>JAAWVA010000035.1:8624567-8649916 GCA_015227895.2 Colaptes auratus
CCGGCTCAGGGCTCAGCCAGGCTGGGAGTGAGGGCAGCGCAGAGCCACGGAGGCAGTCTCCTGTCCGCTCCTCTGCCCGTACCTGGTGCCTTGGGGGCCTCCACAGCCCTCGTGTGGCAAAGTGCAGCTCCAGCCTTGCGAGGCGCCGGCAGCGGTGGGACCGGTCTGCCCCCAGGCTCCCCCCTCCACGCACAGCAAGGCTGGTGGGAATGAGGTTGCCTGGGAAGCAAATGGCCTTGGGAGCCCCCAGGTGGCTCTTTCCTCTCCTGCCTGAGCTGGAGGTCCGCTGCCAGCCTAGGTGCGATGGTCACAGCGTGCTCCGGGGGTCACAGCCGGCATGCTCCAGAGACCAGCCACGGCCCTTTGCTCCTCCCAGGCTGGGCCATCCCCACTCTGCCTTCTCATCCCAGCTGCGTCCATGGGGGCTGTCAAAATCCCAGCCTGTGGAGCCCACTGGAGCAGCCAGGCAGGAGGTCCACCCCCATCCCCTCAGGGCCAAGTCACTTCCCCCCTCTGAAGCCCCCAAAGCGCTGAGCTCGGCACGCCCCAGGCACCGACCTTCAGCCTCGCCCTTCCGCCACCACCTGCCTTGACTAGAAGGGGTTTGGAAGACCCCCACCCGCGGGGGGGCACTGCACAGAGTCTCTCAGCTCTGTCCATGCAGCAGAATGTGGCTTTCCTGGGGGGCTTCTGCAGCTGCTACACCAAGGTGAAGCCAACGGACCACCAATCTTCTGTCCAGGGAAGAGGCCAGCGGCGGCCCCGGCGCACACGCGCTGTACAGAGGAGCAGGGTGCTAAAGAGGCTGCAGGAGCAGTCCTGGAGGTGTCCAGCCGTGGCTCATGAGGAGCTGTGGACGTTGGGACAAGTGTGCAGGGTCTGCAGTGGCTTGCTCTGGGCACTTGATGAACTTTCCAGCGGCCAGCCCCCGGTCACTGCACCCCTTCCTCCTCCACGTACGTCGAGGGGAACCAGCCGACCTGCGGGGGAAGGGGCAGGGGTGAGCTGGGACCAGGGAACCGCAGCAGAGAGTTGCTTGGCTTGGCAGAGACCTTGCAGATCACCAGCTCCAACCCTTAGATCACAGAAATCAATCAGCTTGGCAAAGACCTCAGAGATCATCCAGTCCAACCTGTCACCACAGACCTCATGACTGAACCCTGGCTCCAAGCGCCACATCCAATCCCTTTTGGAACCCCTCCAGGGATGGGGACTCCACCACCTCCCTGGGCAGCAGACTCCAGTGGCTAACAACTCTCTCTGGGAAGAACTTTCTCCTCACCTCCAGCCTTAACCCAGAGCTGCCAGGGCACCACTAAACCATGGCCCCCAGCCCCATGCCTCCACAGCTTTACACCCCCTCCAGGGATGAGGACTCCACCACCTCCCTGGGCAGCCTGCTCCAGGGTTTGACAGCCCTTTGGGGGAAGAAATTGCTCCTCATGTCCAAGCTCAACCTCCCTTGGTGCAACTTGAGGCCCTTTCCTCTCCTCCTATCTCTTGGGAGAGGAGCCCAAGCCCCACCTGGCTCTGATCCCGTTCGGGGCAGGCGAGGAGGACTTCCCTCAGCCTCCACTTACAGGTGGGCAGGTTGAGAGGGAGGGAGGGACCAGGAGCTGCAGGAACTGGGCAGGACCACGAGCCAGCTGGCACTTACTCTTCCATTGGTCTCCCCTTTCCACCAGCCCTGGTCCCCACCGATCCTGCTGTAGATCTTCACCACGTCTCCTTCCCGCAGCGACAGCTCCCGCATGTCCCGCGCCGCGAAGTTGTACCGAGCCACCGCCGTGCCTACCACCCGGGGGGTGAACACTGCCGGGGCACAGACACAGCACAGCTTGGCACCCGCCCCACCACCCCCACCTGGCACCAGCCAAAGCCTGGGGAAAGCTTCTGCCGAGGTTCAACCTGGGTTTCTCCCCCACCGCGCTGCTGCCTCCCGGAGCGGCGCCGGAGCGGCTCCGGGCCGGCCTCATCCCAACCGCTCAGCCCCGCAGGGGGCTGGGCTGGGGGTGGAAGGGGACTCCTGCTGGGCTTGAAACAGCTCTGTGGGGATTGGGAAGCCTCCCTCTGTTGAGCAGGAGGGGGTTGGGTGGGGGAGTTGCTGGGCTGAGGGACGCTTCAGTGAGAAGGCGGCGAGGGGGCGCAGGGGCATATGCAGACGGCAGCGGTGGAAGGATGGGAGGTTCCTGCTCCCCTGTCACTACGAGGTCTGCCTGCTCCTCAGGGCCAGCTTCAGAGAAGATTTCACACACCAGCAGCTGGCATTTAAACTACTCCTCCCCCCCCCAAAAAAGTGAGTTGTTTGGACTGGCTTCTCCTAGAGACACTGAGCAAAAGCTCGTGCTCCAGCCTCAGAGAGGATCGAGCCACAAAGCCTCTGTCCTCCCTGCTCCTCTCCCTGCCAGGGAGCAACCAGGAGCCTTGCAAACCTGGCAGCCTAGCAGGCCAGCACCCTGCAAAGCCTACTGCTGACCAACAACTTGGGATAAGCAGCACTGCCCCAGGAGCTGTCCCAGGTCCGGACCTCCTGGCTTAGCCCCAGCACCATGGATCTCCGTCACTTCAGGCAGGGGATGCTCAGGGGGATGGCACAGGAGGAGCAGCAGGAGGGGAAGGCAGGGCTCAGCAGCCCTGCTGCAGGGACTGGGCATGGGGGAAGGAGGCTGGGAAGCACCGGTGGGAGGGGAGGGGATGGGCAGAGGAGGAGGGAGAATGCAGCTCCTCTGCAGCTTGCACCGCAAAACCCCCACCCCGAGGGGACAGCAGCTCTGGGTGAAGCTCCTCTTGTGGCCCCAGCATTGATTGTCAAGGTGAGAAGTTGGAAACCAAGGTTGAACTAAAGCTTGAGGGAAAGCTTTGCCCAGGTTTTCAGCTCCCAGGATGGAAGGGGATGAGGATGGTGATGAAGATGCTTCCAGGCAGACACACGGCGTGCAGTCACCAGGGGGCTCGTCCAGCTTTGAGCTCCTGCATCAGGAGCTTGCTCAGAGCCCACTGCTGCACAAACCACCCTCTGGGAGGCTTTCTGTGCAGCTAAAGCATCCCAGATGCCCAAACTCGTGGTCTAATCCCTTAGGGGGAAAACAATGAAGGGTTCTTCCCAAAGAGAGCAGCAAGGAAAGCAGCTGGGGCCTTGCCCACCACTGCCCCTGCCCAGCCTCCACACAACCCTGAAAAGCTGGAAGGGGAGGAACCAAGCTGCCCCAGGTTTGCTCTGGTCCCTGCCAAACAGGCAGGAAGACACCACTCTGTGGTGGGGTGCAAAAAGCTGGAGCCCCCCCCAGCACTCTCTGCAGGAAGCCCTGAGCCCCCCCAACACATCTGATTTCCCCCCAGCAAGGGGCTCCTGAGCAGCCTCAGACAGCAGAGCTCAACAACCGCTGGACACTGAGATGTTCTCCTTGTGGGGCAAGGAGAAGTGGTCTGGAGGATGGTGTGATGCCAGTGGTTGGTGGGTGAAACACAAGGGGTAGGCAGGGTCAAGCTTGAAGTACATCATGAGATCCCACTGTGCCAGGAGTCACTTTTGGGTTAATTTTAGCCCCTTTTGCTTCAAATAGTCACAACTCCATCTCCTCCCTGCCTCAATGCTGGGGAGAGGGGGGGGAGTGCAATTTGCTTCCAGCCAAGCTTTGGTTCATTAACTCAGTTCCAGGCTGGTCCCCACTGGGGATCCTCTGAACTGCCTGTGGGTGATGGAGGCACAGCAGAGACCCCACAGGTCTCTCCTGCTGCTGATGGCTTTCAAGCTGGGGATGCTGCAGCCTGGGGATGGCAGCAGGTCTCTCTGCCACTGGTACCTGACCAGAAGGGACTGGAGGAGCTCTGAGAAGAAAAGTTGAGGCCCTGAGGACTGAGAAAAGAAAAGTTGTAGGAAGCACAGGAGGCTGCAAGAGGTTAGAGAGAAACAGAAAGAGGCAGAAGAGGCATTAAAAGGGAAATTAAGAAGGACCAGAGAAAAATATCACAATGCACAATGCTTCAAAAGCCAACAGAGAAACACAGAGCAAAGCAGGCAGGAGGTCTGCACAGAGGCTTGGAGCTGGGACAGCTGGCAGCAGGTCCAGCCACAGGCAAGAGTCACAGAATCAGAGCTGGCTGGAAGAGACCTTTCAGCTCCCCAGGGCCAACCCAGCACTGAAGCACAGCCCTCAGCACCACATCTCCACAGCCCAGGGATGGGGACTCCACCACTGCCCTGGGCAGCCTGGGCCAGGCCTGGACAGCCCTTTGGGGGAAGAAATTGTTCCTCATGTCCCAGCCTAAAGCTCCCCTGGGGCAGCTTGAGGCCTTTTCCCCTGGTCCTGTCACTCCTAATGGCTGCAGCTGAGGCAAGAGGATGTTGAAGCAGCTTCCAAAACCCACCTTTCCTTTGGTGCTCTTTTCAAACACAGCAGGGAAAAAGGTCTGAAAAATGCCTTTTTTCCCCCCAAAATGATTGTTCCTGCACTCAGGCTCTGACACAGATTGGACCACTTGGTGCCAGTGCTCATTTTGCTCTCCCTCTCTTTTGATTCCTTTCTCTCTTTCCAAAAGGGATTGTTAATACTCTCTCTAGGTCCAGACTTCATTTCTCCCACCCTCTCCATTGGAAGAGTCCTGCTGGGATTCAAGCCAACCAAGCCCAGGCCCCACTGGATCTGGAGCCATCCAAACACAGGCACAGAGGCTCAGGTGGGCAGACAGGACACCACACAGAGCATCACATCTCTGCTCACCACCCCTGGGCTGCTCCTCCAGCCACAGCTCTTCTCCCAGCAGGACCAGGGGGTGGAAACCCCCCCCCAGAGCAGAGGCTGTGGAACCACAGGAGGGAGGACACCAACCTCCCCCAGCAAAAGCTCTCCCTGGGGGGCTGCACCCCCCCTGTGGAGCTGCAGGAGCTCGGAGGAGCGGTGCCATGGCTCAGCTCACAGCATCACAGGGCTTGGAAGGGACCTCTGAAGATCACCTAGGCCAACCCCCCTGCTAGAGCAGGATCACCTAAAGTGAACCACTGAAGGACATGTCCAGGGTGGGGGTTGAATGCCTCCAGGGACCTCCACAACCTCTCTGCCTGGAGACGTTGGACCCCCTGCCAGAGCCCATCTCCGAGACCCATCCTCAAGGCGCCACCAGCAGAAGATTTGTTTGCAAGCTGGGAGGCTGGGACCCTACAGCAAAGCTCCAAATCCCTCCTGCAGCTGGCTGCCAGGCTGAGTGCCCCAGCAGGGCTCCTAAGGGTGCCCAGCTGCAGGGCTGAGCTGGCTTTTACCTGGGGAGCGAGTGAAGGTCCTGGAGGTGGAGCGTTCGCGAGACTTGTAGGGGTACTTGAGGGTGGTGTCCAGCTGCTTGAAGCTCTCCTTCAGGGAATGGCTCTGGTAGTACTCAACCAGCTCCTGGGAAAGGTTGGAGAGGCACCTGGGCTGTCTCTGCCACCCTCTGCAAGACTTTCAGGGGCCCCTCAGAGGAGGCTTGCAGCAACCTACCAGCAAGCTCTCAAACTTCTTGGCCTCCGTGATGTGAATCCAGTTGTCCTTCTCCACCACCTTGATGTGCTTCACCTCCTCGTTGAACCTGCCAGTGGCAGCAAAGGCAGTCAGGAGCGAGGCCAGGCTCAGCCTGCCTCCCATGGGGGAGGCCTGAATCAGCCAATTAGGCCTCCACTAATGAAGCACAGCTCACTTGATGCTGATGGCAAAGCGCTCGGCCTCGGCTGGTCGCTCCCGGATCAGGTAGGTGCCGCTGACGTGGGACTTGAGCAGGTTGTCTGTCTGCTGCCTCTCCATGTTCCCTGCAAACCTGAGCCCAGAGGGTGAGAAATGCCCTCCAGCCCACCAAAACTCGCTGTCTCTCACCAAAACAGGCAGGGATTAGCCAGGCACAAAGAGGTCTGTAAGGCCAGGCTGGATGTGGCTCTGAGCAGCCTGATCCAGCGGGAGGCGTCCCTGGCCGTGGCAGGGGTTGGGACTGGCTGAGCCTTGAGGTCCCTTCCAGCCCTGACAGCTCTGTGATTCCTTTTGGGTTTCAAGGCCTGAAGGTTGAGAAGGAAAAGCCTCACCTAGGAAAAGCCTCACCCAGGTTCCATCCCAAACCCTCCTGAGGAGAAAGGGAAGGTGCCCTGAGGTACACAAGAAGCTGCTCAGCCCCTGAGCAGAGAGCATGCAGAGGGCAACCCAGGTTCCATCCCACACCCTCCTGAGCAGAAAGGGAAGGTGCCCTGAGGTACACAAGAAGTTGCTCAGCCCCTGAGCAGAGAGCATGCAGAGGGCAACCCAGGTTCCATCCCACACCCTCCTGAGCAGAAAGGGAAGGTGCCCTGAGGTACACAAGAAGCTGCTCAGCCCCTGAGCAGAGAGGATGCAGAGGGCAACCTCTTCCCTTTGAAGTATTTTACACCTAGGAACCTCCACGAATCAGGACTCAATCCCCAGGTCAAAGAGGCTGCAGTGGGAGCTGGAGAGTAGGGAGAGCTGAGACTCCTGAGTCTGCAAACCCAGCTGGAGGGAAGGAGCAGAAGACAAAGCCAGGCACAGCCCTCCTGCCAAGGCAGGAATTGCTTCCTTCCTCCCAAAGCACTTTTCTGGGCCCAGAAAACGGGAAGGGAAAGCAGCAAGCCAGAGAGAGGGGCAGAGAGAGGGGCAGAGAGAGGGGCAGAGAGCCACACAGTCAACCAGGTTGGAAGAGACCTCCAAGATCACCAAGTCCAACCAAGCAGCCAACACCATCCAATCAGCTAAACCAAGGCACTGAGTGCCTCATCCAGGCTCTGCTTGAACACCGCCAGGGACGGTGCCTCCACCACCTCCCCGGGCAGCCCACCCCAAGGGGCAATCTCTCTTCCTGGGAAGAGCTTCACCCAGGGCAGGTCACCCAGGAACACCTCCAGGTGGGTTTGGAGTGTCTCCAGAGGAGGAGACTCCAGAGCCCGTGTGGGCAGCGGGCTGCAGGGGGAGGCTCACCAGGGGTAGGCTGTGTAGTCGATCTCCCGCGAGGGCGGCCGGCTGCTGGGGGGCTGCAAGAGGAGCTTTGGTTAAGCATGGAGTCAGTCAGGCTGGAAAAGACCTCAGAGGTCATCCAGTCCAACCTAGCACCCAACACCTCCTGACAGCTAAACCCTGGCTCCAGGTGCCATATCCAATCCCCTCTTGAACACCTCCAGGGATGGGGACTCCACCACCTCCCTGGGCAGCACATCCCCAGGGCCAATCTCTCTTGCTGGGAAGAACTTTCTCCTCACCTCCAGCCTGAACCTCCCCTGGCACAGCTTGAGACTCTGTCCTCTTGTTCTGCTGCTGCTTGCCTGGGAGAAGAGACCAACCCCCACCTGGCTACAACCTCCCTTCAGGGAGTTGCAGAGAGCAAGAAGGTCTCCCCTGAGCCTCCTCTTCTGCAGGCTAAGCAACCCCAGCTCCCTCAGCCTCTCCTCCCAGGGCTGTGCTCCAGACCCCTCCCCAGCTTTGTTGCCCTTCTCTAGACACCTTCCAGCACCTCAACATCTTTCCTGACCTGAGGAGCCCAGAGCTGGACACAGGACTCAAGGTGTGGCCTCAGCAGTGCAGTGTACAGGGGCACAATGACCTCCCTGCTCCTGCTGCAGGCCAGGATGCCCAGGTCTCCAGGGGGTTACTGGAAGGACCAAGGTCTCAAGCAGAAGGCTGAGAAGACCAACAGAGCAGCACCTCCCATGAGAGCCCCAGTGCTCCCCCAGTCCATCTCCTCCTTGGCACTCACCCTTGCATCCACAGGGCAGGGCTTGACTGAGGAGCTGGGGAAGTAACCTGACTTCTTGGTCTGCAGCAGCCTGCCCTGCAAAGCCAAGCTGGGGGTGAGACTGGCAGCAATGCTTTTGTCACACAGGGGTGGGGACAGGCTCCAAACTGCCTCACAGCACTCCCCCCCCTCCCCACACTCCAGCTCCAAACCCACAAAGATAAAAGGGATCACAGCATGATGGAATTGCTGGGCTTGGAAAAGAGCTCCAAGGTCCTCCAGGCCAACCTTCAACCCCACCCCACCATGGCCACCCAGCCCTGGCCCCAGGTGCCATGGCCACAGGGTTCTGGAGCACCTCCAGGGCTGGGGGTCCAGCACCTCCCCTGGGCAGCCTGTGCCCATCCCTGACCACTCCTGCAGGGAAGAAATTGTTCCCCAATCTCCAACCTAACCCTGCCCTGGCAGTCACACCACCACCAGGCATTCACACCACCACCAGGCAGTCACACCTCCACCAGGCAGTCACAACACCACCAGGCAGTCACCACCGCTCTGGGGAGGGCAGGCTGAGGCTCCTGCTAGGGGGAGAAGCTGCTGGGTGTGCACCTCCCTGCCTGCAGAGCCTGGCCCAGCACCACAGGGTCCTGCTGCAGGCAGGGAGCACAGAACTGGTTTGGTTGAAGAAACCCTCTAAGACCTGAGAAGACCTCTGGGAAGACCTCTGGGAAGACCTCTGGGAGTCCAACCTTCAGCCCAACCCCACCCCGGCCACCAAACCACCTCCCCAAGTGCCACGGCCCCAGGTTTCTGGAACACCTCCAGGGCTGGGGGCTCCACCACCTCCCTGGGCAGCCTGTGCCAGTGCCTGGAGGTGCAGAAGTCCCTGGTTCAAAGCTCCCTGGGCATTGCCCCGGGGATCTGCCCTCACCTCCCACCAGGGCGAGTCAGGGTCCCCCCTCAGCAGCTCGATCACGTCCCCCAGCTGAAAGGTCAGCACCGGCTTCCCGGGGGGCGCTGGGGTCCCGTGGTAGTTCTGCACTGCCACCATTCTGGGACCTGGGAGAGAAGCACACATTTCAGCCCCTGTTGTGAAGAGAAAAGAAGCCAAGCCCACCCCCCCTGAGGCCTGCTGATCCTCATCCTCTGAGCCTCAAACCCAGCAGCAGCCCTCTGGGGGCAGCCGGCCGGAGGGCGCCGTGCCCAGGGCCTCGGCTGCTGCACCTCCCTGGATGGCTGAGCTCTCCAGGCAATAAAATCAACCCCCTGAAGGACTCAGGAGCCAGGCTGAAGCTCTCCAAGCTGCCCAGCTCTGGACTTGAGCCCTGGCAGGGCCGCCTGGCTCTCCCTAGGCAGTGCCTGGCTGGGTTCGGTGCTGAGCCACCCCTGGCTGCAGCAGGGAGCAGTGAACTCTTGGCTTGCACTGAGCTTCAGCTGGACCTGGGACCCAAACAGCCCTGAAGCTCATGGGCAAAGTCCAGCTGTGTGGCCAGCAACTGCACAGCACAAACCAGCTTCTCCAACCCCCCAGGGCTCAGCTTCCAAGGGCTTCCCCCCCACACCCCCAGGAAGGGCCAAGCTGGGCTTTACTATTCTTCTGCAAGCACCAGGTTTGGTTCAGGCCTCTTCTGCCAGCCCTGCCTTCCCTCTCCTTGGAAGAGGCACAGAAACAAATTGTTCCTTCTCCTCTGAGGCAGGGCAGGGGCAGGGCAGGTCCTGCACTCCCCCCAGGCTGCTTTGGTGCAGAGGAAAACAAACCAAGGTGCTGTGGTAACCATCACAGCCAACAGCCCCAGCAGAGGGGAGGGCAGGGGCAGGAAGATGCTCCCCACCAGCAGCAAACCTCCCTGCCAGGAGGGCCTTGGTCTGCTGTGAAGGACGATGTGGCCTGAGGAGCTTTGCCAGGCTCTCACTGCTGTGAGGCCCAGAGGCTTCAGTCACAGGGCAGAGCAGCCCAGGGGCCTGAGAACACCCAGAGGAGCACCCCGGGGAGGGCTGAGCCCAGCGAGGAGCTGGATCCCTCTGCAGGAGACCCAGCTGCTGCAGGGCCAGGAGCCACCTCAGTGCCCCACTGCTTGCTAATGCTCCTTCCTGGCTTCAGAAGGAGCTTCCCCCTGCAGCCTGCTCCACGCCAGGGCCCACAGCAGGCACAAGCCAGATGCTGGCTCCAGCTGCTTCCCCCCTGCAACACAGGGATGGTCTTACCTGGGCCAGCACCCAGTGAGTCCTGCAGAGAGAGAGGGAAAAAAGCCTCCATGAGGGCATGGCAGTCTCAGCACTCCCCATGAGCCCCCACCCGAAGCCACTGGGATGAGAAACCCTGCCCTGAACCCTCCCTGCTACCTCCCCACCCCGTGGTACCTCCCCAGATGGGTGCTGGCAGCCCTCAAGGGCTGTGGTGCTGCTAAACTGGGGCCAGTGTGAGGCTGGAGAAGCAGCCACTGCTCCCCAGGCCTGCCCCCTCCCCAGCTTGCTAGGACCCCCAGGGTCCTCCCAAGAGCTGCTCACACCCAGCCTGAGCAAGGACACAGGTCCTGCCCAGGGCAGGGAAGGGGCTAAGGGCCTTCAGACAACATACCTGGTCTGCTGAAGAGCCTGCAAGAGAAAGGGTGAAGCAGGAGGTTAATTTCACAGGCCACAAAGCCCATTTCCTGCTTGGCTTGATGCTGGGAGTGCCAAGGAACCAGCAGCAGAGCCTGATCATGGTGGAGCAAGCCCGAGGCTGGGCCCCCCTGGGTCACCACCCCGCTGGGCAGGAGCTAAGGGTGGGCTGGAGCCAGGCAAGGACATTGTCTCACCTGCATGGAGTTAGTTCTGTGATTTGGTTGCTTCCTGCACCCATTCCCCACCCCCAGAACCTCCCTGTGCCAGCTGCCAGCAGGGCTCAGACCCCGGTGGGCAGAGGAGAGTGCCAGGCCGAGCACAGAGAGCATTTCTTTGCTGCTGCTTGGGGTCTGGCAGGGAGCTCTCTCCTCCCTGGCAGTGAGAGGCCTGGCATGGACCTCCAGGCTTTCAGAGACCAGCAGCTTCTGATGAAGAACAGGCTGCCCAGGGGGGCTGTGGATGCCCTCTCTGCTATGAGGATAGATTGAGAGAGTCTGGAGAGGAGAAGGCTCCCAGGAGACCTCCTTGTGGCCTCCCAGGATCTGCAGGGGGCTGCAAGCAAGCTGGGGAGGGACTTGTGAGGGTGTCAGGGAGGGATAGGACTGGGGGGGTGGAGCAGAACTGGAAGTGGGGAGATTGAGATTGGCTGTGAGGAAGAAGTTGTTGCCCAGGAGGGTGGTGAGAGCCTGGCACAGGCTGCCCAGGGAGGTGGTGGCAGCCTCCTGCCTGGAGGTGTTTGCAGCCAGGCTGGAGGTGGCTGTGAGCAGCCTGCTGTGGTGTGAGGTGTCCCTGGGCATGGCAGGGGGTTGGAGCTGGCTGAGCCTTGAGCTCCCTTCCAGCCCTGACAGTTCTGTGGTTCCATGTCCCTGCCCATGCCAGGGGGGCTGGTCTGGGTGACCTTTAGAGGTCCCTGCCAACCCCAACCACTCCCTGCCTCTACACTTGGATGCTGCTGAGCATTAACACCCATCAGAGCTCTGCAGAACAAACTCCTCAGCTCCTTCACAGCCACTGCCCTCCCCTGGCACGAGCTGCTGGTGGTGTGGGGCTCACTCACCCATCTTGCAGGGAGGAATGATCTCCAGGCACTCCTTGTGAGCCCCTGCTCCACACCTGGGGCAAAGATAGCCCTGGTAGAAGGTTCCTCTGCACAAAAAGAAGTCAGGAGAGTCCTAATTCAGCCTCAGCTTGTTGAGATGCTGCCCCTGCTGTGCTGCCCTGGGAGGTGTGGGGAAGCTGGCTGGGGGCTGCTCACCTCAGGAACATCCTGCAGGCCTTGCAGTTGGTGGTCTTCTCAAAGGTGTACATCTGGAAGCTGTGGTGGTTTGCATTGGCTTTCTCTGGTTTTATGTTGGACCTGAGGGGGAGGGCCAGGGAGGGCTTTATCAGCCTGCCCCCAGGAGCCAGGCTGTGCCCCTGACCTGCCACAGCAGCTGCTGCTTGCTGTGCAGCCCCCCAGAAGCCTCTGGGACAGCAGCACAACCAGGTGTGACAGGGGGCTCAGGGCTTGGCTCTGCAGGGGGAGGCTTTTGCTCATCAACCTCCTCCTGGGGCAGCCGGCCCCCCCCCCCCCACGCCCCCCTCCCCCGGGGCAGCCGGCCCCCCTCCCCCCCGGGGCAGCCGGCCCCCCTGTCCCCCCGGGCAACCTGCCCCCCCCCCCCCGGGGCAGCCGACCCCCCTCCCCCCGGGGCAGCCTGCCTGGGTTTGGCCCCTGCCTGAGTCAACCATCAGGCAGGAGCTGGCAGCGTGGAGGCCAGGTCCTGCTCTGCTCAGGACCAGCTCCCTGCAGAGGCAGCAAGCCCTTCCTCCAGCCCCAGGGGCTCCACACCTGCTCTGACACCCCCGAGGGCTGTGCCCCCCGTGCTTGGGTGCAGGTGCTCCGGGGAGATGATTCCCTGCTGGACCCAAGCAGGGACCCCTCCAGCAAAGCCCTCCTGAGCTCCCCCATCAAAGGCTTTGCTACCAGAGGGGGTCTCCAGCCACCTGCTGGTGCCAGGCACTGTTGCCCCAGGCCTGGCAAGCTGCTGGAGCAGCCACTCAATGCTCACATTGCCATCTCAAACTGCTCCATCCATTTCCTCTTCATCTCCTCTGTCTTGCAGAAGAACTGGAAGCCCTGCTTCCCCTGGAGGTGGATCAGGTAGAAGCCATATGACCACTGCAAGAGGACAGGAGAGAGCTGGGGGCACCTCAGCAGCAGCAGCAGCACACATCTCACTGCCTCTCAGGCTGCCTTCACAGCTGCTCTCAGGGCCTGCCCCATCCCTTCTGCTGCAGCACCACCGACCCTTGGCCAAGGGAGGAGGATGGAGGCCTCCCTGCTCCTCCAGCACGACAGCTAACGATGCCTGAGCCAGCTTGGTGCTGCTCACTGAGCCCAGGCAGCAGTTTGTGGTGGCAGATGAGACAACTCACATTTGTTTTCTGCTCCACTGGACTCCCCCCCTGGCCATTGTCTCTCTCTCCTTGACAGCAACTGACAGCCCAGGAGGAGCATCTGACCTGCCCACTGCACATATGCTCTGCCTGCCTCATTAGAGCCCCACACAGCACAACAGAGGGAGGAAAGAAACTGAGTGCTCTGCTTACCATCTTCCCATGAGACTGGAAAGCACAGGAGAGCAAAGTGGAAACACATTTGGGTTAGAACACAAAGCCAGCAGCACCTCTGCAGCACCCAAGGGGCAGAATCAGCCACTCCTTCCCCACTGACACTCGTCCCATCCCCACAAGAGCTCTCCCCGTGGCAGCTAAGGGCAATATCAGTGGGCTACTGGGGCATGGAGAGGCTGCAGCAGGTCCAGAGGAGGGCAACCAAGCTGGGGAAGGGTCTGGAGAACAGGGCTGGGGAGGAGCAGCTGGGGGTGTTCAGTGTAGAGAAGAGGAGGCTGAGGGGAGAGCTCACTGCCCTCTACAGCTCCCTGACAGGAGGCTGCAGTGAGGTGGGAGCTGGGCTCTTCTCCCCAAGGTTAGGTGATAGAATGAGAGGAAATGGCCTGAAATGGTGCCAGGGGAGGCTTAGTTTGGAGACCCCTGCCAGAGTGGTCAGGGACTGGCAGAGGCTGCCCAGGGAGGTGGTGGAGGCCCCAGCCCTGCAGGGGTTCAGCATGGCCATGGTTGAGTGGCCATGGTGGGGCTGGGCTGGCGAGGGACTGGATGACCCTGGAGGGCTTTTCCAACCCAAATAATTCTGGGATGAAGCTGATGGCTGTCTGCTAAAGAGAGACCTGGGAGGTTTTCCCTCAGGGCTGCAGGCTGAGCCCCAAGCCAGCAGCACAGTGGTGCTCCCCCAGGGCTCCGAGTGCCAGCCCCGCTGGCAGCCTCCTCCCTGCCTTTCCGGGTGCCTCCACCCCACCAACCACGGGACCATAAGCAGCCAAGAGGGACCTGCCCCCTCCCTGACCTCCTCCCAGCTGGCATTAGCTCCCTGCTGGTGGGCCAGACAACAGGAGCAGCTTCCTCTTTCCTAACACCATCCACGCCAGGGCTGCTTTCCAAGGAGGGAGGGAGGTGAAGGCTCGAGCCCTGCCCCACCTTAGCAAACATCCCCCAGGGCTCTGCAAGGCTGCCCCCAGAGCTGAGCAGCTCTTCCTACCAAGCCCTGTTTCTGGTTTGAAAGGGCTGCTGGGCAGGCCCTGCCCTGGGAGAGGCCCCAGAATGCTCTCCAGCAGAGCTCAGCCCTGCCCCTCCTACCTTCTTGATGTCCTTGTTGTTCATAGGGTCGTCGGTCATCTTGTGGAAGAGCAGCTCGATGATCTCCTTCAGCTCATAGCTGTACCCTTTCCTCTTGCAGACAATCACCACTTTATCAAACAGAAATAAATACCTGCCCAAAGCAAGCACAGGAACAAGGAGCCCACACTCAGGCCTCGCTCTCCCCTCAGCCCTCGCTGCAGGGGGAAGCATCTGGAGACGCTCCGCGGAGCTGCCCGGCTCCGAGGTCACAGCCAGGGTGGATTCCAGGCAGTGATTCAACAAAGGAGCAGGAGCAGGGATCACCAAGGGAAGGCAGCACTGAGGTTGGGAAGGGCTCTGCCTGCTGCTGCTGCCTCACCTGTCCTGCTTGGTGTGGTTGACTATGGAGCGAACCTTCAGCTCGCCGTCGATCTTCGGCCTCCCGAACTCCTCCAGCTTCACTTGCTGCAGAAAGCAAAGCAGGGCTTGAGAGCTGCAGCCAGGCCTGGGATGCTGCCCTGGAGAGCTGGAAACCCCAGCCTGCCCCAGGGCAGTGGGGGAACCCCCTCCAGCCCTGCCTGCAGCTGCTGAAGCTCCTGGGAGCAGCACTGTGCTCAGCGAGGGATGATGCCTGGAGATGAGCGTGGCTCTGGCACCAGGAATGGGCCCATGGGAGATCCCCTGGGGCTCCAGCACTGCCTTCCCAGGGCAAAGCTCAGCACTCAAAGTCCTGTTTTGCAAGGCTGGGGCTGCAGGTCCCAGATGGGATCCCCCAGACCAAGCAATTTTCCAGGGGCTTCTACACCACAAGAGCTCTTGCAGCTGCCAGTCCCACCCTGGGCCGACACTGCAGCCTTTGGGTACAGAAAGAAAAGTGTGGCCAGGAGCTCAGGAGAGGTTCTCCTCCTCTGCTCTCCTCTGGTGAGGCCACATCTGGGGTACCGGGCTCAGTTCTGGACTCCTCAGTTCAAGAGAAACTGGGAACTGCTGGAGAGAGTCCAGAGCTGGCTACAAAGGGCCTGGAGCAGCTCTGTGAGGAGCAAAGGCTGAGAGCCCCTGGGGCTGAGAGCCTGGAGCAGAGCAGCCCCAGAGGGGAGCTGAGCAGTGCTCAGCAAGAGCTAAAGGCTGGGGGGCAAGAGGCTGGGGCCAGGCTCTGCTCAGTGGTGCCCAGGGACAGCACAAGGAGCAAGGGACACAAACTGGAAGCCAGGAGGCTCCAGCTGAACAGGAGGAGAAACTTCTGTGGTGTGAGGCTGCTGAGCCCTGGAGCAGGCTGCCCAGGGAGGTTGTGGAGCCTCCTTCTCTGCAGAGCTTCCAACCCCCCCAGGCCCTTGTGCTGCTGGGCAGGGTGCTGTGGGTGCCCTGCTGGAGCAGAGGGGCTGGACTGGGTGATCCCCAGAGCTCCCTTCCCTCCCCCATCATCTCTCTGCATCATCCCTTCTGCATCACCTCAGGTGTCAGCTTCCAACTTGCACTCCCCCAGCACAAAGGCTGACAGGGGAGCAGCTGCACCCCCAGCTGCCCAGCCCTCCCCCTTCCACCCTCCAGCCAGAGTGGGGAATAGGGAAGCTCATCAGCTTGAACATTGTCACTCAATATCAATTAATTAGCTTCCTCAGGGCTGGAAGGGGCCAGGGGCTGCACAGCCTGGGCTGCTGCACAGCAGTGGGAGCAAGGCTTTGCTGCCCCTGGAGCCTGGAGGACGAGGTTCCCCTGAGAACAGCTGATTGGGATTTGGGGGATTAGGCTCAGATCATCCTCTGGGCCCTTCTCCCCCAAACAGGCCCTGGGGCACTGCCAAGTGCAGGAAACCTCCCAGCAGCAAAAGGCAGCCCACTATAAACAGCAGGCAGGTACCTGGGGGGGATCTGGGGGTCCAGCCTGCACCAACAACGTGGAGAAACACTTCCAGTGCAACACCCCCAAGAGCAGCCAGGCTTGGAGCAGGCCTTGGCTGTGATCCCTGCTCATGTCAGGCAGCATTTGGGCCTCTCCAGCGAGCAGGAGGAGATCAGAGAACTGTCAGGGTTGGAAGGGAGCTCAAGGATCATTTAGCTCCAAGCCCCCTGCCATGGGCAGGGACACCTCACACTGCAGCAGGTTGCTCACAGCCACCTCCAGCCTGGCTGCAAACACCTCCAGGCAGGAGGCTGCCACCACCTCCCTGGGCAGCCTGTGCCAGGCTCTCACCACCCTCCTGGGGAACAACTTCTTCCTCACAGCCAATCTCAATCTCCCCACTTCTAGTTTTGCTCTATCCCCCCAGTCCTATCCCTCCCTGACACCCTCCAAAGTCCCTCCCCAGCTTGCTTGGAGCCCCCTGCAGATCCTGGAAGGCCTCAATGAGGTCTCCTGGGAGCCTTCTCTTCTCCAGCCTGCACAACCCCAACTCCCTCAGTCTGTCCTCACAGCAGAGCAGCTCCAGCCCTCTGCTCCTCCTCGTGGCCCCTCTCTGGACCCCTTCCAGCACCTCCAGACCCTTCCTGTGCTAGGGGCTCCAGAACTGGACACAGAGCTCCAGGTGGGGTCTCAGCAGAGAGGAGTAGAGGGGAAGACTAACCACAGAATCCATAAGGTTGGAAAAGCCCTCAAGGCTCAGCCAGCTCCAGCCCCCTGCCACGGGCAGGGACACCTCCCACTGCAGCAGGCTGCCTGCTGGCCAAATCAGTCTGTGTGAGCTAGCAAAGCACTTCTGGGCCATCAGCAAACCCATTGCCCATGGCCAGGGAGGCTCCAAACCTGCAGGGAACCTTCTTGGGTAGCAAATGCTCAGAGGAGAAAAAACAAACAACAAACAAACTGAAACCCCAAGCAAGATGTGACTGAAAGTCCAAGCTGGGAGCAAGAGGATCTTCCAACTCACCAGGTTTTCTATGGAGCTCTGAAACTCACTGATTTTCTTCAGAGTCTCTTTGTCCCTCTTCACTTCGTTTATGTACATGGCCAGGTCCTGCAAAGCAAAGGCAAGGGGTGATCTTCCGGCCCAGAGCAGCAAGCTGCAGGACCCTGCTCCCCGAGGCGGCCCTCGGGGCTCAAGGAGCAGCCCAGGAGGCCCTGCCCACATCATTTGGTGCCTGCAGTGCCGAGCCGGGCAGGAGCTGCAGTTGTGAGCATCTCCCAGAAGGTGGCAATGAATGAGCCCAGAGCAGCGCAGCAGAGCCAGGCCAGGGCCAGCAGCCAGCCCCAAGCCTCTGCACCGCTGTCCCGGCAGCAGCCTTCCTCCTCCCCAGCTCTCATCACCTCCACTCCCTTCAGCCCCCCCTCTGGATACAGAAGCTGTGCACCAGCCTCTGCTGGCAGAACAGCCCTGTCCACAAAGCCTCTGCCCTGGACACACTGCTGCAGCCCTGTCTGCACAGCCTCTGCCCTGGACACACTCCTGCAGCCCTGTCTGCACAGCCTCTGCCCTGGACACACTGCTGCAGCCCTGTCTGCAAAGCCTCTGCCCTGGACACACTGCTGCAGCCCTGTCTGCAAAGCCTCTGCCCTGGACACACTCCTGCAGCCCTGTCTGCACAGCCTCTGCCCTGGACACACTCCTGCAGCCCTGTCCACAAAGCCTCTGCCCTGGACACACTGCTGCAGCCCTGTCTGCACAGCCTCTGCCCTGGACACACTCCTGCAGCCCTGTCTGCACAGCCTCTGCCCTGGACACACTGCTGCAGCCCTGTCTGCACAGCCTCTGCCCTGGACACACTCCTGCAGCCCTGTCCACAAAGCCTCTGCCCTGGACACACTGCTGCAGCCCTGTCTGCACAGCCTCTGCCCTGGACACACTCCTGCAGCCCTGTCTGCACAGCCTCTGCCCTGGACACACTGCTGCAGCCCTGTCTGCACAGCCTCTGCCCTGGACACACTCCTGCAGCCCTGTCTGCACAGCCTCTGCCCTGGACACACTGCTGCAGCCCTGTCTGCACAGCCTCTGCCCTGGACACACTCCTGCAGCCCTGTCCACAAAGCCTCTGCCCTGGACACACTCCTGCAGCCCTGAACAGCATTTTCGACCTGGCTCTGTCCTGCTGGCTCCCAGCTGACCTCCTCGGGTGCTCTGGGTCACTCCTGAGCAGGTGAGGCCAATGGGATGCTCAAGTTCTGCCCTCCCAAGTGACACCCCAGCTCCAACACCTCTGGGCCTCCAACATCAGTGCTGGGGAGGGCACACCAGGGGTCCTGGGGGCAGTTTTGGGCTCCTCACTCCAAGAAGGACGTGGAGGGGCTGGAGCAGGTCCAGAGGAGGGCAACCAAGCTGGGGAAGGGTCTGGAGAACAGGGCTGGGGAGGAGCAGCTGAGGGAGCTGGGGGTGTGGAGAAGAGGAGGCTGAGGGGAGAGCTCACTGCTGTCTACAGCTCCCTGGAAGGAGGCTGCAGTTGGTCTCTTCTGCCTAGGGCCAGGTGACAGAGGCAATGGCCAGGGCAGGCTTAGGTTGGAGATCAGGAACCATTTCTTTGCTGCAAGGGTGGTCAGGCACCGGCAGAGGCTGCCCAGGGAGGTGGTGGAGTCCCCAGCCCCGGAGGTGTGCAGGGAACCTGTGGCCATGGCTCCCGGGGCCATGGTTTGGTGGCCAGGGTGGGGCTGGCTGCTGCTTGGACTCAATGATCTCAGAGGCCTCTTCCAACCAAACCACTTCTATGGCCCTCTGCTCTCCCCCCTCCCCAAGGCACAGGGACACCCTTGATGGGGTTTGCTCTGCCCTGCCTATTTCCCTCCTTCCCCAGGCTCTGACCCCCCAAAGCCGGGGCAGCTCCAGCCCTCCCCTCAAAACAACTTCTTCCACCCTCCTCCAGTGCCTGTCTGCTCCTTCTCTGCCCCCTGCCTCCTCGTCCTCCTCAACAGCTCTTGTCAGCTTGGATTACATCTGAGCAGGGGATTTTGTTTATTGAAGGCATCCCCTCTGGGCCAGACCTCCCCCCCCCGCAGAAGGGTTAATCGCAGCTGATCAGCACAAATCTGCATGACAATATTGGGAGCCTCAGCCAGGAGCCCAGCAGGAGGGGGGCAGCGATGGTTATGAAGAGTGACAAGACCAAAAGCTTTATGCAGCTGCATCCTCCTGAGCCTTTCCCCCCCAGCCCCTTCCCCCCTCCTGCCGAGCAGGTCACCCCCGGTGCAAAGGGGAGGCAAGCCCCCGGGATGGAGCATGACAGGAGGTTAGGCTGGAGATTAGGATCCCTCCTCCACTGCAGGGGTGGGCAGAGGCTGCCCAGGGAGCTGGTGGAGTCCCCATCCCTGGAGGGGTTCAGAAAAGCCTCTAGCCCCTGGGGCCAGGCTTTGCTGGTGGGGTGGGCTCGGGGGTCGGACTGGAGGGTCTTAGAGGGCACTTCCCCCCTAAGCAATTGTGACTCTGTGAGGCAAAGCAGCAGCAGCAGTGTGCAAAGGGGGCTCTGGGCTGTCACTGGGAACTTGCTCTGCCCCCAGGATCATTTGGGATCCCAGGCTGGGCTGGGTTGGGAGGGAGCTTCCAAGCCCAGCCAGTCCACCCCCCCTGCAGCCAGCAGGGACAGCTGCAAGCAGAGCAGCTTGCTCAGAGCCCCAACCAACCTCAGCTGGGCTGCTCCCAGGGATGGGGCAGCTCCCACCCCTCCCTGGCAGCCTGGGCCAGGCTCTCACCACCCTGTCTTCCTTCTTTCTGGTCCAGGTCTCCCTCTCTGACCTTAAAACCATCACCCCCTTGCCCTGCCCCCCAAAGCATGGGACCTGCAGCCTGGACCTGCAGCTGGCAGGAGGACTGGAGACAGTGTTTGGGGTGGGCTCTCAGCAGGGCAGGGTGAGCTCTTCCTCCTCTCTGGTCTAAATCTCCCTCTCCTAGCTCAGACAACAACCTGTGGCCAAATGCATGGGAAGTGAATTCCCTTGGGAGATGCAGCTCTGGCTGCAGGGTTTTCACCCCCCCCCACCCCCACCAGCTCTTCCCCTCCAGGCCCTGCTGCCCAGCAGCACAGCAGACAGAAAGGCTGGGCTGGGGGTGAGACTGGGCAGTTAAGCTCTGGCTCACAGATCAGTTAGAAGCAAGCAAACAGTGCTGCTGAACCCAGCACAGTCTGAGCTGCAGCTGCAGATCAGGGGTGGAATGCAGGAGAGAAACCTCCCTGGTGGCTGCAGGCAGCTGCCTGCAACAAGTGCTGAGCCTGCAGCACAGCTGAGTGTGTGCACAGCATCCCAGCACGGGGGGGGTGGAAGGGACCACTGGGAGTCAGCCAGTCCAACCCCCCCTGCTCCAGCAGGGCCCCCACAGCAGCCTGCCCAGGAGCACGATGCCCAGCTGGGGTTGGAAGCTCTGCATGAAGGAGGCTCCACAGCCTCTCTGGGCAGCCTGCTCCAGGCTCCAGCAGCCTCACACCAAACAAACTTCTCCTGCTGCTCAGATGGAACCTCCTGGGGTTCCAGCTGGTGCCCACTGCCCCTTGTCCTGTCCAGGTCAGGTTGTTTGGGGCTCTGAGCAGCCTGCTCTGGCTGCAGATGCTCCTGCTGACTGCAGGGGGGTTGGAGTGGGTGAGCCTCAAAGGTCCCTCCCAGCACAAACCACTCTGTGGCTCCATGAACACACACTCTCTGCTCTCCCAGAGGAGATGCTGCTTCCCTTGGGCTGCTGGATGAGTTCTCCATCCTTGGGAGTTTTCCCTCCTGGCCCTGCTGCAAGCCCAGCACAGCCTCCTGCCCCTCCTGGTACCTGCATGGCCTCCAGAGCCTCCTTCAGCTGCTGCTTCTCTGGCCGGTCTGAGGAATGGCTGAGCAGCTCCTGGAAGGAAGAGAGAGAAAGTCAAACGAACAGAGGGAAAGGGAAAGAACTTGGGAGTGCTGGGAATGCTGCCCAGCCCCTGCCTACACTGGGCAAGCTCTGAGCCCTGGGGCAGGGATAGCATAGAATAGAATAGGAGTAGAGTAGGGTAGAGTAGGGTAGAATAGGGTAAACCAGGTTGGAAAAGACCTCTGAGATCACCAAGTCCAACCTATCCCCCAGCACCATCTGATCACTCAACCATGGCTCCAAGGGCCTCAGCCAGGCTCTTCCTGAACACCTCCAGGATGGGGACTCCACCACCTCCCTGGGCAGCACAGCCCCAGGGCCAATCTCTCTTGCTGGGAAGAATTTCTTCCTCACCTCCAGCCTGAACCTCCCCTGGCACAGCTTGAGACTGTGTCCTCTTGTTCTGCTGCTGCTTGCCTGGGAGAAGAGACCAACCCCCACTGGCTACAACCTCCCTTCAGGAGTTGGAGGGAGCAAGAAGGTCTCCCCGAGCCTCCTCTTCCAGGCTAAGCAACCCCAGCTCCTCAGCCTCTCCTCCAGGGCTGTGCTCCAGACCCCTCCCCAGCTCTGTTGCCCTTCTCTGGACACCTTCCAGCAGCTCAACATCCTTCCCGAACTGAGGAGCCCAGAACTGGACACAGGACTCCAGGTGTGGCCTCAGCAGTGCAGTGTCCAGGGGCAGAATGATCTCCCTGCTCCTGCTGGCCACACTGCTCCTGCTGCAGGCCAGGATGCCATTGGCCTTCTTGGCCCCCTGGGCACACTGCTGGCTCCTGTTCAGCCTACCATCACCCAGCACCCCCAGGTCCCTCCCTGCCTGGCTGCTCTCAGCCCCTCTGCCCCCAGCCTGTGGCACTGCCTGGGGCTGGATGGCTGCTGCCAGGGGGATGCCAGGGGGGGCTGGGGCTGCTCTGCTCCAGGCAGCTGAAGGAAGGAAGGAATTTCACACATAATCAGATTATATGCAAGCTTATTTTATATTCATTAAGTGCCTCTTGTGGCTAACAAGGGGAGAATTAGCCTAGGTCACTCTGCTGTTTAAGAGCAGCACAAACACTGGGTGCTGTTAAGTAGCTCTTGTGATTATTTCATTTGAAAGGGAGGAGAAGGAAGGGACAGGGAGGGAGGGGAAGGGGGGAAAAAAGGCTTCTTGCTCTGTGCATTTGGCACCAATTCACTCTCCACTGCCTGGTAAAGATGAGAGATGCTCCAGCAGAGGACTGGCAGCTGCAGAGGAGTGGCAAAGCTGAGGGACCTGGGCAGGCTGGAGAGGTGGGCACAAGCCAACCTCAGGAGCTTCAACAAGACCAAGGGAGGGTCCTGCAGCTGGGTGAGGGCAACCCCAGGCACAAATCCAGGCTGGCAGGGACTGGCTGGGGAGCAGCCCTGAGGAGAGAGCCTTGGGGGTGCTGGGGGAGGAGAAGCTCCCCAGGAGCTCTCGGGGGCCTTGCAGCCCGGAAAGCCAACCAGAGCCTGGGCTGCAGCAGGAGAAGTGTGGCCAGCAGGGCAAGGGAGGGGACCTCCCCTCTGCTCGCCCTGCTGAGACCCCACCTGGAGTACTGCCTCCAGGTCTGGAGCCCCTATGACAAGAGGGATCTGGAGGTGCTGGAAGGTGTCCAGAGCAGGGCCAGGAGGATGATCAGAGGGCTGGAACTCTCCCTTGAGACAGACTGAGGGAGTTGGGGCTGTTCAGTCTGGAGAAGAGAAGGCTCCCAGGTGACCTCATTGTGGCCTCCAGGATCTGAAGGGGGCTACAAGAAGGCTGGGAGGGACTGCTCAGGCTATCAGGGAGTGATAGGACTAGGGGGAATGGGTGAAGCTGGAGGTGGGAGATTCAGGCTGGAGGTGAGGAGGAGAAGTTCTTCCCCATGAGGTGTGTGAAGCCCTGGAATGGGTTTGTGCAGGGGGGGTTGAGGCCCTGTCCTGGAGGTGTTTTAAGCCAGCTAGGGAGGCTCTGGCCAGCCTGATCTAGTGTGGGGTGTCCCTGCCCATGGCAGGGGGGTTGGAACTGGCTGATCCTTGTGGTCCCTTCCAACCCTGACTATGAAACTGTGACTATACTATGAAACTGTGACTTACTTTCAGCAGGAGGTGGTACTTCAGAACCCTCTGCATGGGAACCACCAGCAGGTCTTGCAGCTTAAACTTCCCCTCCTGGACCTTCAGGGTGCACTCCTAGGGAGAAACCAAACATCAGCAGTGCAGCAGCTGGGGGAAGGCAGCTGGTCCCCAGGAGCTGCCTCCAAAGCTGCACTGGGGGGCAGCAGGGGGGCCGTGAGCCTTGGGGGCCAGGAAGGCCAATGGCATCCTGAGGTGGCATCAAGAGCAGGGCCAGGAGGCTAAGGGAGGTTCTCCTCTGCTCTGCCCTGGGGGGGCTTCATCTGCAGTGCAGGGCCCAGGCCTGGGCTCCCCCAGCTCCAGAAGCACAGGAACAGTAAAGGGCTATGCAGGTGATTAGGGGAGTAGGTCAGACCAGAGATCAGGAAGAAATTCTTGCCAGGGAGGGTAAAACTGCAACAGGTTGCCCAGGGAGGCTGGGGATGCCCCCTCCAAGGGGCTGCTCCAGGCCAGGCTGGATGAGGCCTCGAGCAAGCTGGGCTGGTGGGAGGGGTCCCTGCCCATGGCAGGGGGCTGGAACTGGCTGAGCTTTAAGGTCCCTTCCAACCCAACCCATTCCTTGATTCCATGACTCTGATGTGCTGGGGCAGAGCCAGCACCCCTGAGGCCACCCCCCCGGGCTGGTGCAGCCTACTGTGGGGCTGATCCTGCAGGACTGAGAAAGGGGCTCTGGGGGCACTGGGGGTCCCAGTGCAAATCTTCCTTCTGGTGGCTGGAGCACAGCCCTGGGAGGAGAGGCTGAGGGAGCTGGGCTTGCTTAGCCTGGAGAAGAGGAGGCTCAGGGGAGACCTTATTGCTCTCTGCAACTCCCTGAAGGGAGGCTGTAGCCAGCTGGGGGTTGGTCTCTTCTCCCAGGCAAGCAGCAGCAGAACAAGAGGACACAGTCTCAAGCTGTGCCAGGGGAGGTTCAGGCTGGAGGTGAGGAAGAAATTCTTCCCAGAAAGAGAGATTGGCCCTGGGGATGTGCTGCCCAGGGAGGTGGTGGAGTCCCCATCCCTGGAGGTGTTCAGGAGGAGCCTGGCTGAGGCCCTTGGTGCCATGGTTGAGCTGATCAGATGGTGCTGGGGGATAGGTTGGACTGGATGATCTCTGAGGTCTTTTCCAACCTGGTTCATTCCATTCCATTCCATTCCATTCCATTCCATTCCATTCCATTCCATTCCATCAATCCATTCCATTCCATCCCATCCCATCCCATCCCATCCCCTGCCCCCAGCACCACACCTCCACAGCCTCGACCCCCCTGCGGGAGTGGGGACTCCACCACCGCCCTGCGCAGCCTGTCCCAGGGCTTGGGCAGCTAAGAGGAAAGGGCAAAGCCAGAGGAGCAGCTGCCTGCTCCAGCCCCTGGCTTGATGGGAGATGCAGCAAGCAGGTTTGAAAGGCTCATTAAATGCATTTTCCTCCCTGAGCTGGGCTGCTGCTTCTGCAGGGGACTCAGAGAGGGCTTGCAGCAGCCGAGGCAAACGTGGAGAGACAGCCCAGCAGCCTCAGATCAGCATCAAGAGCACAGCAGGCATTAAGGCTGGGGGAAAACAGCAGCTCAGACAGTGCATCCCCTCCAGGCCTCCTGTGATTCACTCAGATCTGGCTCAGCCCCTATTTACACCAAGCCTGGATGCTGGGGCAGGAGGGCAGGGCACTAATCCAGGCGCCCCCCGGGGCCGTGGGGCCGGCTTCTGCCTGTCCTGCACGCTGTGCCTGGCCCTGGAAAGCCAGCAGGCTCCTGGCTCAGGGACTCTGGGTCTCCCTGCACCACTCAAAGGGGAACTCTTCCCCAGCCAGCCCCGCTCCAATAAAGTCACCTGGCTTGGTTTCACTCGGAGAAACTTGGGGGAGACTGGGCAGAGTTTAGGGGGGGAGGTGGGAGAGCCAAGCAGGGGGTCACAGAGTCACTATGGGAGGAAAGGACCTTCAAGAACACAGAATCACTATGGGAGGAAAGGACCTTCAAGAACACAGAATCACAGAACAGTTTTGGCTGGCAAAGGCCTCTGAGACCACTGAGTCCAACCACCCACCCAGCACCACCATGGCCACTAAACCCTGTCCCCAAGGGCCACAGGTTTCTTGAACACCTCCAGGCATGGGGACTCCACCACCCCCCTGGGCAGCCTCTGCCAGTCCCTGGCCACTCCTGCAGCCAAGAACATTTTCCCAGTCTCCAACCTAACCTCCCCTGGCACAATTGCTGCTCATTTCCTCTCCTCCTCTCACCTGACCCCAGGGAGAAGAGACCAACCCCCACCTCACTCCAACCTCCTCTCAGGAGGTGTAGAGGGCTGTGAGGTCCCACTCGGCCTCCTCTTCTCCAGACTAACCAAGCCCAGCTCCCTCAGCTGCCCCTGATAAGGCTGCTCAAGCCCAGCCATCACTTCACTCTGCCAGGGCCACTGCTGCACCACACCAGGACAAGGCAACCCCCAGCCTTGCTCCCTCTCTGGGCACCACAGCCTCACCCTCACATCCCTCCTGCCTCATCAAACCTCTCCAACACACCAGCCCCAGCCCC
>JAAWVA010000035.1:8649926-8670776 GCA_015227895.2 Colaptes auratus
CACCCTCCCTGCAGCCAGCAGGGCCAGCTGCAAGCAGAGCAGCTTGCTCAGAGCCCCAACCAACTCAGCTGGGCTGCTCCCAGGGATGGGGCAGCTCCCACCTCCCTGGCAGCCTGGGCCAGGCTCCACACCACCTTTCTTCCTTCTTTCTGGTCCAGGTCTCCCTCTCTGGCCTTAAAACCATCACCCCCTTGCCCTGCCCCCCAAAGCCACAGCATGGGACCTGCAGCCTGGACCTGCAGCTGGCAGGAGGACTGGAGACAGTGTTTGGGGTGGGCTCTCAGCAGAGCAGGGTGGAGATTCCCCCAGGGGGCAGAATCACCTCTCCTGGCCTGCTGGCCACACTCCTCTGGATTCCACAGGAGACTGACATGCAACTGAAAATTGGCTTGGGTGGGATTAAGGCAGATTACAGCAGCATTTAATTTGCTAATGGACCAAGAGGTGGCTGTAAGCTCATCAGGGAGGAGCTAAGAGGTCACCCAGAGCTGCTTCTCCAGCCCTGCTTTGACCTCCAAGATTTGGCTCCCATCTGTGAAATGAGAGCAGCATCAGGGCATGGGCACAGCCTCATGGAATGGCTTGGGTTGGAAGGGAGCTTGAAGCTCAGCCAGTTCCAACCCCCTGCCATGGGCAGGGACACCTCCCCCCAGCCCAGGCTGCTCAAGGGCTCACCCAGCCTGGCCTGGAACACCTCCAGGGAGGGCACAGCCACAGCCTCCCTGGGCAGCCTGTGCCAGTGCCTCCCCAGCCCCACTCTCAAGAAATTCCTCCTTATCTGCAGTCTAAATCCACCCTCCTCAAGCTTCAATCCATTCCCTCTCCTCCTATCACATCAGGGTGGTGTGAGATGGATGCAAACCACACCAACAACATCCACAGCATCACAGAGCTGCCAGGGCTGGAAGGGACCTCAAGGCTCAGCCAGCCCCAACCCCCTGCCATGGGCAGGGACACCTCACACTGCAGCAGGTTGCTCATAGCCACCTCCAGCCTGGCTGCAAACACCTCCAGGCAGGAGGCTGCCACCACCTCCCTGGGCAGCCTGTGCCAGGCTCTCACCACCCTCCTGGGGAACAACTTCTGCCTCACATCCAATCTCAATCTCCCCACTTCCAGTTCTGCTCCATCCCCCCAGTCCTATCCCTCCCTGACACCCTCACAAGTCCCTCCCCAGCTTTCTTGGAGCCCCTGCAGATCCTGGAAGGCCACAATGAGGTCTCCTGGGAGCCTTCTCCAGCCTGCACAACCCCAACTCCCTCAGTCTGTCCTGACAGCAGAGCAGCTCCAGCCCTCCCTGAGCTGCTTGCATGGAGCAGAAGGGAATCAATCCTCTGCCTGCAGAAGGACACAGATTGGGGCACACCAAAAAGCTGCTGAGCTTAATGAAAATCAGGCTCTGGTGCTGCATTACTCATCCCTGGAAAGCAGCTGCTCAGGCCCTGCCAGATTTCAGGCAGGTCCCCTGGAAATCCATGGACAAAGAAAGAACTAAAGATGATGCTCTGCTTTTATGTGGGGGCTGGAACTTGCACAATGAGAAGGAAGAAGAAGAAGGATCCTGATGGAAATTCAGCAGGAAAACGGCCAAGCTGCATCAGCAGCTAACAGAGAGAGGAAGGCCGGAGCCCCAAGAGCAGAGGAAGGCCGGAGCCCCCGGAGCGGAGGATGGCTGTGAGCCCCCCGGAGCGGAGCGAGGCCGGAGCCCCCCGAGCGGAGGATGGCCGGAGCCCCCGGAGCGGAGCGAGGCCGGAGCCCCCAGAGCAGAGGAAGGCCGGAGCCCCCGGAGCGGAGGAAGGCTGGAGCCCCCCGGAGCGGAGGAAGGCTGGAGCCCCCGGAGCGGAGCGAGGCCGGAGCCCCCCGGAGCGGAGGAGGTTGGAAGCCCCCAGAGCAGAGGATGGTTGGAGCCCCCGGAGCGGAGGATGGCTGCAGCCCCCCGGAGCGGAGGAGGGTTGGAGCCCCCCGAGTGGAGGAGGGTTGGAGCCCCCCGGAGCGGAGCAAGGCCGGAGCCCCCCGGAGCGGAAGATGGTTAGAGCCCCCGGAGCGGAGGATGGTTAGAGCCCCCCCTGAGCGGAGCGAGGCGGAGAGCCCCCCGAGGCGCGAGCCGGGAGCCCCCAGATTCGGCGCGGCCGGAGCCCCCCAGAGCGGAGCGAGGCCGGAGCCCCCGGAGCGGAGGATGGTTAGAGCCCCCGGAGCGGAGCGAGGCTGGAGCCCCCCGGAGCGGAGCGAGGCCAGAGCCCCCGGAGCAGAGGATGGCCGGAGCCCCCGGAGCAGAGGATGGCCGAGCCCCCGGAGCAGAGGAAGGCTGGAGCCCCCGGAGCGGAGCGAGGCCAGAGCCCCCCGGAGCGGAGCGAGGCCGGAGCCCCCGGAGCAGAGGATGGCCGGAGCCCCCGGAGCAGAGGAAGGCCGGAGCCCCCGGAGCAGAGGAAGGCCGGAGCCCCCGGAGCGGAGCAAGGCTGGAGCCCCCCGAGCGGAGAGAGGCCGGAGCCCCCAGCACAGCTGCCTGCACAGTGCCCAGGAGGGTGAGCTGCATCCCCCCTGCCCCAGCTGCAGCCCAGCTCTCAGCTGAGGCTTTCAGGTGACAAGGAAACAACAGCTCCTGGGATTTCCTCTTGCACCACACTGTGGCTTCTCCCCTGGAGTGCCGGGCAGCAGTGCTCTGCCCAGGAAAGCAGAATGATTCCCTCCTCTCTTCAGCTGCAGGCTGAGGAGAACAGATGGAGGACAATCAAAAGGGGACTCCACAGACATCTCTCTCACTAAGAGTCCAGGGGAGGCTGGGAAGCTGCTGAGGGGCCTGGAGCAGCTCTGTGAGGAGCAAAGGCTGCGAGCCCTGGGGCTGAGAGCCTGCAGAGAGCAGCCCCAGAGGGGAGCTGAGCAATGCTCAGCAGGAGAGCAAGGCTGGGGGGCAAGAGGCTGGGGCCAGGCTCTTGGCAGTGGTGCCCAGGACAGGACAAGGAGCAAGGAACACAAACTGAAACCCAGGAGGTTCCATCTGAGCAGGAGGAGAAACTTGTTTGGTGTGAGGCTGCTGGTTTGGGTTGGAAGGGACCTTAATGATGAACCCAGTTCCAGCCCCCTGCCCTGGGCAGGGACCCCTCCCACCAGCCCAGGTTGCTCAAAGCCTCATCCAGCCTGGCCCTGAACACCTCCAGGAAGGCAGAATCCACCACCTCTCTGGGCAACCTGTGCCAGTGTCTCCCCACCCCCTCTGCAAAGAATTCCTTCCTCACCTCCAGTCCAAACCGACCTTCTTGGCCCCCTGGGCACACTGCTGGCTCATGTTCAGCTGCTGTCCACCAGCACCCCCAGGTCCCTCTCTGCCTGGCTGCTCTCAGCCACTCTGCCCCCAGCCTGTAGCACTGCCTGGGGCTGCTGTGGCCAATGTGCAGCACCTGGCACTTGGATGTGTTCAACCTCCTGCCCTTGGCCTCTGCCCATCTGCCCAGCCTGACAAGGTCCCTCTGCAGAGCTCTCCTACCCTCTAACAGATCAACTCCTGCCCCCAGCTTGCTGTCATCTGCAAACTCACTGCTGATGGACTCAATCCCCTCCTCCAGATCATCAATGAAGATATGAACAGGGTTTGGTTTGGTCTGCTTTCCACAGGACTGAGTTGCATTGTTTCGACCCTCCAGGGCCACCAAACTCCTTGAAGGCCCAGGAGATGGTGCTGAGGGCCATGGCTTGAGTGCTGACCTCACAATGCTGCCTTAATGGCTGGGCTTGATGATCTCCAAGGACTCTTCCCACCAAAACCCTTCCAGGAGGCTATTTTGTGAGCCTAAGTAACAGGATTCTAAGTAATAGGATTTGTTTCCTCCTTAATTGGCATGATCCTGATTAGGGGACCCCAAAATAGGGCTTGGAGCAGAGCCACACTCCAGGCTGGGGGCTTGAGGAGCACACAACATCCAGCACCCTGCCTGCCCTGCTCCTAGCCATGGCTTGCAGCTCAGGACCACACAACATCCACCACCCTGCCTGCCCTGCTCCTAACCATGGCTTGGAGCTCAGGACCACACAACATCCACCACCCTGCCTGCCCTGCTCCTAGCCATGGCTTGCAGCTCAGGACCACACAACATCCACCACCCTGCCTGCCCTGCTCCTAGCCATGGCTTGGAGCTCAGGAGCACACAACATCCACTGCCCTGCTCCTAACCATGGCTTGGAGCTCAGGACCACACAACATCCACACCCTGCCTGCCCTGCTCCTAGCCATGGCTTGCAGCTCAGGACCACACAACATCCACCACCCTGCCTGCCCTGCTCCTAGCCATGGCTTGCAGCTCAGGACCACACAACATCCACCACCCTGCCTGCCCTGCTCCTAGCCATGGCTTGCAGCTCCATGCCCAAAGCCCACAAGATTTCTGCCATTCCTTTTTCAATGGCAGCATCTTCAGTGGAGGGGGAGGGGAGAGCCCCAGAGCAGCAGCAGGGACCCCAGCGAGCTGAGGGGTAGCGGTGGCCAACCCTTTGGAGGAGCCAGAGCTGCTGCTGGCTCCCACAGATGAAATCAATTCACCTGAGATTAGCTCCTGTTCTCTGAGGCTTTTGTGATGGTGTAGCAAGACACTGATTACGAGGGGGGGAGCAGAGCACAGCAAGGAGCAGTGGCCAGAGCGAGGGCTCTCCAGCTGCAGGGGACAGCAGAGCAGGCAGGGCACAGCCCCAGCTGGGCTGGGTGGGTTCTCTTCCAGCATCTTCTCTCCTGGCAGAGCTGGCAGTGGGGAGGGGAAGCAGGGCTCCCAGGCAGGAAGAGCAGAGCTAGCAGCAGAGGCTTGCTGAGCTCTGTGCCGTTCTGGTGTGGCTGTGGTGCCAAAGGCTGCCGAGATAAGGCACCTGAGGGGGGACTGTAAGGGCTGGCTGCAAACATGAATGAGCAAAAGGCACACATCCACCAGAACAGCAAAGCCAGCCTGCCTGCCTGCCTGCCAGCCTGCCAGCCTGCCAGCCAGCCTGCCTACCTGCCTGCCAGCCTGCCTGCCTGTCCAGCCCCTGGCAGCAGGAGAGCTCAGCAGCCCACGCCGAGGGCTCAGCCAAAGCCTTCCCAGAGGCTCCCTCAGCCTCAAGTGACACCAGGAGCTCCCTGCCTCAGGAAGGCCTTTGCCAGGGGTGACACATCCCAGCCTCCCCCCCTGGGATGCCCCAGGCCTCAACCCCCAACCCTTCTGCAGGCTGCTCCCCCCCACCCCCTGCCCCCGAATACTTGGGATGCTCCTGTCCCTTGAGATAATCCTCACTGCAGGATTCCCCTGGGCTTGGGGCTAGCCTTAATAGCAACCAGCCCTTAACTTGCAGCACAGCTTCCTTCCTCCAGCCTTCACCCCCTGAATCCCACCCCCCCAGCAGCCCTGGTGGGATCTGTCAGGTCTGTGTTTAACAGATGGGAAGGCTCCAAGTTTGTTTTACACATGAGAAGCTGCTCCCCACCACCACCCCTCCAGCAGTATCAGCTCAGTCAAGGCAGAGAAAAATCACTTCCACCAGTGGGAATGGTGGTTTGGGGTGGTGGGCATGGGCTGCAAGCAAAGGAGGAGCCCCCCCAAAACCCAGCCCACGTCCCCCACACTCTGCCTGTGCTGGTCCCAGGGGACAGCCACAATGCAGCACCTCAGAGGCACAGAACTGTTTGGGATGGAAGAGAACTCTGAGGTCACCAAATCCAAGCACCAAGCTATGGCCACCACAGCCATCAAGCCACATCCTGGAGTGCCACATCCTCACCTGCAGCCCCCAAACCTCCTTTAGCTCCCACATGCAGCACTGAGCCACCACAGGAGCCCAGACTGCTTTGGGTTGGGAGGGACCACCTAAAGCTCATCTGATCCACCCCCCCTGCAGCCAGAGCAGCTTGCTGAGAGCCCCAACCAACCTGACCAGCACTGGCTCCAGGGCTGGGGCATCCCCTACCCCTCTGAGCAACCTGGGCCAGGGTCTTGCCACCCTCAAGTGTACAAAATGTCTTTCCTCCTCCCCAGTCTGAATCTCCCTCTTCCAGCTCCTAACCATCACCCCTTGATTACATCCTCCCTGTCTGTTTAACCCTGCCACCTCCCACCCATGTTCATGCTTCTGGAGTCCAGGGAGATGGATGGGAGGAGAAAGAAACCTTCTCCAATTGAAAGGATCTTACCTAATTCCTTTGGTCTGAGCAATGCTGTGGAAGGAGAGCCTGGACACTGCAGAGATCACCTGGAAACGAGAGAGCAAAAGATGCTGGAGACAGAGGAAGGCTTGGTGGGGACTCAAGGACCTCACCACCCCCTGGAATGGATGTTCTCCTGTCCCCCCCACACCCTCAGTGCCACAGCACATCACCATCAGGGCTTGGAGGTCACCACCAGTGCAGACAGAGCTCAGAAGTGGGAGGGGGAGGGAGAAGGAGGGGGAGGGAGAAGGAGGGAGAGGGGGGGAGGAGGGAGACGGAGGAGGGAGACGAGAGGAGAGGAGGAGGGAGACGGAGGAGGGAGACGGAGGAGGGAGACGGAGGAGGGAGACGGAGGAGGGGGAGGAAGAAGGACTAAGCAGGTTGGAATTGCTTTGGTTGGGAAGAGACCTCCAAGCTCATCCAGCCCAGCCATCACCCCAACCCCACCACGGCCCCAGGGCCTTGGCCACAGGCTTCTCGGAGGTGCTCAAGGCTGGGGACTCCCCCCCACCCTGGGCAGAACGCCAGCTTGGAGGGGACCTCAAGGATCACTTGGTGCAACCTCTCTAGGTCACAGGAGGGTTGAAATGAGGTGGCCCAGCACCCTGGCAAGCTGAGTCTCAACACTGTCCCTGGTAGGGGACTCCACTGCTTCCCCCTGGGAGATGATTCCAGTCTCAACTCTCTGGTGGGGGGAAATCCTCAGCTTTAAAGCCATCCCTTCCACATCACACAGCCAGTCCAGGTCCATCCCCCCAGTCACCATCACACAGCCAAGACCCGCTCTGACAGGCCTGAAGCAGCACTGAGAACCCCTGAAGAAAGCCCCTCTTGCTCCCCCCTTTCATCTCCCCCCACACAAGATGATCTTACTGAGGCAAGCCTGCCAAGGCCAAAGGGTTTGGACTCCTTGCATTTCAGGGGAGATGCATCATCTGTTTGTCAGAGGTGAGTGCAGCCCCTCGCCCTTTTCTGGCAGGGAAGAGCCAGGAGTGACTCAACCCCAAGCTATGAGCATCAGCCTCACGCTCAGGAGGAGGGAAACCACCAGCTTGGGCTGAAAGCTCTCCTGTTCGGCTGGAGGAGCGGAGCTGCCACGTGGGGTTGTCAAGGAAGACAAAGAATGGGGGCCAGGCCCTCCTGGATGTAAGAGCTGGAACCATGGAACACAGTCAGGCTGGGCCCTGGTGGGGAATGGTGCCACCTCCAGCTGGCAGCCAGGCACCAGTGGTGTGCCCCAGGGATCAGTGCTGGGCCCCAGCCTGTGCAATGTCTTCATGGATGATCTGGAGGAGGGCATTGAGACAGACATCAGCAAACTGGCAGATGACAGCAAGCTGGGGGCAGGAGTTGATCTGTTAGAGGGCAGAAGGGCTCTGCAGAGGGACCTTGCCAGGCTGGGCAGATGGGCAGAGGCCAACAGGATGGCATTCAACAAGTCCAAGTGCCAGGGGCTGCACTTTGGCCACAGCAACCCCAGGCAGAGCTACAGGCTGGGGGCAGAGTGGCTGAGAGCAGCCAAACAGAGAGGGACCTGGGGGTGCTGATTGGCAGTAGGCTGAACAGGAGCCTGCAGTGTGCCCAGGGGGCCAAGAAGGCCAAGGGCATCCTGGCCTGCAGAAGGAACAGTGTGGCCAGCAGGAGGAGGGAGCTCATCCTGCCCTGTGCTCAGCACTGCTGAGGCCACACCTTGAGTCCTGTGTCCAGTTCTGGGCTCCTCAGGTCAGGAAGGATGTTGAGCTGCTGGAAGGTGTCTAGAGAAGGGCAACAAAGCTGGGGAGGGGTTTGGAGCACAGCCCTGGGAGGAGAGGCTGAGGGAGCTGGGGTTGCTTAGCCTGCAGAAGAGGAGGCTCAGGGGAGACCTCATTGCTCTCTACAACTCCCAGGTCAGCAAAGACCTTTGAGATCATCAAGTCCAACCTCTTCCCCAGCACCATCTGATCAACTCAACCATGGCACCAAGGGCCTCAGCCAGGCTCTTCCTAAACATCTCCAGGGATGGGGACTCCACCACCTCCCTGGGCAGCACATTCCAGTGGCCAATCTCTCTTGCTGGGAAGAATTTCTTCCTCACCTCCAGCCTAAACCTCCCCTGGCACAGCTTGAGACTGTGTCCTCTTGTTCTGCTGCTGGCTGCCTGGCAGAAGAGACCAACCCCCACCTGGATAGGGGCAGGGACAGGCACAGGGACAGGAGACGGGCACAGGGACAGGGATAGAGAGGATAGGGGCAGGGACGAGGATAGGGGCAGGGACAGGCACAGGGGCAGGGACAGGCACAGGGACAGGGATAGAGACAGGGACAGGGATAGAGGATAGGGGCAGGGACAGAATATTCAATCTCTGTGCTGAAGCTTCCCCCCTCTAAAGCCCTCCCCAGCCTGGGAGAGGAGGAGGCACTGAGCTCCTGAGCACCCAGGAACGCCTCCAGGGCTCATCAAGGCAGAGCTGCATCAGACCTTCAAACAGCACGCGCCCAAGTGGGGCACGGAGGTTGGAGAGCATCCCCCACCCCTGCTCTGGAGGGCTTAAAATAGTCCAAGGGAAGCCCTAGACTGCCTGGCTGAGTCTGTTCTGGGCTCTATTATTAGACTCCTGCAGCAGGAGGACTCAGCTGCTGGAGCAGAGAGCGAGCGGCGCAGGGTCTGGCTGCCAGGGAAACCGAAGAGCGAAAGCACGCCGCTCCCCACGCCGGCAGCTCTGGCTTTGTTCTTTCCTCTCCCTTCTGGCTTGTTTTTTGTCCTGACTGAAAAGCCCCCAGTGCTGCACACATCCTGGCACCTCCAAGCCTGGCAGCCGGTGCCAGGCAGGAGCCAGCAGGCACAGACACACCTGCGGCTCCCAGGGCATGCTGGGCTCCACCAGCGACCCACCCGGAGGCACCAGCCACGGAGAGAAGCCTGGCGCCCCCGGGCAAACAGCCCTGCCTCAACAGCAGCTGCCCCCAGCAAAGCAGGAAGGTTTCCTTTCCCTCCCAGCAACAGGGGAGACCACCTTGCTCTCTCCAGCTCCCTGAAGGGAGGCTGCAGCCAGCAGCTGGGGGTGGGGTCTTACCCAGGCAAGCAGCACCAGAACAAAGAGACACAGTCTCAAGCTGTGCCAGGGGAGGTTTAGGCTGGAGGTGAGGAAGAAATTCTTGCCAGCAAGAGAGATTGGCCCTGGGGATGTGCTGCCCAGGGAGGTGGTGGAGTCCCCATCCCTGGAGGTGTTTAAGAGCCTGGCTGAGGCCCTTGGTGCCATGGTTGAGTTGATCAGATGGGGCTGGGGGATAGGTTGGACTCAATGGTCTCAAAGGTCTTTTCCAACGGGGTTAATCCTATCCCACTCCCACCTCTATCCTATCCTATCCTATCCTATCCTAGCCTAGCCTATCCTAACTCCTGCTAAAGCTGGAGCCAAGGGCAGGGCAAGGCAGGGCCAGCCCTGTGCGTGCCCAGCTCCTGAGCTCCAGCCCTCCCCAGCCCGGGAAGTGCTTCAGCTGTGCCTTTAAGGAGAACTCATCCTCTCACTTCCACAGCCTGAACCAAGAGCCTTCCAAGTGTTTGCTGAGTCTCTGTCTCCTTCTCCCCCAGCAATGTTTCCTGCCGCTCCCAGCTCTCATCTTCCACCAGGGCCAGGCAGGAGCTGTGCTCAGCACCCATGCAGCACCCGGGGGCCCTGATCTCAGCTGAGGGCTTCCCCCCTCACGGATCTTGGAGGTCTTTTCCAGCCTTAATCATTCGTTGACCCGTGCAGCTCCTCCAACCCTCTTTGTGAGCGGGATCTCCCCACCCCACATCAAACGCAGCCCGCAGGAGCCCTCCCCTGGAGGGCACGGAGAGGATGCAGAAAGGAGAAGAGAAGCAAACCAGCCGCAGCAGGAGCCGCAGCTGAGCCCCGGCCGGGTCCTGCCGTGCTGCCGCCGCTCCCAGGCTCAACGCCCCGGGGCTGCAGGGCTCGACGGGCAGCCGCAAAAGCCATCCTGCTGCTCCACGACCTCACCCCCCCAACGCCGAGCCGCTGCCTCGTCCCACTGCTTTTCCTGTCGCTGCCTGACAGCCTGCTGATGACTACAGTGAGGAGCTGCCTGTGATGGGACTTTAAAAGCCTTCAGGGAGGGGGTGGGGGGGAAAACCCAAGCAGCTTCTCAAGTGAGCCAACACCAAAGCCAGCGGAGGTGAACCAAGTGCCTGCTGCTGAACATCAGAGCAGAGAGCTCCTCTGATGGCCCCAAAACACTCAGAGCATCAAGTGCAGCCCAGAGGGAGAGCTCAGCAGCACCCATGGGGGCTGACAGGAGCTCAAGGCACGGAGTGGGAGGATGGAGAGGACCACACTCGGCAAAGCCACTGCTGCGGGGCACTCAACAGCAAGGTTGAGCACAGAATGGTTTGGGCTGGAAGGGATCTCAATGATCATCCACTTCCAAGCCCCTGCCACGGGCAGGGACACCTCCCACCGGCCCAGGCTGCTCAAAGCCTCACCCAGCCTGGCCTTGAACACCTCCAGGGAGGGGGCATCCACAGCCTCCCTGGGCAGCCTGTGCCAGTGTCTCCTGTGAGGCTACTGGAGGCCTGGAGCAGGCTGCCCAGAGAGGTTGTGGACTCTCTGGAGAGCTTCCAACCCCCCCTGGCATCGTGCTCCTGGGCTGCACCCTGCTGGGGTGCATCCAGCAGCAGGGTTGGACTGGGTCCCAGAGGTCCCTTCCAACTCCCACCACGCTGGGACTCTGTGCAGTGCTGCCAGTGGCCATGCACTGACAGATCCTTCTCCCACAGATGTGTCCCCCCAGCATCCCCCACTCCAAACTGTGCCTGAAAGCAGGAGCAGGAGCCCCAGGCCAGGACTCTGAGCAGCCACCCTTTGGAAAGCAGCGCCCTGCAGCTGCCCACATTTGACTCACTCTTCCCTCCTAAAACCTTCCTTCTTCTCTCTCCTCCTCCCCACCCCAGAAAAAAGGATGCTTGCATGAGCTGAGCTGCTCAGAGGCCACCCAATTCCCCTTCTGCTCTGCCAAGCAGCCAACCACCAGCCAGCCCCCAGCAGCCCTCCTGGTGCTGTTCCCGGGCCCTGCGGGAGGGAGCCCGCTGCCAAGCGGAGCCTTCCCCCCCCCCACCTCCTCTGAAGTGACAATCAGGTAGGGAAGCTCTGAAGGAATCAGCTCAGGCGTGGGAGGAGGTGCAAACACGCAGGAGAAGGTGGGTGCTGACAGCTCTGACCTCAGCTTCTGCACGCTGACGGACTCCCTGCTGCAAGGCACCGAGCTGGGGCTCCCTCAGAGCTGCTGGGCGCTCAGCCCCACCGTGCCCCGGGAGGAGCAGGAGCGGGAGGAAGGCAAAGCAAACCCAAACCAACACCCAGGCCCTTGAACACTAACTTGGCTCAAACCAGTGCTAAACGGATCTGCAGAAGGCAGCCTGCAAAGGCCTGGCCCCCAGCGAGCTAACTGGGGGCACGGCTTCCACCGCCTCGTGCCACCACGTGGCACCCGGCTGCCACAAAGGCACATTGTGCCAAGGCAGCTGAGCATGGGGAGGAGGAAAGCGCCAGCAGGCTGGCTGCCACCCATGGGGAGGAGAGATGTCACCAGCTGAGAGCAGCTTTCAGTTTGCCTTTTGTGCTTCCAGAAGGTCCAAGCCCTGCTCCGGATCTCTGCGGGCTTTGGAGACCATGGAGAAGCATCTCTGGGGAGACTTCGGTGTGGGAGACCTCCTGGTGGCCTTCCAGGGGCTCCAGGAAAGCTGGGGAGGGACTTGTGAGGGTGTCAGGGAGGGAGAGGACTGGGGGGGATGGAGCAGAAGTGAGGAGATTGAGATTGGCTGTGAGGAAGAAGTTGTTCCCAGGAGGGTGGTGAGAGCCTGGCACAGGCTGCCCAGGGAGGTGGTGGCAGCCTCCTGCCTGGAGGTGTTTGCAGCCAGGCTGGAGGTGGCTGTGAGCAGCCTGCTGTGGTGTGAGGTGTCCCTGCCCATGGCAGGGGGGTTGGGACTGGGCTCCCCTGCATGGGAGAGTTTGGAGGCTCAGCTTGGCAGGGTGCTGGGCCATCTCCTTCCAGCTCCACCATCACCTAGGGAGCTTGGAGCAGCTGATCCCTGGGGGTCCCTTCCAACCTGGCAGTCTTGACTCTGGGCTGCTGTGGCACTCCAGGCTGGGAGCCTCCTTGGGGTCCAGCACATAGAGGAGTTCCATCATGTGTGGTACAGCTGCACCCAGGGGTGGTGCCCGCAGTGCTCAGCTCAGGCAGAGAGTGGAGAAGGAGCAGCACAGCTTCACTCCTGGTGGCTGAGGAGGTTTGAGCATTTGGGCAGGGTGGGAGCTGCTCACAGCATGCTGCAAGGAGAAGCTCTCTCCCCATAGGATCCTTCCAACCCTGACAACTCTGGGGTTCTGTGGGGGTCCACCTTGCAGGGACACTGGGGTATTGCTCAAGCTCTTCTCATCTCACCACTCACAGCTCCAAGCAGGACAAACAGAGGTTGCACATCCCAGACATCTGCAGCCTGAGGGCTTCTCTCCTTAGACCCAGAGAAGGAGGAGGGGAAAGCAGAGAGGGGAAAAAGGCAAAGCTTCCACCCTTGTCCCTCAGCCATGTTGCAGAGCACTCAAGCCCAGCCAGGGTGACTCCAGCCAGTCTGGAGCAATGGGAAGAGATTCCCAGCTCCTGCTGCAGGGTCAGTGATGACTTCTGTGAGGTTTGCATCGTTCAGGGGTTAAACACACTCCCAGAAGTGTTTACATTCTTACTCTTCGAGCCTGAGAGCAGCAAGCAGGGGCCAGGGCTGAGCACCAGAGCCAGAGATGTGCTCCTGCTTCGTGGAGCATCCTCACGCCCCCTGGGCAGACCACTTCCATGCTGGGCAGGGGAAGGTGCCAGGCTCTGTCTGCTGGTGCCCAGGGACAGGACAAGGGAACAACAGCGACAAGCTGGAAGCCAGGAGGCTCCACCTGGACCTGTCAAGCCCTTGTCACAAGTCCCTCCCCGGCTCCACATGAAATACCAGCAGAGGAAGCTCCCCCAAGCTCCCAGAGCAAGCAGACTCCTCCCTGGCCTTCCCAAGAGCATCTCCACACAGCCCTGGAGAGGCTGGCACCACACACACCCTCTGGCCAAGCCACCAGGCAAAGGCCTCTGCTGTGCACAACTCCCTTTTCCCCCCAGGGCTTAATTGCAGGATGCCAATTAACCTCCTCACACCTGCAGGCAGGCAGCAGCCTGGGGCTGAGACAGCAGCAACCCCCCCGGGGGAGGCAGCAGCAAACCCCCCGGGGGAGGCAGCAGCAACCCCCCTCCTCTTCCTAAACACCTCCAGGGCTGGGGACTCCACCACCACCCTGGGCAGCACATCCCAAGGGCCAATCTCTCTTGCTGGGAAGAATTTCTTCCTCAGCTCCAGCCTAAACCTCCCCTGGCACAGCTTGAGACTGTGTCCTCTTGTTCTGGTTGCCTGGGAGAAGAGACCAACCCCAGCTGACTACAAAGATGATCAGATCCAGGGGCTGGAGAACCTCCCCTATGAAGACAGGCTGAGGGAGTTGGGGCTGCTCAGCCTGGAGAAGAGAAGGCTCCAGGGACACCTTGGAGCACTTCAATCTCTGGAGAGGACCTACAAGAACGCTGGGAGGGGACTGGTCAGAAGGGCCTGTGGTGACAGGGTGAGGGCCATGCTTTGAAACTGGAGCAGGGGAGACTCAGGTTGGACGTCAGGAGGAAGCTCTTTACTATGAGACACTGGCACAGGCTGCCCAGAGAGCTGGTGGAGGTCTCATCCCTGGAGACGCTCAAGGGCAAGCTTGATGGGGCCCTAAGCAACCTGCTCTAGATACAGATGTCCCTGCCGACTGCAGGGGGGGTTGGATGAGATGACCTTCAAGCTCCCTTCTGAGCTGCTGCCTTCTAGGAGGCATCACCCCGAGAGCCTCCCGGCCCCGCGGGAACAAGCTCCTGCGGCCCCGGCGCAGCTCCCGCTGCCCCCCAGCGCGCCAGGGGACGCCGGCAGGGTCCCTCCAGCTCCTCCAGCTCCGCCCTGAGGGTGGCACCAGCTGCTGAGCTACTGCTAACACGTGGTTAAAAATTCATAGGAACAGATTGAGCAAGTGTGGAACACACACAGGAACCAGAGGCTTGGAGGAGCCTGCAGGGTGCAGAGTTAAAATTGCATGGGCTGAGAGGAGAGGAGAGGAGGGGGAGAGGCAGAGAGGGAGAGGAGCTTCAGCCCCTGCCTGGGCAAGGAGTGCCAGGAACACACAACCAGCACCACACAGCCACCCAGAGAGAGGCAAATGCAGCTCAAACCACCACCTGCTCCTCCTTCCAGCCCTTCAATCAGGCATTAGAGCACCGGGCTCGCCGGATGGCAGCGGCTGGAAAGGGCCTCTGGAGAGCCACCCAGGGCAGAAAGGCCAAGAGTCCAGCTCTGAGGGAGACCCTGCTCAGGGCCCTCACTGCGAGGTCCTTGCTGGCTGCAGGGGGGTGGGCTAGATGGCCTTTGAAGGTCCTACCATCAGTGGAAGGAGAATCACCCCAGCAGGACCTGGCAGAAGGGCAGATTAGAGTCACAGAATCGTCAGGGTTGGAAGGGAGCTCAAGGCTCAGCCAGTCCCAACCCCCCTGCCATGGGCAGGGACACCTCACACCGCAGCAGGCTGCTCACAGCCACCTCCAGCCTGGCTGCAAACACCTCCAGGCAGGAGGCTGCCACCACCTCCCTGGGCAGCCTGTGCCAGGCTCTCACCACCCTCCTGGGGAACAACTTCTTCCTCACAGCCAATCTCAATCTCCCCACTTCTAGGTCTGCTCCATCCCCCCAGTCCTATCCCTCCCTGACACCCTCACAAGTCCCTCCCCAGCTTGCTTGGAGCCAGCATCCCCCCAACAAGTCCAGCACCACCCCAGCACATCCAGCACCCCCCACTGAGTCCAGCATCCTTCTACTGAGTCCAGCACCACCCCAAGTCCAGCACCACCCTGGCACATCCAGCATCCTTCCACTGAGTCCAGCACCACCCCAAGTCCAGCACCACCCTGGCACATCCAGCATCCTTCCACTGAGTCCAGCACCACCCCAAGTCCAGCACCACCCTGGCACACCCAGCATCCCCCCAGCAAGTCTAGCACCCCACCAGCATGTCCAGCACCACCCCAGCACATCCAGTATCCTCCCAACAAGTCCAGCACTACCCCACTGAGCCCAGCATCCTTCCACTGCGTCCAGCACCACCCCAAGTCCAGCACCACCCTGGCACATCCAGCATCCCACCAGCAAGTCCAGCACCACCCTGGCACATCCAGCATCCCACCACCAAGTCCAGCACCACCCCATCAAGTCCAGCATCCTTCCACTGAGTCCAGCATCTGTCCTCCAAGTCCAGCACCCCCCCAGCAAGCCCTCTCCCCCGTTAACCTGACTTCTGCAGGCACTGGGACAAGCCTGCCCAGAGCCTCCCCCCCGGACCTCTGGGTGGGTTTGTTTCTTGCCCCTCTCTCCCAGCCCAGCTTGCTGCTGGGTGCAAAAGGCAGGCAGCTGGCTGGGCACCAGGCTGGTTTCCATAGGAACCAGCAGAGAGCCCAGGGGGAGTGAAATCCTATTTACCCAGCTCAAGAAAAGGCCTTTGCAAGGTGTCATTCAGACCTGGGGGCAAAAGCAGCCCTGCTGGGAGCACAAAGATTTCCTCATGGCCAAGGAGGTGGCTTTGAAATGAGGAATTCTCCTTCACACACACCCCCCCAAACCCCCATCCCTTTAATACCAATTAGTGCATTAAGACTAACCACAAACTGGCACAGCTCCACTTCCCACCAGGCCCCCAGCCCATGGCCTTCCCCCACAGACCCTGACAGGGAAAGATTGTCTCTTGATTGAATGTCAGAGGGGGGGTTTGGAAGAGTCATTTTCTCTTCTCATCCTCTGCTTCCCCTTTATCCCCCCAACTCAGAAAGAATCCCTCCAGCAAAGCAGGAGGGCTGCACTTCGAGCAACAAGTTCACCCTTCAGGCCAGGGGGAGCACAACCACAACGGGCAGCAAGCATCCTCACCTCAGGGCCAAGGAGGTGCTAGTTCTGCTCCATCCCCCCCAGTCCTCTCCCTCCCTGACACCCTCACAAGTCCCTCCCCAGCTTTCCTGGAGCCCCGTTCCAATCACAGAATTATTTTGGATGGAAAGCCCCTCCAGGCTCACCCAGGCCAAAGCCCCTCCAGGCTCACCCAGGCCAAAGCCCCTCCAGGCTCACCCAGGCCAAAGCCCCTCCAGGCTCACCCAGGCCAAAGCCCCTCCAGGCTCACCCAGGCCAACCACCAACCCTCCCCCCCACGGCCACTCAGCCCTGGCCCCGAGTGCCATGGCCACAGGGTTCTTGAGCTGCTCCAGCCATGGGGGCTCCACCACCTCCCTGGGCAGCCTCTGCCAATCCCTGGCCACTCCAGCAGGTCAGAAATTGTTCCTCTCACGTCCAACCTAAACTTCCCCTGGCACAACTTGAGGCCATTTCTCTAAGGTCCCTTCTGACCTAAGCCATCCTCTGGCTCCACGGTTTCCTCTCCTTCTAGCAGCTGCTACAAGCAACCAGCCCCTACCAGCCCTTGGTTTGCCTGGGAGAGGCCTTGCAGGTCGAGTCCAAGCACTAACCCAGCGCTGCCACCACTCGACCAGGGCCCTCAGCACCACGTTTCCAAAGCTGGGCCGTCCCCCAGGATGTGGCCCCAGAGAGCAGCCACCTTGCCCACCCAGCTTCCACAGCCAAGCCCTGCACCACACCGGCTCCCCCTCCTCCTGAGGCTCCCCCTCCTCCTGAGGCTCCCCCTCCTCCTGAGGCTCCCCCTCCTCCTGAGGCTCCCCCTCCTCCTGAGGCTCCCCCTCCTCCTGAGGCTCCCCCTCCTCCTCCTGAAGCTCCCCTCCCCCTCCTGAGGCTCCCCCTCTCCTGAGGATCCCCTCCTCCTCCTGAGGCTCCCCCTCCTCCTCTGAGGCTCCCCTCCTCCTCCTGAGGCTCCCCCTCCTCCTCCTGAGGTCCCCCCCTCCTCCTGAGGCTCCCCCTCCCTCCTGAGGCTCCCTCCCCTCCTCCTGAGGCTCCCCCCCCTCCTCCTGAGGCTCCCCCCCCTCCTCCTGAGGCTCCCCCCCTCCTGAGGCTCCCCCTCCCCCTGCCACCCCACCCCCCACAAAAGCCTCACAGCTCTGCACAGACCTTGCTTAGGCTGCTCTCCTGAGGCCCACGGGAGGGAGGTGTGAGGCAGGTGGAGCCCACCCGCTGCTGGCTGAGCCTGGGGTGACTGCTGCTGGCTCTGCCAGGGCGGCCAAGGAAGCAGCTAGCAAACAAAGCCAGAGATCAATAGGGATGAGTGCAGCATCTCTCATCGTGCCTCTCCTGGGCACAGCTCTCCCCACACAGCCCTGCCCAGCCCCTGGCTCTGCTGTCTGCAGGGGAGGAGGAGAGGGGGAAGGTCCTGACTGACAGCTGCCACCCATGGGTGGCTTTGTCCCTCCCTGTCACATCCAGGAGGGGTTTTGGCTCAGAGGGCCACACCACAACCTCACCCTCTCACCAGATAAAACCCACAGGCTCCTGCTTCCAGCTGGAGGCACCTGCAGGGAACACTCCAGAGGCTGCCCCAGCCCAAGCCCCTGCAAGCAGCTGCAGCTCCCCCCTGGGTCTCTCAGCCAAGCCTGCACCGACCTCCCCATCCCTCCAGAGTGTCTGCACTGAACCCAGCTAACAGAGTGCATCAAACAACCTCCCCTGAGCTGCTGGACTTGGCTGCCCAGGCACATCCTGAAGCCTCAGCTCCCTCCCCACACCCCACACCGATGCTGCCAGCCAGGAACATCCACAGCAGCCCCGGGTGCTCCTGGGCTGCAGAGCAGGAAATGGGCAGAGCCCTGGCTGCTCAGGGTGGGAGGAGGGGGGGGAATAAAACCCAGCTCCACTGGGCAGGAAGCTTTGCTAGCAAACACAGCGGGGTCACATCCTTCCTGGAGCATCCCCTCGGTGGCAGCAGTGACCCCGCAGGGCCCGTGCCGAGCGGAGGAGGGGCTCTGCCGAGCGCTGCCCGCGAAGGCTTGGAGCGGCCAGAGGCAGCAGCAGGCTGTGCAGGGGCGACCTGAGCTGGGCAAAGAGAGAGGGGGCATGGCCGGCTCCCACCAAGGAGCATCCTGCCCCGACAGAGCTGCCTTGCAGGGAGGAACAGCACCGGCTGCAGGAGGGGGAAACACCTCCAGGCTCCCACCAGAGAATCAAAGAATCAAGGGGGAGAAGGGGGGGGAGAAGGGGGCTGGAGGGGAGCAGGGGGGCTGGAGCCACATGCAGCCTGGCTGACACAGAATCACTGAATGGAACTCAAGGCTCAGCCAGTTCCAAGCCCCCTGCCATGGGCAGGGACACCTCACACCGCAGCAGGCTGCTCACAGCCACCTCCAGCCTGGCTGCAAACACCTCCAGGCAGGAGGCTGCCACCACCTCCCTGGGCAGCCTGGGCCAGGCTCTCACCACCCTCCTGGGCAACAACTTCTGCCTCATATCCAACCTGCATCTCCCCACTTCCAGTTCTGCTCCATCCCCCCCAGTCCTCTCCCTCCCTGACACCCTCACAAGTCCCTCCCCAGCTCCCTTGGAGCCCCCTGCAGACGCTGGGAGGCTGCAAGAAGGTCTCCCCTGTGGCTTTGCTCTGGGTGAGTAAGCAGAGAGCAGGGATGAAGCCAAAAAGCAAATGAGGAATGAGAAGAGGAAGTGGCTCTCTGCCTCCCAAGCAGCCTGGGACACAAAGCTTTGCACTGTGCTTTGCACTGCACACCAACCTCAGCAGAGGAAGAAATAAGTCTCCTCTTGGCCACTGGCCCAAGCAGAGTGATGGCAGGGTGGCAGCAGCAGTGCAGGCAGGGAGCATCTGCTCTGGACAGGAGGGACAAGATCTAGATGAGAAGGGCAGAGGAGAAGATTCTCATGCTCTCTGAACTAGGCTCAGCTCAGGGTACCCAGCCAGGCCAGGCACTGCCAGCCTGCAGACAGGGCACAGAGAGCCCCCAGGGAGCAGGGCACTGCACAGCACCATCCCCCCAGGGCTGCCACAGCACCGCTCGGCGTCTTCCAGCCCTGCTGCCACAGAACCCCAGCGTGGGGAGGGGTGGAAGGGACCTCTGGGGGTCATCCACTCCAACCCCCCCTGCTCAAGCAGGGCACCCACAGCAGCTGCCAGCACCACAATGCCCAGCTGGGGTGGCAGCTCTCCAGACAAGGAAACCTTGTCCTGTCCCTGGGCACCACTGAGCACAGCCCCAGCCCCTTGCCCCCTACCCCTAAGCTCTTGCTGAGCACTGCTCAGCTCCCCTCTGGGGCTGCTCTTCTGCAGGCTCTCAGCCCCAGGGCTCTCAGCCTTTGCTGCCCTCAGAGCTGCTCCAGGCCCCTCAGCACCCTCACGGGGAAGAACTTCCTAACATCCAATCTCATCCTCACCACAGCCTCCTCTGGACTCTCTCCAGCACTTCCCTGCCTCTCTGGAACTGGGGAGCCTATAACTGGCCCCAGCACTCCAGATGGAAACACCTCAGGGCAAAGCAGAGGTGGAGGAGAACCTCCCTTGACCTGCTGGCCACCCCAGGCAGCAGAAAGCAAACTGCTCCCAGCCCAGGGGCAGTGAGCTGCTCTGCAGGCTGCAGAGCAAGGAACCCAAAAGGCTTTGGGAGTCACTCTGGAGCCACTCCAAACCCACCTGGACACAGTCCTGTGCAACCTGCTCTAGGTGACCCTCCTCTGGCAGGGGGGGCTTGGACTGGATGATCCCCAGAGGGCACCTCCAGCCCCCCATCACCACGAGGTGCTGCACACAGCCCCCCTGCTCCCTGCCAGCACTGCTGCTCCCAGCAATTCTCAGCACCAATAAGAAACTCATTGGTACCCAACCCCCTCCCCACTTTGTTCTTTTTCCTAAGGGGAAACCTGAGGTTCAAAGCTGCTGCACTGCCTGAAGCAGGAGGGGAAACAAGAGGCTGAAGGCTTGGGCTGCACCCTGCCTGGGCCATGCTGGGAGTCCTGAGGAGGGGGAGGAAGCCAAACTCCACCCCTGGAGCAGCCAAGAAAAGCTGAGCTGTATTTCCAGGCAGGGGCAGAGAGCAGCAGGTGTGAGAGCAGAGAGCTGGGAGCCAGCACAGCTCCTCACAGGGGGAAAGGCAGCTACAGACAGCTCTGCAGTGAAGGAATGCTTGTGATAAGCCAAGCACACCCTGGGCTCTTGCAGCGAGTGCTCCCACAGCAGGGCTCAACACAAGGCCATGGACCTGCTGGAGAGGGTCCAGAGGAGGCCACAAAGATGATCAGAGGGCTGCAGAACCTCCCCTACACCAAGGCAGGCCGAGGGAGCTGGGGCTGCTCAGCCTGGAGGAGGAGAGAAGGCTCCAGGGAGACCTTAGAGCTGCATCTCAGTATCTGAAGGAGACCCAGAGGCAGGCTGGGGAGGGGCTGCTCAGAAGGGGCTGGGGGGAGAGGAGGAGGGAGAATGGTTTGGAGCTGGAGCAGGGCAGGGTTAGGTTGGACAGCAGGAGGAGGAGGGGAGAAAGTTCTTCCCAGAGAGAGTTGTTGGCCCTTGGGATGTGCTGCCCAGGGAGGTGGTGGAGTCCCCAGCCCTGGAGGTGCTCAGGAGGGGATGGATGTGGCCCTTGGAGCCAGGGTTGAGCTGTCAGGAGGTGCTGGGTGACAGCTTGGACTTGATGATCCCTGAGGTCTCTTCCAACCTCAT
>JAAWVA010000035.1:8671276-8715705 GCA_015227895.2 Colaptes auratus
CACCTTAACCCCCCCCCCCCCTCCAACTTACCTTACCCCCCCTCCCTCCAACTTAAACCTTCACATTTAATGCAAATTTGTAAAAAATAGAAAAAAATCATGTAAAATAATTTAATTTTTTAAAAACTGCATTTCAAACACAGCCCTGGGAGGGGGGGGGGAGAACCCTCAACAGAGAGCAGCCTGCCCCTCCCCAGGCAGCCCCCTGCCCCCCGCGCTTACCCAGGTGGGAGTTGCCTTTGCGGTAGGTGCCGGTGACGTGCGTGCAGATGCTGCCGTCGCCTCGGCACACCCGCACTTGTCCAGGGTGTGGGGGAGAAGAGGATTCCGTCACAGCGATGGGCTGCAGGGTGCACAGAGAAGGGGGGGGGGGGCGGGGGGGGTCAGGCCCAACCAGACCCGCGGCCAACCCCCCCCGCGGCAATTCTCTGCATGCTGCGAGAAGGCAAAGCGGTGCTGTAATGTTTAACAACCTCACATTTCCAGACACGCAAACCCTCGGAAATCAGTGTATTTGCAGGATGTTCCATCCCGAGCCTCAACCATTAACTGTCTCTGACCATCCACCGTGGTGCAATGGAGGTCACAGGGCTTGCTAGAAATGTGAACATAGTCATCTGAAGGGGAAAGGATATAAAGACACATTCAAAAAGAGCAGCAACACCGCGGCTCCCGGCCCTGCCGGCGGCGCTGAAGCTCTTCGCCAAGCTAAACAGCAGCGGCAGCAGCAGCAAGCAGCGGCAGCAGCGAGCAGCACATCTTGCGCGGCGCTCGGGGAAGCCGCCCGCCTCGCCTGGCGGTCAGGCGGCGCTTCCGACAGCTCTCCCTGCTGCAAGCCTTGGCGCAGCCAGGGCAGGCCGGCCCTAGAGGGGCTCCAAGGGGAGAGGGTTCGGAACAGGGTGCCCGGGGAGGTGGAGGAGTCGGCATCCTTGCAGGTGCTCCGTGAACACGTGGGCCTGGCAATGTCACCGTATGGTAATGGCTTGGTCTGGTCATGCGGTCTGCGGTGACAGGTTGGACTCGATGGTCTGTGAGGTCTCTTCCAACCTTGGTGATACTGTGATAGTATCAGTCAGGGTTGGGAGGGACCACAAGGATCAGCTAGTTCCAACCCCCCTGCCACAGGCAGGGGCAACCCCACGCTAGATCAGGCTGGCCAGAGCCTCATCCAGCCTGGGCTTAAACACCTCCAGGGATGGGGCCTCAACCCCCTCCCTGGACAACCCATTCCAGGGCTTCACCACTCTCATGGGGAAGAACTTCCTCCTTGGCACGTGGTGTGATGGGTTGAAGGTTGAGCTTGGTCTTGGAGGTCTCTTCCAGCCAAAAGAGTTCTGTGAGTCTATGAGGTGGATGGGACATGGTCTAACAGCTGCGTGCAGGAAGATGTTAGGTTAGGGTTGGACTCAACCTTAAGGTCTTTTCCCCAACCAGGCAATCATAGAATCATAGAGTTATCAGGGCTGGAAGGGACCTCAAGGCTCAGCCAGTTCCAAGCCCCCTACCACGGGCAGGGACACCTCACACTGCAGCAGGTTGCTCACAGCCACATCCAGCCTGGCTGCACCTCCCTGGGCAACCTGTGCCAGTATTTCACCACCCTGCTGGGGAACAATTTCCTCCTGACATCCAATCTGAACCTCCCCACTTCTAGTTTTGCTCCATTCCCCGCCCCCTCTAGCGCTGTCAGGAGGGGTGATGCCAAGTGGGCTCCCCACCACCGGCCCAGGGGGTAGGCACCAAGGCTGTGCCAGCCACCTCTCTGTTGCAAGGCCTTGCAGCAGTGATGCATGTCCTCGTGGCACAATGGAAAAGCTCATGCATGTGCACCTAGCAGCATCTCACGGGTTCAAATCAACACAGAGAACATCATCAGCAATCCAGGTACAAGGCTCAACTCAACCCCAGAGTGCCTTTAAAAAGAACAACAAAAATAACAACAACAGCACACTAAACGCCCCCCCCCCCCCCCAGCCCCCACCCCACATCCACCCCAGCTGAACTAATTCACCTTTGGCTTCCTGCAGGCAAGCAACTGGCTGCACCCATTGGCACAGCAGTCCCATAATTTAGACTATCCACAGGAAGGGAGGGAGGAGGAGGGGGGGGTGGGAAAAAGGATTGATTCATATTCCCCCCCCCCCATCCCCCCCCCCAGAAACCCCAATGCTAAGGGTTGAATTGCAACTAAGGAGCAGTCTTATACCCACTGGCAAGCAAAGGCAGCATCAATGGCAAAACATTATCTGCAAATCCCCCAGGAGCCACTGAAGGCTGCTAAGACACAAAACAGTCCATGGAATGCTTCTGGTGAGCCAGCCATGGAGAGCAGAGAGCTGGAGAGAGGCTGTCCCCACGCCAGAGGAAAGGGACAACAGCAGCCCAGGAGCTAGGAGTAACCAGCCTGGTGTGGGTTAAAGTTCTACCATGCTGACCCTGTCCAGAGGGCTGGGGAGAGCATAGAACTCTTAGGGTTGGAAGGGACCTCAAGGCTCAGCCACTTCCAACCCCCTGCCATGGGCAGGGACACCTCACACTGCAGCAGGTTGCTCACAGCCACCTCCAGCCTGGCTGCAAACACCTCCAGGGATGAGGCTGCCACCACCAGATGGAGGTTTGTTGCCGTAGAAAAAAGGCAACAATTAACTTAGTCAGGTCTAATTGTTCTTAGGTGTGAGCAGACAGCCTTAAAATAGGAAGGTTGCATGAGATCCTGTCTCAGTTTTAGGCACCCAGCTGGCATGGTGGAGCTGAGGAGCCAGCACTCAGGAGCCTCCTCCTCCTCCTCCTCAGGAGAAGGGTCCTGGGCTCGCCAGCAGCTCTACCAAAACACCCAAAACTGATCATGAGTTTTGTTTAATGCCTGGGGGTGGGTTATGGAGATTAGGTCTAAAAATGGACTTAGAGCCTCAGCCTCTGGCTGCTCAGCCCTTTCAGCAGCTGTGTGTCACCTCAGATGACCAAACTGCCCGACTGCAACCTCGGGTGACGTTTGGCAGGGCACATGGAGGGTGTGGGCACCACACCGCCGCGCAGCCCTGCGGGGCCCCAGCTCAAAGGACAGCTTGTTTGGGTGAGCTGGACCCTCCCTGCCAGCACACCCCCATGCCCTTGGATCCTCCTCCAGCCCCCCTAGGCCCCGGGAGCTGCGACCCAGCCAGGCTAGAGCCATAAATTCCTCTTGTTATTGTCATTTTTTAAGCTCTTCTGCAGCTGCAAACCAGCACCTTTGAACTCGGGAGGAGAGCTGATTGTGTCTCCGAGAGAGAGAGAGGGGGAGAGAAAAAACAACGACAACAACAGAGGAAAAACAACCACTTTCAAACGGCAGAGGAGGAACCTTCCTGCAGGCTAAGGAGCATCATCACTATCCAAATATTTTGGCCGAGCAGGGTGGAGGCACACAAAGGAGGTCTTGTTACCAGGGTATAAAGGTTTCCATTGATAGGTCCTGCCGTTGTACACGTGGGAGTTGAAGGATGAGCACTGCTCCTCCCGAAAGCTCCTCCCGTTGGCAGGGCACTCCTACAATGGGACACAGTTAATCGCTGAGGGAAGCGGAGCGCGGGGAAGGCTCCCGGCACACCTCAGCCAAGCTGCAGAGAGCCTTCCCATCCTCCCGCCCCCCTCCTCCTCCTCCTCCTCCTCCTCTTCGCAGGGTCAGCCAGGGAAATTCTCTCCCCACCCGCCGCCCCCCGGGGAGGTGGTGCGAGGTTGGAGATGATCACAGAAAGGGTTGGGTTGGAAGGGAGCTTAAAGATCGTCCAGCTCCAACCTCCCTGCTGTCTACAGCTACCTGCAGGGAGGTTGTAGCCAGCTGGGGGCTGGTCTCTTCTCCCAGGCAAGCAGCAGCAGAACAAGAGGACACAGTCTCAGGCTGTGCCAGGGGGGGTTTATTTGGAGGTGAGGAGAAAGTTCTTCACTGAGAGAGTTGTTGGCCATTGGATGTGCTGCCCAGGGAGGTGGTGGAGTCCCCATCCCTGGAGGTGTTCAAGAGGGGGTTGGACGTGGCACTTGGAGCCAGGGTTTAGGAGTCAAGAGGTCTGTGGTGACAGGTTGGACTGGATGCTCTTTGAGGCCTTTTCCAACCTTGTTGATTCTATGGGCAGGGACCACTTCCACGTGAGCAGGTTGCTCACAGCCTCACCTTCAACACTTCCAAGGAGGAGGTGTCCCAAGCTTCTCTGGGCAACCCATTCCAGTGCCTCACCACCCTCACATTAAAGAGCTTCTTCCTGATCTCCATCCTAAATCTCCCCTGCTCCTGTTTCAATCCATTCCCCCTCGCCCTATCACCACAGGCCCTGATAAAAAGCCCCTGCCCAGCTCTCCTGTAGCCCCATTCAGGTACTGGAGGCTGCTCTAAGGTCTCCCCAAAGCCTCCTCCTTCTCCAGGCTGAGCAGACCCAACTCCTTCAGCCCTCTGATCAGCCCTCTGATCAGCCCTCTGATCAGCCCTGATCAGCCCTCTGATCAGCCCTCTGATCAGCCCTCTGATCAGCCCTCTGATCAGCCCTCTGATCAGCCCTCTGATCAGCCCTCTGATCAGCCCTCTGATCAGCCCTCTGATCAGCCCTCTGATCGTCTTGGTGGCTACCTCTGGACCCTCTCCAAGAGCTCCATGTTCTTCTTGGATCATGCAGCCAACCCCTGGGGTTTAGGAGCAGACAAAAGGGCCAAAGCCCTGCCCCACTGGTGATGGGCACCAAGGAAGGCAGCTTCAGTTGCTTGGAGAGGTAGGAGGGGTGACCACCACGGGGGCAGGCGGTGCCTCCTCTCCAAGCCATCAGAGGCAGCAAGCATGACTTCCCACACCTCACACTGAGCATTCCCCACAAGCCAAAGGATGTCCTTACTTGTACTTTGCAGAGCTGGTATCTTTTGGATGTTCCAGTGCAAGTTTTATTAGCCAGCCCACTCACTGACTTCCTTCTGAATAAAGAAATGGTGGTTAGACAAGGTCAGAAACTCTTCTTTTCCCCCCCTTCTCCAAATCCTTTTGTCCCCTGCTTCTGGGAGGTTGGCTGGTCTCCAGGCAGCAGAGCCACACAGAGGTCTACCTTGGAGCTGATAGCCAAGATCTCTCTGGTCTTGCTACCTGCAGCATCAGCTGTTCTGATTACAGCATGCTAGAGGGGTGTGGGTGGGTTGGAGGGTGTCCTTGGGACAAGGTTTGCAAGGTGCCCCCTGGCAGCCAGATAGCCTGGAGGAGGCAGAGCCATGCAGCTGGGATCAGCAGGTCCTCAGCCAGCCCTGCACCACATTGCCCTCGCTGCTGTGCCCAGGAGCCTGGGGAAAGGGCTTCCTGCTGCCCACCTGCCCTCATCTCCACAGGAGAAGCTCTGGGGACAGCACAGGAAGAGCTTGGCTGGTCCTCCTGGCAGGGATGCCCAGGGCACCCTCCTGGCAGCATGCCTGGGGCATACTTACCTTCTGCACCAGCAGGGTTTGCCAGCCAGCACCTTTGCACCAGCACTCACCTAGTGAGTGCTGACCTTCTGGGTCAAGTTCACCTCCAGCAAGCTGGAGACCCCCAGAGGGCAGCCTGGCAGGTGGGTGCCATACCTCTGCCGCAGGCAGTGCCTCTCCTGGGACTTGACTCCTCCTCCACAGGTCCTGGTACAAGCTGTCCACTTGGTCCACTCTCCCCACCAGTATGCAGTGACATCTGCCCCTTCCTCCAGGCTGTTGGAGGTCTGTGTCAGGTCCTGCTTGGAGCAGCAGGGAGGTGGGAGGGGAGAGAAGGAGCAGTCAGCATCCACGCCACAGCCTGCCTGGGTGGCCTGAGGGCACCAGCATTGGATGTTGTTCCCCAGCAGTGGATATTGTCCCCAGCACTGGACACTGTCAACATCCAGCTGGACAGGGTGGCAGGCCTACAAGAAGCCTGGAGAAGGACTTGACAAGGGGGTGTGGTGATAGGACAAGGGGTGATGGCTTCACACTGGAAGAGGGGAGAGTCAGATTTGTTATAGAGAAGGAATCCTTCGTTGTGAAGGTGCTGAGACACCAGAACAAGGTGTCCAGAGGTGACCAGAGGAGGTGTGGATGCCCCATCCCCTGGAAGTTTGGCCAGGCTGGATGGGGCTTTGAGCAACCTGGGCTAGTAAGAGGTGTCCCTGCCCATGGCAGCAGGGTGGAACCAGCTGATCCTGAAGGTCCCTTCCAGCCCAAACCATTCTGTGATCTGGTCTAGGCCACACTTTTCCCAGGAGAGGTTTGGCCAGACGATCCCTGGGGTCCCTTTGAACCTGGTGCTCTCCAACTCCATCATTTCCATCGTGCCAGGAACCCTGCACTTTTCCATCTGTGGTTTTGTTCCCACTTGGAATGAAATGGCAACATCTGGAATTCCTCCAGAAAGGGAATGTTCATTGTTCTGCTCAGCTGGCAGAACCCAGCTCCCAGACAACCCTAACCCACTCCCCCCAAGCCTTTTGGTGCTCTCTGGCTCTTGTCCCACAGTGAACTCAGGGAGCTGAAGAGCCAGTGACAGCTGAAAGCTTCACTGGGAGCTCCAGCAAAGGCTTGCCAAAGCACTCTACAGCAGGACACCATGCCAAGGGCTGCTGGCAGGGGGGAGGAGCCCATGTGGCCCCTTTGCAAGTACAGGTTGGTCATTTCAGGAGGATCTTTGCTACCCCTGCCTCATACCCCCCTGACGCTGCTGGCAGCAGCCTGACCACGGCGGCTGAAGGGGCTGCTCCACCAGCAGGGTCACCAGCATGTGCCTGTGCTAAGGCATTCACATCCCTTCACATGAGCTCAGAACTTCCTGGGAGGTCCCAGCTCTTGCTCATTGTGAGAGCAGAGATGTATTTTTCCAACAGGAATCTCCTACTGCTTAAGGAGGTTCTATTGATCCCACGTTTCCTGGGGAAAGGATGAAAACCTTCCCTGCAAACTCAATGCAAGCTCCAGCCACTGACTGGGCCAAGGAAGTGCTGCTCACCCAAGGGCAGGGCTTGGCCTTCCAGAGCCCTGGAGGGATCTGTGCATGCTTCTGTCCACAGAAAGCTCAGCTCAGGTTAAGCCCAGACTAAAGAGCTAAGCCAAGCCAAAGGTCCTCCAGCTTGCTGCAGGCCAGTCCTGCAAGCCCCAGTGGTTGCCCAGCTCAGGCACCTCACCCTCCCAGCCCCCTCACGCTCCCAGCGGCCAGAGAGGCCCCAGCAAGGCGATGCACCCACCTGAGCGATCACAAAGGCGACGTTGCCCACGAGGAGAAGGGCCAAGGTGCCTCTCAGCTGGGAGCGTGCCCGGAGGGAGATGCTGCTCCACCTCCACTTAAATGTCTTCATCCTAGGAAGCAAGCAAACAGCACACTAAGCAAAGCTGCCCTCCAGCCCCAGTGCCAGCGGGGGGCAGGGGCTGCTTTGCAGCCTGGTGCCACGGCAGGAGTCTCCTTCAGCGCCCCTGGGTCAGCTGGGTGGCAGCCGCCACCGAGGGCTTGCTCCCGAAGCTGTGCCAGGCAGGGGGAGCATGGGGCAGGTTCCCATCCTTGCCCAGCTGGCAGCTTCCAAGCCACAGCTCCACTCTGGTTCCCAGTGGCTGCACCTGACACCAGCAGCGTGAGCTAAGGCTCTGAGCCTGCCTAAGGGGGGAGGATGGTTTCCACCGAAGGCAACAAGCAGCATCCCCTGGATCTGTGAAGGCAGTGCACTGAAACACCCCCAGGGACAGATTTGCTCCTGGGAGAGGGAGAGGAAAGGCTCCAGAAACAAAATTGCAATTAGCAGCCTTTAGTTTTCCCTTTCCACCTCCCCCCCCACCCCCTTCCTTTCATTTGTTCCACTCTAATTCCCACTGGCTCCCAGGGAAGAAGCCTGTTCCTACAGAAGAGAAACCACCTCCAATTAAAGAGCAGAGTGGAGGATCCCAAGTGTCAGCCTTTCATCTCCCTCTCCATCTGCTTCATGAAAGAAAGTACCCCAGAAGGGCATTCTCTGGCTGGAAACCACAATGCATTTGATTGTGAACCTCCCTGCAAGGGCCAGAAAGGAGCAGGTTCAGGAAATGCTGCTGCCAGGCAATCAAAGCAGCTCATGTCTGTAAGAAAGAACAAAAGACACCCTCCCTACCCCCACCCCCCATCTTCTGTGGCTCTCTGATAGTCTCCCCTAAGCCAATTTCCCTTGGAAAGAAACCAGGGGATGTGTTTGGGAAGCAGGGGGGTGGGAGAGGTGGGAGAAGGGGGCAGGACTGCAAACCTGCAAGATCAAGAGCTGCTTTCCTACCACCCCCCCAGCCCCCCCTGCAACCCCTTTTTGGGCTTTCTTCTTGCCAAAGCTTTTGTAGCACTGCTGGCAGCACAGAATGGGAAGGGCTGGAAGGGACCTCTGGAGATCATGGAGGCCAACCCCACGCCAAGGGAGGGTTCACCTAGGGAGGGTCACCCAGGAACACATCCAGATGGGGCTGGGATCGCTCCAGAGATGGAGACTCCCTGCTCCAGCGCTCCGTGGCCCTTGCAGAAGTTCCTCCTCACGTTTGGATGGAGCTTCTGATGTGCAGGTTTGTACCTGCCACCCCTTGTCCTGGGCACCGCTGACCAAAGCCTGGTCCCTCCCTGCTGACACCTGCCCTTTCAGTATCGATCAGCATTGATGAGAGCCCTTCAGGCTGCTCTGGGAAGCCCCAGGGCCCTCAGTCTCTCCTCATCACAGAGGTGTCCCAGTCCCCTCAGCATCTTTGTGGCCCTTTCCTGCGCCCTCTGCAGCAAGTCCCTGTCCTTCTTGACCCGGGGAGCCCAGAACCCAGCACAGCTTTCCGGGTGTGGACACCAACACTTCCGAAATGAGGCCTCACAGCCAGACCCAGACTGTGGCACTAAAGAATGCCAGCACAGCTTTGGTAGCTGGCTTAGGGAAACTACCAAGAGGGTTTCCAGGTCCCCAGCTCCACTTTGTGGTCACCCCAGGGTCCAACACGCCAAAAAAGAGGCAGATCCATTGATTAATGGGAGCCCAGAGCTGTTGGCTGGGGCTGCCGGGGACAGGTGGCTGGGACTTGCCTTGCACTTGGTTTTCATTAAGGCTTCCAGACACTCCTGACTCCAAGCCAGTAACAGAGCTCGCTCAGGGTTTATCCCAGACTCGGGGAGAGCTGCGTGCTTAAAGAGAAGAAAAATTAAAGCAGCAAGGTGGGGAAGGCTGGGGGATGGATGGAGAAGGAGGTCGAGGGGGAGATGTCGCGACAAGCGGCGCGGAGCTGGTACCGGAGGGACCCCCCCAGCAGCAGCCCGCAGAGCTGTGCCTGCAGAGAGGGAGATGCTAGGAGGCAGAACAGAGCCGGGAAGGGTCCGGAGGGGACCGGGGAAGGACGGGGGGAACCGGGATGGGCCGTACCTGGAGGCGGCGGGGCCGGGCTGCGGGACAGGGGAGGATGCTCCGGGGCCGGGAGGCAGCGGAGGCAGCAGCAGCAGGTCGGAGCGGCGGCAGCAGCCCCAGACGCTCGCTCGCTCGCTCCCTCCCTCCCTCCTTCCTTCCTTCTCTGACTTCAAAGGGCAGCCAAAAGCTTCGGGGCTTCCAGCGAGGAGGAGCCGCCGCAGTGGCTCCCCCCAGCCCGAGCCGGGCGCTCTTATAGCGGCGGGGGGGTGGGTTGGGAGGATGGATGTGGAAGGAGCGGGGCGGGTGTGTGTGTGTGTGTGCGCGGAATTCACACCTCTCGGCCCGGGATGCCCCCACCCCGGTTAACCCCTCGCCTCCCCCGGCGCCGGTCCGCGGCCGCCAGCCGGTTTCCTGCGGCGAGACCGGGGGGGCACAAGCGGGGGGAGCCGTACGCATGCGTCCCGCTGCCGCCCGCCCGGCCCCGAAGCGCCGGAGCCACCCCCGGAGGAGATGCTGCGGTCCCCACCTCGAATCGGGGGGATGATACCTGCAGCACCGGGACCCCTCAGTGGGATGCTGTGGTCCCCAGCTCGAATGAGGGGATGGCATCTGCAGGAGCGGGACACCCCCAGGAGGTGCTGCGGTCCCCCCCTGGTCGGGGAGATGGTACCTGCTGCCCCCACCCCTCCCACAAACCCCCTCCCAACATCAGCAGCACGGAGCGAGGTGGCCAAAACACTTCGCGGGCACACCCTGGCTACAGTAGTGCGGGGAGGGGGGTGGGGGGGGCTGGATCCCTTCTGCCAGGGCTTTAATTGCACTGTCTGCTGCAAAACAAACCACCCCCACCCCCACCCCGTGATCTGTGCTGCTGGTGGTGTCATTCGGCGAGGCTCAGCATCAGATGCGCTGCGTGGAGTGGCTTTCTGCCAGGCAGGAGAGCGGTGGGGGTCAAGACCCCCATGGGTTCGGTGCAGGCGAAGCACCTTTTTGGGTGGGGATTAACCCCACCAGCCCGGTGCCCACCACGCAGGGATCGAGTCTGATCCGTGTGTGGCAGAGAGAAGAGCCCACGGTGCAGAGCCCACGGTGCAGAGCCCACGGTGTAGGGCAGGGCACAGCTGTGGAGTGGCTGTCACCCACGCAGGATGGATGTGGTCTGTTTCCTGCAGTCTCTGTGTGCAGGAGGAGGGTGGTGAAGACCTCCCCCCCCCGCCCCGGTGAGATGGCCCTCGGCACATCCTCCCTGCACACGCAGCGGTCAGGTCCCAGCAGCTCTGAGCAGCTCACCTGAATCAGTTCCTTCACCACACCACAGATACCTCGCTCAAACCTCTTCTCCTTCCCCTCTAGACCACTCCCACACAGAGCAGCCCCAACGCTGCCAGTGGGGCACCAGCCCCGGCTCTGCCCCCAGTGCCACCGCTGCGCTTCACGCTGGTTGTCACCAGCAGCTGCCCAGGGCCCTCGCTGGGCCAACTTCCAGCCCCACCACCATTTGCCACCAGCCAGGAGCTGCCATCTCCAGGTTCTCAGGTGGTGCTACCACCCCACCACCACCCTGGCACAGCTCCCAGCACCCTATGGGGAAGGCTGCGTGGGTCCGTGGGCGGTGTTAACTCGGACCTGGTCTTCCTAGGGCTGGGTGTGTTGAAGCTGAGCAGAGAATCCATCTCCCCCCTCCCCACCACCAACCCCGCCCCCCAAAAAAGAATTTACATGGGAAATGAAGTCTCCTTTTCTGTTTGGCTAACTGTCTGCCAGCCTGGTTTCATTTACCCGCTCGGGTGATTTGCAACTTTCAATTTTCCATCGGCTGGCTGTGACCAGGACACCGGGAAAATTTAGCACTTGAGTTCACCCAGCTCCTGCAGTTCAAAATATCCCAGCCCGAGACATGCAGGAGAAAGCCCTTTCCGGTTTGGAACCGGCAGGAGGGAAAAGTCTGAACACCAGAGAGAGGTTTGAAAAGCATCAAAATACTTCGCGTGGAGAAAGCCGGAGCCGGCCGCAGCCGCCCGGAGCAGCCCGGGGCCGGGCGAGCCCCCGGGGCTCCCCACGCACCCAAGTGCTCCCCACACCCCCAAGTGCTCCCCACACCAGCACCGGGGGTTGCACAGCAGGAGACCTCAGCCTGCAGCCTAGGGTTGACTCTGCACCCCCCCTGCTGCTACAGGGATGCCCTGGGCTTGGGGTGGAGGCGCTGGAGGAGCTGGCAGCAGGAGAAAGGTGCTGGGCTCTGCTCTTCACCTGAAGTTCATCCCAGCCAAAGGATCTCTTTTCTTTCTCTTCCTTCCTTCCTTCTTTGCTTCCTGCCCTCCTTCCTTCTTTGCTTCCTCCTCTCCCTCCTTCTTGCTTCCTTCCCTCCTTCTTGCTTCCTTCCCTCCTTCTTTGCTTCCTCCCTCCTTCTTGCTTCCTTCTCTCCCTCCTTTCTTTTCTTCCCTCCTTCTTGCTTCCTTGCTGTTTCCTTTCTTTTTTTCTTCTTTCCTTTCTTCATTTTCCCCCTCCTTCCTTCCTTTTTTCTTCCTTCCTTTCTTCCTTTCCCCTCTTTCCTTCCTTCCTTTCCCCCCCCCCCCCTTTCTTCCTTTTTCCTCTTCCCTTCCTCTCCTCCCTGCAGCCCTGGCCATGACTCAGCACTTTCTGACGCAATTCCCATTTCATCGGAAAATTCCTGCCCAGCTCCCAGTGGCAACTGATTGCTCCCATAAATCAGGCAGTGCTGTCCCTGGCCACAGCAGCCTGGCTCATGCAGCCCTGACCCTTCCTGGTGAAATCAGCAGGGGCGATGCCACCTCCTTGCTGGGGCCAGGAGACAGCCCCAGGAGCAAAACCCAGCGGAGGGCAGAGCCAAAGCTCCGTCCAGCGCCGCACAGCCGACCCCACGCAGCTCCAGTGCAGGGCTGGACCACCCCCAGCTCACACTGCACTAAAAATGCCCCCCCTGGAGCCAGATTCCACCACCCCAAGAGGTGGGCTCCTAGCTCAGCAGTCGCCCCAAGAGGTGGGCTCCTAGCTCAACAGTCACCCCAAGAGGTAGGCTCCTAGTTCACTCTTAGGGTGACTGTTGAGCTAGCTCAACAGTCACCCCAAGAGGTGTGCTCCTAGCTCAATAATCACCCCAAGAGGTAGGCTCCAAGCTCAGCAGTCACCCCAAGAGGTGGGCTCCCAGCTCAGCAGTCACCCCAAGAGGTGGGCTCTTAGCTCAACAATCACCCCAAGAGTGAACTATCTCAGCAGTCACCCCAAGAGGTGAGCTCCTAGCTCAGCAGTCACCCCAAGAGGTGGGCTCCTAGTTCACTCTTAGGGTGACTGTTGAGCTATCTCAGCAGTCACCCCAAGAGGTGGGCTCCTAGCTCAATACCCACCCCAAGAGGTGGGCTCCTAGCTCAACAGTCACCCCAAGGGAATCACAGCAGCTGCCCAGCAGGCAGCTGCCAGGCCAGCCAGGCCAGGCCATGCCAAGCAGAAGAAAACCCTTTCCATTTTGGAACAACCAAGGGGGAAAAGTCTGAGTGTGAGAGGCTTGGAAAGCATCAAAATACCTCAAGCTGAAAAATCCAGAGCAGCCTGGGGCTCCCCTCCCCTCCCCTCCCATCTCCTGCCATGCCAGCCCCAAAACCCACCCCTGGAGGTGGTGCTGCCTCCCAGAGCCCAGGGCTGTGGGTGCTGCTGGTGAGGCTGCAGGCAGGTCCAGCATCAAGCAGGGGCAGGCAGGCTCAGACAAGAGCGTTTTTCATCTCCCAGTCTCTGGCCTGAGCCTGAGGAATGATTTGCAGATGTTATTTACTGCTCTTGGACTCGGAGTAAATTGAGACAAGATGCACCTGCATGGACAGCAAGAAGCTTTTCCCACCCCTCAGACGGTGTCTGAGGGCTTGTGTTGGACTTTCCCAGGGAAATTCAGGATCTGGGGGGAAGGTTCCTGAGCCAGCCCTGCTCCCTGCGTCCCCCTCTTGGGCATTCACCTCCTGGCACCACACGAGGTGGGCTCTTACCCCGAGGGAATCGGAGCAGCTGCTCAGCAGGCAGCTGCCAGGCATGCCGTGCCATGCCATGTCATGCCAGAGCATCCTGGGGCCATGCCTGATCCAGAGTGCAAATTAAAGGAGCCACAGAGAGTCCAAAATAACCTCCTCCAGTGGAGGAGAGCGGACAGGGATTGCTTTGGCTGGAAAAGGGCCTGCAGAGGACAGGAGATTCCTTGGCTGCAATGAGCTCAGCAAAGCGCTGGGCTGGCCACTGGTGCTGCTCAGCTGAGTGAAGACATCCTGTGTTGGGCAGGATCAGCCCTTTCTCACCCAGGAAGCAGTGGGGTGATCCCCTGGCTGGGGTCCCCATCCTCGACCTGCAGCAGAGAGCAATGGTAAGGTCTGACCCAGGCACAAGACCATCCATCTGTGCTCCAGCTTCCCAAACCCGACCCAAGCACCAGCCCTTGGACCTGCTGGAGAGGGCACCCAGCACCACTGAGCCCCAGGCACGTCCCTAGAGCAGGTCCTGCACGAAGGGTGTCCCACAGAAGCTAACCTGCTGAACCACAGCCACGGGCTGCAGCCTCCCAGCACCACTTCCCCAGCACGACGAGCCCTGCTCTGGCCCAGCCGCGGGCTGGCTTTGTCACTGCCACCTGCTGAGGCCCAGGAGAGCCAGGCTGGAGAAGCAGCAGGACTCTGCTGGCCCAGAGCTCTCCAGCAGCTTCAGCTTTGCTCAGGGCTTGACACAACTGACTGATTTTCCTCCTTTCTTTTTTCCCCCCAGACTGCCTCCAGAGCTGACTCCTCTCCCCAGCACTTCTGCCCAGCTCCAGGCAGCGTTTCCAGGAGAGCCCAGCGTGCCATGGGCAGGTTTCAGCCAACCACAGAGCAAGCGAGGTCCTTGCACGGCCAGGACACCGCCGAGGGGGACCAATATGTGGTGAAGCCCCCCCCAGCGGAGAGCAAAGCCCTGGCAGCCAGCCCTGACTTCTTCTCAAGAGCTGTGGCTGTGCCCTGCCACTGGGTGAGTAAAACATGCAGAAGGAGACCCAACAAAAATGTCCCTTTTGGAGACAGTCCTGGTCCCTTGCAGAGCAACCCACAGCACAGTGTTGGGCAAGGTTCTTCAGCCCTGCCTGGCCAGCAGTGATTTATGGCCTGTGAGCATCAGGGTTTCAGCCATGGAGGTTTGCAAAACACTGAGGCAAACTGAAGGAGCCAAAGCCACCAAGCCTGCCCTGACCATCTGATTCCTATTAAAACCCAAAGCTCTATCTCTGGGCACTTTGAGAGCCACAGATGACCACAGGGACCCCAGGTATGGTCATGGGCAGAGCTTCCACAGCTTTGAAATAAACCTCTCTTAATTTACCCCCCCACCCTTCTAGTTTAATTCTCTTTGACCCCAAAGAGCAGAGAGAGCCCAGGGAGAACCTGCAGCAGCTTCCAGAAGTGTTCTGCTTGCTTAGGATTTGAGCTATGCATAGAGTTAAAACAACAACAAACCCCCCCACCATCCCAACCCAACAAAAGGAGAGCCCAAACCAAGCCCCAAAGTGGAGCAGAGTTTTGTCTTCTGATGGAATGAGTCTGAGCCTGGCAGGGCAGGATTGTGCTGAGGGGCAGCAGCAGCTCTGCAGCACTGCCAACCACAGGCATTCAGAACTCATGACTCAGACCCCCCCCGAACCCTAAGCCTGGTTTCGTTCCCTTCTGGATTGTGAGCCTTGGAGCACCGCAGCTTCAGGCTTCTCTCTTCCCCAGAGGGACATTTCTTTTGGACCAAGGGGGTCAGAGGTGAGATGTTGACATCAGCCCTCCAGGAGGGCTCTGGGAGCTGTGACTGGAAGCGCTGACCCGAGAGGGTCCTGCTGAGAGCCTTCCTCAGGCACGGCTGAGTGAGCTGCTGAGGGCTCCTGTTGGGAGCTGATGGTGCAGGACACATCCACCCTCCTGTGCTCCACCCTGCCCACACCACACCTCCTGCCTGGACAAGCTATGAGCTCAGCCCAAATCCCACAGGACTCACCCTTGGGGAGCTCACACCCAAAAGTCTGGGTTCAGGGTTGGGCTCCTCACTCCAAGAAGGGCGTTGAGGGGCTGGAGCAGGTCCAGAGAAGGGCAACTAAGCTGCTGGGGCAGGGTCTGGAGAAGAGGGCTAGGGAGGAGCAGCTGAAGGATCGGGTGTTTAGTGTGGAGAGGAGGAGGCTGAGGGGAGAGCTCATTGCTCTCTCCCTGGAAGGAGGTTGGAGCCAGGTGGGGTTGGTCTCTTCTCTGTAGTCTCAGGTGCTAGGACAAGAGGAGATGGCCTGAAATCGTGGCAGGGGAGGGTTGGGCAGGAGATGAGGAACAGTTTCTTCCCTGCAAGAGTGGTCAGGGACTGGCACAGGCTGCCCAGGGAGGTGGTGGAGTCCCCAGCCCTGGGAGGTGTTCCAGAAACCTGTGGAGATGGCACTGTGAGGCGGTGGTTTGGTGGCCATGGTTGGGTTGCTGGTTGGACTGGATGTCCTAGAGGTCTGTTCCAACCTTAATGACTCTGTGATTCTATGAACACCATGAAAAGAATAATAAACACCCCCCCCCCCAGCATCACCACCCCAAGTTCAGCAGCCACCCCAGGACACCCTGAAGGGGGGCAGCAGTGGCAATCTGGTGACAAGAGGAGAGATGTCCTCACCCTTAGCACTGATATGCTTTCAATGGGCCACAACAGAGTGGAGGAGAAGAGGGAAGAATCCCTCAGGAAGAAAGAGAGAAGCCTGCAAGCAAAACTCACCTCAGTTTGTCCAAGAGGCAGATGGGAAGGGGGACTATGGGGTTGTTTTTTAAGCCTTGAGCTAAAGCTGCCCCAGGTGGGGCCAGGCCTGATGGAGAAGGGAGACTTCAAGTGGCAATTTACTCCAGCAGTAAAAGGAGAAGGCTGCAGGTGCTTTGGCAGGGCTGGGGCTCAGCCAGCTCTGTGTTTATTGGGCTCCTAGACCCTGGTGCCAGGGCCCACATGTGGATTTCAGCTCTCCAGAAAGCTCCCCCAGGGAATGGCTCTGAGCAGAGGCTGTGGTGGGTAGGGGGAGGAATGGCCTCCCAGGTGCTACAGCCCATCCCTTCTCCAGCCAGGCCGTGCCCATGGGCTGCACCATGCTTGCACCAGGCCCTTTCACAACAGAAGGATGCCCTTCCCGAGGCAGAGCAGCAGCAGGACAGGAAAGCCTCTCATGGTGCTCATCAACTTGCTTGGGGCTGACTGTGCTGCTCCAGAGCCATCCCCCTCCCACACACAGAGCCATGGAATTGTTTTGGCTGGCAAAGACCTCTGAGAGCATCAAGTCCAAGCATCAGCCCAAGCCCAGCATGGCCACTCAACCACGGCCTGAAGTTCCATGGGCACATGTTCAGCATCCTGCCAAACCCAGGCAGCAGCCAGGAACCTGCATCCCTAAGTCCAGAGACAAAGGGCTGTGGAGGTGAAGCACTGGATTCAGAAGTAGCAGCAGGAGTGGTAAAGCAAGATCCTGAGGGAGGCACTGCCTGGCACAGCTCTCCCTGCATCCCTGCTCACAGCCATGCTTGGGGTGCAGCTCTGGCAGGTGTAGAAGCTCAGCCTTGGTTCCTCATTTTGCTGTCCCAGCATCACACAACCCCTCCATGGGGAGGGTTGGAAGGCACCTCTGAAGGTCATCCTCTCCAACACCCTTCCTCAAGCAGGGGCCCCCACAGCAGCTTGCCCAGGAGCACAATGCCCCAGCTGGGGCTGGAAGCTCTCCAGACCAGGAGACTCCTCCACCTCTCTGGGCAGCCTGCCCCAGAGCTCCAACACCCTCACTACAACAAAGTCTCTCATGCTGTTCAGATGGAACCTCCTGGGTTCCACTGTGTGTCCCTTGCCCCTTGTGCTGTCCCTGGGCACCACTGAGCAGAGTCTGGCCCCAGCCTCTTGCCCCTGGCATTGCTCAGCTCCCCTCTGGGGCTGCTCTTCTGCAGGCTCTCAGCCTTTCTCAGCTGTCATTGTCACCACCGCTGCCAACCCTAGGGGAGACTGAGCAGGTTTCAATCCCAACACTGTCTACTCCACACACAGATGCAAGACCCATCCCATGCTCACCCCAAGGAGAACACAGTCCCCCTGGGCCCAGCTGGCACAGATTCCCTCATCCTCTCCTGCAAGCTATCGCCCTCACAGGCCAGAGACGCCAGGAGTGCGTCTCCCTCCTTGCCTGCAGTGTCTGAGCTGAAAGGGTGGGGGTGCCTCCAGCAAGGCATGGTTAGTGTTACCCTGGAAGGCTCCAGGACAGCATACCAGAACCTGGCTTTGGCCTCTGGGAACCGCTTTGCAGCCACATGTATCGCCGCTCCTGCCGGAGCCCTGGTCCACACGAAATTAGCCCTGTGGAATGTGAGATTTGCTTTCCAGAAGCACTTCAACTGCAGGAGCTAAAACTTTGCCCTTTCTTACATTTCCTACCTGTTGAGGAGAGGAGAAACAAAGCCCTGGCCCTTTGTTCGTTGGGTCCCTTCCCGGGAAGGTTTGCAAAGCTCCCGGGCTAGGGCTGAGCTTTTGTTTGCAGCCTGAACAAAGACCTTTTAAGCAGCAGCTCTCTCCAGGAGCTCACCACCTGCCTGCCCCTTGCCTCCTGGTTGGCTTTGGGGGTCTCTTTTTCACTCAGAGCTACAACAACACCACCTGCAAACTGGAGGAGGGGGGGGGACTTATTTTCCCCTCTCCCCCCTCTCCCCCCCCCCGCTACAGCGCTGGCTGCAACCCAAGTGCCAGCCCAGGGCATGCAGCTGGGAGAGTGAAAAGAAATGCACAAAAATAGACCACCACCACCAAAAAGGGATTGAAAATCCCCAAACCCAGCCACCTGTGGAACGTTTCCTTGCTCCTGAGGGCTGCAACACTTCCCTGCTCCACGCAGCACTTGCCTGAGGTTGGCGCTTGCTGCATCCAGCAGCCCAGAGGGTTTGCCTTCCAGTGGCATCCAGCTGAATTTTGGGCAGAGGATGAGGATGAGTGAGGGATGGAGGGTGGGGATGCATTTATCAGCTGCTTGATCGTGTCTGTCAGCTCCTTGATCTTCTCTTTCAGCTGCTGCCATCTGGCTTCTTGCACAACCACCACCTTCAAGTGCTTGGTGCACAACCACCACGGCCTTGCACAACGGTCCCACGAAGGTGAGTGGGGCAGCTCTGCACCCAGATGTGGGAGGCTGTCCTCACCCCCAGCTTTCAGTGATGGTTTCACACCAACCTCATGGGCACAGAAGCCAGGTGGAGGTGGTTTGCTTAGCCAGAGCAGGTTGTGCAAGGAGTTAACCCCAAGCCCATTGGAACAAAGGACAGGGCACAGGGAAGGAACAGGGCACCGGCGTGAGCTGGTCCTTGGCTCTGCTTCCCACTCAGGGCTGGACACCTGAGGAGAAGCAGGGTAGTTATGGGCTGGCTTGGGATCAGCTTTCACAGTAGACAGGGACAGCAGAGGCTCTCACTATTTGTTGGAGGAGATTCAGTTCTCATAAACTAATTTTGGTTGGAATTGGCCTTTCCGAGCTTCCAGCCCAGCCCTCAGCCCGGCTCTAAACCCTGGCCCTCAGCACCGTGCCTACACACCTCTGACAGCCCTCCAGGGATGAATGAGGACTCCACCACTGCTCTGCCCCAGGACTTAACACTTTCAGTGAAGAAACTTCTTCTACTCTCCGACCTAAACCTCTCCTGGCACAACTTGAGGTCATTTCCTCTCCTTCTATCACCTCTTTCTTGGAAGAGGAGACAACCCCAGCCAGCTCCAACCTCCTTCCAGGGAGAGCAATGAGCTCTCCCCTCAGCCTCCTCTTCTCCACACTAAACACCCCCAGGTCCTTCAGCTGCTCCTCCCCAGCCCTCTTCTCCAGACCCTGCCCCAGCAGCTTAGTTGCCCTTCTTTGAACCTGCTCCAGCCCCTCAATGTCCTTCTTGGAGTGAGGAGCCCAAGACTGAACCTGGTGTGAGCTCCCCAGGGGTGAGCCCTGTGGGATTTGGGCTGAGCTCATAGCTTGTCCAGGCAGGAGGTGTGGTGTGGGCAACGTGGAGCACGGGAAGGTGGATGTGTCCTGCACCATCAGCTCCCAACAGGAGCCCTCAGCAGCTCACCTCAGCCGTGCCTGAGGAAGGCTCTCAGCAGGACCCTCTCGGGTCAGCGCTGTCACGCCGCCGTGCCGTTCCCACCGCACACACATCGGCCCTGCGCTCCCCCTCCCGGAGCCTTTTCCAGCTTGGCTGGAGCAGTTTGAAGAGCATTTTTCTCTCCTTGCATTCCTGCCTTTCCACCAGACCCCCCGGCCCCCCGCCCTCCCCTCCCTGGGGGTCAGGCAAGCCCATCCCACCAGCCTCAGGAGCAGACGGTGGCTCGGATCACCACCCCAAAGCCGCAGCCACAAAGGCTGTTGTTGCTCAAGCACAACATTCCTGCTCCCTGCGTCCTGGGAGCAGCTGTACCGAGGAGGGGGGCGGGAATGAGAGAGAGAGAGAGAGAGATGCTGAGAATCCCTGCGAGGCTCCAAGGAAAAGAAATTAACCCAGGAGGGGAGCAGCAGTGATATCATAAAGCAGCATCGTAAAAAGGAGAGGAGCCACTGAGTGGATTAGCAGCCCAAAGGCTGCTTGGCTTTGGGTTTCTTTTCCTCCAGCTCCTCTGCACCTCATGGGGAGCTGCTCAAATTCCTCCGTCCCGGAGACACTCAGCTCCTCGGTTCCAGACAGAGCTCCTGGAGGGAGCTGAGGGCAGGGCTGAGACAGCTTCTCCTACCTCCAACTCCATCTCACACCTGCCTGCTACGTGTCCCCTGTGCCCTCCTGCTCGGTGTGAGATGCTGCCTGGGGGCAGCTCCTCGATGGCCATGCTCTGCTGGAGCAGGAGCAGCCGCTGCAGCTCAGCTTTTCTGGGGGAAAAAAAAGGCAGATTTGGAGCTTGCTTTGTCTGTCTCGGGTACAGCAAAGGTGGCAGGTTGGCTTCTGCTGGTTAACCCCTGTTTGGCACTGCCCTGTCCCAGCTCTTCCCTGCACTGTGCCAGCATGGAGCAGCAGGTGATGCTCCCGTGCCGTCTTGCCCCAGGCTCAGCATGGGGACGGCAGGGGGGCAGCGGTGAAGCGCCCCCACGGGGGAGCAGTCAAAGCCACCCCCCTCACCCAGCTCTGACACCAAGCCTGCAAGGACAGCATTCCCCTTCCCTCCTTTGGAAACTGCGTGGAGGCACAGAGCATCTGCTGCCGGACCCCCCCAGCTGCCCCAGGAATTCCACTGCTGGGGAGAGACAGGAGCCCAGGGGTGGCTGTGGCGGTGGCAGCAGCAGCTGCTCCCTGCCTGCAGCCCTCCCGGCCACGCAGGGCATTTAAACTTTAAAGCACACCCAACCCAGCTTCTCTTCTCCACCGTCTTTGTGCAGCTCAGAGAGAGCCCCATCCCTGGAAGCCAGCAGCCATGGGTTCACTGGTGGCCAAGCTCCTTCTGCCCACCCTCAGCACCTTGGTCTTCCTCCCTGTCATCAGCATCGCGGCCAGGCGGCGCTTCCACATGGAAGCCATGGTCTACTTCTTCACCATGTTCTTCATGGCGGTAAGATGCCCCTCTGCCCCCCTCCCCCCTGCATGTTTCTTCCCCCCTGAATGCTCTCTGCATCACAACTCCACCGGCAGAGGCAGCTGGACCTCACCCGGCGGCAGCAGCAAGCATGACCCCGGAGTATCCATCCCCGGTGATTCCCCAGCAGGGGACAAAGCGTCTCCAGAGCCAGGCTGGCTCCTCAGCACCAGGGGAGGTTTAGGTTGGACATGAGGAGCAATTTCTTCCCCCAAAAGGCTTGTCAAGCCCTGGCCCAGGCTGCCCAGGGCAGTGGTGGAGTCCCCATCCCTGGAGGGGTTTAAAAGCCGTGGTGCTGAGGTGGTGCTGAGGGCCATGGTCCAGTGGTGCCCTGGCAGTGCTGGCTTAGCAGTTGGACTGGATGCTCTTGGAGGTCCTCACCAACCTCAGCAGCTGCATGGTTCTAGGTGTGGTGCTGAGTTCTTCAGGCCGGGCTGCCCTGTGGGGTGGCCTCACCTGGGTGTGATGGGGTAGTTCTGCCAGGTCCAGCAAGCCTACAGGAGTGGTTAATTAACAAGTAAATAACCCCCCGAGCAAGCCTCCCCTCTCCCAGCTCCCCAGGGAAGCCAGACGGCCACGGTTCCATTTCACACCACTTCTGTGTCTGCTCCACCTCCCTGAGAAGTTCAGTTGGAAAATTGGCAGGTGCTGGGCTGGGAGGTGGACCAGGTCCTTGCCCGGGAGGTGCAAGAGGCAAAACGTCTGTGCATGGGGAAAGGAAGGAAGGGAAGGCAGCTACCAGCGTGGTCAGGGGGGTTGGAAGGGCAGCAGCTGCTGCTGCTGCCTTGCTTGCAGCATCCCACTCCTCCTCCTCCTCCCTCGGAGAGCTGAGCAGAGCAGGGAAAGCATTTGTCCGGCACAGACCAGTGCCGCGGCGTCGGCCAGAAACAGGCTCTTTGTCTTCCATCCTTTCTTTCCTCCCCTCCCCACCCCCTGTCTCCAGACACCCCAAAGCCAATCTCAAGCAGAGAAAAGAATCACAGCCCTGCTGCAATCTTCTCCAGAAGCTGCAGAGAGCCAAAGGACTCGGAGCACTTCCCATTATAAATAACAGCAGCGGCCCCACTGCGCCGGCACAGCCGGGGGTGGCCCAGGGGCTCCTGCCAAGCGGCCGAGAGACTCCTTCCGAGCGAAGCACGGGGCTGAGCCACCAGAACCCATGCAGGGCTGAGGGCTGGGAGGGCACCAGGCGAGCACTGGGAGCATTCACAGGGCCGTGGGACCATAGGATCATTAAATCATGGCATCACAGAAACAGAATCGGAGCGCCATGGAATCAGGAGCGTGGCAGCAGGGGACCGGGGACCCCCGGGGGCAGGGACCCGCGGGGACCCCCGGGGGCAGGGGACCCGCGGGGACCCCCGGGGGCAGGGGACCCGCGGGGACCCCCGGGGCCAGGGGACCCGCGGGGACCCCCGGGGGCAGGGGACCCGCGGGACCCCCGGGGGCAGGGGACGATGGCATCACAGGACCATAAAACCAGGGAATCAAATTCATGGACTCACAAGCCCAAGGAATCACGGAGTCACAGAACTCTCTAGGGTGGAAGAGACCTCTGAGGTCATCGAGTCCAACCACTCACCCAGAGCTCACAACCCACCACTGCTGCTAAGCCCCCACCACAGCAGCACATCCCTCAGCACCACCTCTGTGCACCTCTTAAACACCTCCATGGATGGGGACTCCACCACCTCCCCAGGGCAGCCTGTGCCAGTGCCCTTTCTGTGATGAGCTGTCTCTTTCTGCCCCAACCTAAAGCTCCCCTGGCACAACCTGAGGCTGCTTCCCAGGGCAGCCTGTGCCAGTGCCCTTTCTGTGATGAGCTGTCTCTTTCTGCCCAACCTAAAGCTCCCCTGGCACAACCTGAGGCTGCTTCCTGTCACTTCCTGCATGTGAGAGGAGACCAAACCCTACCCCCCCAGTCCAACCTCCTCTGAAGCAGTTGTAGAGGGTGGTGAGGTCTCCCCTCAGCCTCCTTTTCTGAAGGCTAAACCACCCCAGCTGCCTCAGCTGCTCCTCTGATCACCCTGGAAGGTTTCTCTTGGCTTGGTTTGTGCCTCCATGGCACTGGGGTTGGGGTTCGTTTGCCAGTAAGTTAATCAATGAGCTAATGGGCAGGAACCAGCAGCTTTTAAGGGTGAATTCCTCAGCATTCAGCCCTTGGCCAGTGCAGGCCCTGTTTGAGCCTGGACCTGGCACCCAGACACATTTCATCAGGGCACTCATTCCGAGCTGCTGGACAAGAATCTTTCCCAACTACAACCACAAGCCCTGAGTTCTTCTGCTGGAGAGGACAGCCCTGCACAGCCCATGGCTCAGCTCAAAGCAGCTTGGTCATCAGATTGCAAAGCCTGGGGTGGCTGGGGAGGCAAACCAAAGCTTGCCCACAGAGAATTTGTGCTATGCTGATGCTCAGGAGGTTTGCAGTTGGGAACGGTGAACATCAGCTCCCAGATATATTCAGTACTGCTCTGTCCTGGCTGGGGAACCTCTCCACAGCCACCCAAAGGCTGTTTCAAAGCAGCTGAGGAGTTCCTTGCTGGTCTGTGGGGAAGGCATTCAGGGGGGGTATTGGTTTGTTTGGGGTTTTTGTTGGCTAGTTTTACCACGTGTGTGATGGTCCTGGCCTCTCGGTGCTGTGCTTCATGCGCTACGACATCCTGGAGTACTTCAGCATCTATGGAACAGCTCTGTCCATCTGGGTGTCCCTGATGGGTAAGCAGTGGTCTCTCGTGGCTCCCCTGCTGAGCACCAGGTCAGGAAGGCTCTGTGGGCGCCACTGGGGGGCTGGTTGCTCGGCACAGGCCCCAGAGAGGAGGTTGTCTTCGAGCTCCCGTCTGAAAGGTGTAAGTCTGAGACTGTCTTGTGGAAGCTCAGAATTCCAGAGTGGTGGAAGTTGGAAGGGACCTCTGGAGATCAGCCAGTCCAACCTCCTGCTGAGGCAGGGTCACCCACAGCAGCTTGCCCAGGAGCATGATGGCCAGAGGGGTTGGAAGCTCTCCAGAGCAGGAGACTCCACCACCTCTCTGGGCAGCCTGCTGCAGGGCTCCAGCACCCTCACACCAAGGAACTTTCTCCTCATGCTTAGATGGAACCTCCTGGGTTCCAGTTTGTGTCCCTTGCCCCTTGTGCCACCGTCCCTCTGCCTTACACATCTCCTCCCAACAGCAGAAGGGCTCATTCCAGACTGGCAAGCAGCACATGCAGCCTGGTCCTGCAGCCCAAGGCAGGACAGGATCACAGAGCTCCAGCTTGGAAGGGGCCCCAAGGATCACTTGGTCCAAGATGGCTCAGTTTGAAACCTTCTCTGTCAGGCAATCTCCCATTCCTCTTCATCCCCCCCCACCCTGAGCCCATCAGAGGGTCCTGTCCTGTCCTGACCTGGGGGGCATTAAAAGCTGTAGAATCTGCCCCTTCTCTTGGCAGCCTGCAATCAAAGATGTTTAGTCAACACAGATCAATCTTCCCAGTTCATCAATAACCCTGATGGGAAACATCAGATCTGCTCAGGAAAAGAGGAAAAGGAAAGGCAGAAACTGATTTCCTTCCCTTTCCATTAAATATCTTGGCCCTTGCCATCTCAACTCACTCTTTCTTTGCCCACATTCCCTTCACTCTATTTTTCCCCCCTCCCTCTTCTCTTGGCCCTTATTTGCCACTGGGTACAATAGGAATGGGGGGAACCCCAAAGACAGAATTAAACAGGATGGAACCTTTGAATCTGCTATTTCCTCCCTCTTCTTGGAAGGGTCTTGGTACTGCTGAGAGGAGAAGAGAGAAGGGTTAAGAGGAGAGGGCTGAGGGGACAATCCCTTTCCAGCAGCAAAGGCTTTGCTCAACAGATTCAAACCATCTCTAGCAGCTGCCCACCCAGGCCCTGCTCCAACCAGGCAGGGTCCCCAGTCCTCCTGTTGCTGAGCTGGGGTCACCAAGCTGCTGGTACAGCCCCAGATCACCCTCAGGATTTTCTTCTCTGTCCCTCGGGGCTCTGTGGATCATGCAGGACCTCTACCTGGAATGGGAGAGTTCCTACAGCTCCAAATCACCCTCAGGATTTTCTTCTTTGCCCCCTCAGGGCTCCAGGGCAGAACCTCCACCTAGGAGGCAGCCCCTGAGCCCAGCACAGGATGCTCCCCTGAGGGCAGCATCAGGCACAGGTCCATCCCTGCTCCCTTCTCCAAGAGCAAGAGGATAAATGATCCCAGAACCACAGAATGGGTTGGGTTGGAAGGGACCTTAAAGAGCATCTCCAGAATGAACCAGGCTGGATCCGGGTTGGTCAGAATTAACCCTCTAGAGCCATCCCCCTGCCATGGGCAGGGACAGCTTCCACCAGACGGGGTGGGGGGGGAAATGAGTGAGGAAAACATTAACCTTAGAAGCAGCTCTTTGCCCCCGGGGTGGGCTCCCAGCCTGCTGCTGGCACTTGAGTGCCCTCTCTGCTCAGGCAACGGAGCAAATCATCTCGGAAGGGGAACTGTCGGCGGCTGACAGCAGTGTCAGGGCAGGTCAGAGCTGATCCAGACACTTTGGCTCCTTGCAGCAAAAAACAATTCAACTTGATTGCTTCATTACTGCACTCAGACAGCTTGAAAGGAAGAAAAGGGGGGGGGGGGGGAGGGAAACCAAACAACAACAACAAAAAACCCCAAATCCTGGCCTGCGAGGTTTAAAACATCGACCCCGAGGGAGACAGCAGAGATTAAACTGCGGACATTATCCCTTAGCCAAACTCCCTATAAAACCGCGATCCAAGGACAGGGAAGGGGGTGGGGAGCGCAGCCCAGGGAAGCCTCTTGCTGTGGCTTGTAAAGCCCCAGAGCACACGGCGTGGCCGCAGCCCCTCGGGCAGGCTTCCCGGAATGCAAATCCGGGACAGCCATAACACAGCTGTGCGAGCTGGGGGGAGGAAAAAAAGCAGGGAGCCTCCCGGGATCCATAACTTTTATCAGTTATTACCCAGCTCTGGGCTCAACAAAAGCCTCTCCTAATTTACTCACACTGCTGACTTCCAGCCTGCCAGCCTCAGGCAGGTGTGGAGCAGCCTGGTCCCTGTGGCGGGGCAAGCGCCTCAGGTCGGAGGGACCCTCGAAGGTCCTCTGCTCCAGCCTGCCCCCAGTGCAGGTTGTGTGGGGTCCCATCACAGGGACCTGCTGGCCACACTTTCCCACCCAAGAGGGCAGCTCAGCTCCTCTTTGTTTCTCTCCCCACTCCTAGCTGCAGGACAGAAGCCACCCAAGGGACACACCACCCAGCAGGGCAGTGGGTGAGCTTGCCAGCTTCACTTGACAGCAATCACTGAGTCAGAGAGCTGTCAGGGTGGGAAGGGACCTCAAGAATCAGCCAGTTCCAACCCCCTGCCATGCCCAGGGACACCTCACACCACAGCAGGCTGCCCAGAGCCACCTCCAGCCTGGCCTTAAACACCTCCAGGAGAGTGCACCACCCTCCCTGGCAGCCTGTGCCAGGCTCTCACCACCCTCATGGGGAACAACTTCTTCCTCACAGCCAATCTGAATCTCCCCACTTCTAGTTTTGCTCCATCCCCCCCAGTCCTATCCCATCCCTCTGACACCCTCAAAAGTCCCTCCCCAGCTTTCTTGTAGCCCCCTGCAGATCCTGGAAGGCCACAATGAGGTCTCCTGGGAGCCTTCTCCTCTCCAGCCTGAGCAGCCCCAACGTCAAGTTTGACCTTGAATGTCTGCAGGGATGGGGCCTCCATCCAGCTCAAGCTGGGCAACCTGTTCCAGTGCTCCACCACCTTCACCTGAAAAACCTCCTCCTGAGGTGCAACCTAAATCTACCCTGCTGCAGTTTCTAGCTGCTGGCCCTCATCCTGTCACTACATGCACTGCCTGAGCAAGGTGATGGAGCCAGCACGTTTGGGAGGGCTGGAGATGAAAGATGAACCTAAAAGTTGATTGCAGGCTGCCCAGGTGCAAGCATCATTGCAATCACCTCTGACTTCTGAGTCAAGGCAGGAAAGAGAAATCCAGGTGGGGAAGCTCCTTTAGCTCCCACCTGCAGCACTGAGGTTCATAGAGTCGTGGAATGGTTTGGGTTGGAGGGGACCCCTAAAGGTGCCAACCCCCTGCAGCCAGCAGGGTCATCCCCAACTAGAGCAGGTGGCTCAGAGCCCCAACCAACCCGAGCTGGGATGGTTCCAGGGATGAGGCAGCTCCCATCTCTCTGAGCAACCTGGGCCAGGTTCTCACCACTGTCAGGGTGAACAATGGCTTCCCTCTCTCCAGCCTGAATCTTCCCTCTTTGATTTAAACTCCTCACTCCTTGTCCTGTCACAGCATGAGACCTCTAAAATCAACTCCTAGCCTCACCACTCAGACATCTCAGGATAGTTTGCTTGGCCACCCTCCCCGTGCCTCAGTTTCCCCAGCTGCGAGGCAGAGGAAGGGCAAACCAGACCTGGATGCAATGCTGAGGGTCCCCAGGGCAGGTAGGGCAGAGCCCAGTAAGCCTTTAGGGGAGCAGCCAAGGATGGGGGGTGGGTGAACTGATATCCCCTGTGCTTGGTGCCACAGCCCTGGCAGAGTTTGATGAACCCAAGAGATCGACCTTCATCATGTTTGGTGTCCTCACCATCGCCCTGAGGATCTACCACGACCGCTGGGGCTACGGCGTCTACTCGGGACCCATCGGCACGGCCGTGCTGGTGATCACTGTCAAATGGGTACGGAGGGAGGGGCCCCCTGCCGGTGCCCACGGCAGGGAAAGGGCTGAGCCCAGCATGGGGAAGGAAGAGGGGGGGGATCCAACCTGTGCCACCGGTTTGCCTCCTTGAGGTCCAGCTCTCACAGCACAGCCCAGCAGGAGCAGAACTCCTCCTTCAACCCCAGCGGTGAGCGGGCAGGCAGCCTTGGTGAGGAGCGCCAGGTTTGAGCGCTCTGAGCAGCCCTCCACACCTCCTGGCCCTGCATGTCACAGTCCCAGCATGGCCCAGGTTGGAAAGGGCCTCTAAGATCATCCAGTCCAACCATTCTCTAACTCTGCCAAGCCTGGTGCTAAACCACGGCCCTCAGCACCACAGCTCTGCATCTTCCAACCACCTCCAGGGCTGGGGCTTCCAGCAGCTCCCTGGGCAGCCTCTTCCTGCGGCTGAGGACCCTTCCAGTGGAGGAATCTCTTCTAATGTTCAAGCTAAGCTCCCCTGGTGCAACTCGAGGCTATTTCCTCTCATCCTGTCACTTCTTACCTGGGAGAAGACACCAACATCCACCCAGCTCCAGCCTCCTGTCAGAGAGCAATGAGGTCTCCCCTCAGCCTCCTTTCCCCCAGGCTGAACAAGCCCAGTGCCCTCAGCTGCTCCTCATTATGATCAGGGCTGAAGGAGGACCCTTTGCAGCATGCAGGGGGAGATGCTTCCCACATGCAGACAGACCCCACAGCCTAGGGGAGCTGGGCTGGGGGCTTTGTGTGGCTTTATTTCAGCGTTCATGGGATCTTCTGGCTGCTCCTGAAGCCAGGTGGCTGCACTGTGCTCTCTCTTTCTTTCCAGCTACAGAAGATGAAAGAGAAGAAAGGGCTCTACCCAGACAAGAGCGTCTACACCCAGCAGATTGGTCCTGGCTTCTGTTTCGGGGCGTTAGCACTGATGCTGAGGTTCTTCTTTGAGGTACCTGTCTGCACCCTCCACCAGCGCAGCTTTACAAGGGTGTAAAGGGTGTGACTGAGATAGGAGACCTCCCTTCACACCCCTGGGCTGCATCCAGCCTCGGACAACACCCAGCTCAGGTGCAGGTCTCCAGGGTTGGTGTGCCAGGGTCTGGTGGCAGGGACTGAGGTCCCTCCCTGCTTGTTCCCCTCCCCTGGGCCGCTGTCCATGGTGTGGGCAGTGACTGACACACAGGGCGATGGTCACTTGCTTCTGCCCCTGAGAAATGAGTGGCAAGGCCGTGGACCCCCCCTGCCTCAGCCCTGGCAAGGGTGGGAAGGGACCTCAGACATCACCGAGTCCCCCCCCCTGCCAAAGCAGGACGCCCTGGAGCAGGTCACGCAGGAGCACATCCAGATGAGGCTTGAAAGTCTGCAGAGGAGGCTCCACAACCTCTCTGGGCAGCCTGCTGCAGGGCTCCAGCACCCTCACAGCCACATGTGGCCCTCCAAACGGTTCTGTCACATCCTGGCGGGGGGAGGGGGGTGATTTGGAAATGGGACATGGGTGACTTAAGGACACCTCATGGAACCACGGCAGGGACTGGACACAGCCCAAGCACAGCCGGCTCCAGGGCTGCCTCACGCCAAAGACAAGGCTCTCAGCTGACTCCCCCGGGAGCACTCAGCCTCCTGCTCATACCCTTTTGCTCCCGGCGCTGGCCGCTCCACCCACCCTGCCCCAACCAAATCCGCCTGTCCCACGCGGGGACAACGACCCCCGCCCTCCATCCCCGAAGCCACATCTGCCGCGGTCCTGCCCGCTCTCGACCCTGCCCCTTACTGCTGCTCTGAGCGCTGGGAGCCGCTGCCTACAACCTCCCAGCCGCCCCCGAGGATTCCTTTTCAAAGCATTTGGTAATTGCAAATTCTAGCAGAACATAAAAATGTCACTTAGCAGCCACCACCTCCTTCCCCCCCCCCCGCCCCCCTCTCTTCCCCTTCCCTTCCTTCCCCCCCTCCCCACTCCCAGCGCCCCGGCCCCGCCGCCGCCGCCGCCGCCGCGTCCTTCGCGGGGTAATGAAACACTTCATTCAGAACCGGGGGGACGTGCAAATTGGAACCTGCTAAATCCACTTGGCCTGGGGGGTTTGGGGTTGGGGTTTGGGCTTGGTTTGGTTCTCTCTTCTTCTGTTTGGTTTGTTATTTTTTTTAAGGCTGGAAATCCTTTTTTGTTTTTTTTAATTGTTTGGGGTTTTTTTTCCCTGTGACAGAGGCAGAAATCTCAGGAATTTGGGTTGATTTCCCTCTCCTCTCCTCTCCTTTCCTCTCCTCTCCTCTCCTTTCCGAACCTCTCCGAACCTCGAGTCTCCCTCCCCCCCCCCCTTCCCCTCCCTTCCCCTTCCCTCCTCTCCCCTCCCTTCCCCTCCCCTCCCCTCCTCTCACCTCCTCTCCTCTCCCCTCCCCTCCTTTCCTTTCACTCCTTCCCCTTTCTTGGCTGCTTGCAAAGAGCTTGAGGAGGGTGGGTTGAGATTAGGTGTTAGAACGAGGTTTGGGGTAGGGGAATTAGACTGGGTACTAGACTGGGTATCAGATTTAGACTGGGTAATAGATTTAGACTGGGTATCAGAATTAGACTGGGTAACAGATTTAGACTGAGTATCAGATTGAGACCAAATATCATAATTAGACTGGATATCAGAATTTGAGTATCAGAATTAGCCTGGGTGTTAGGCTGGGTATCAGAATTAGACTGGGTAATAGATTTAGACTGGGGTATCAGATTTAGATTGAATATCAGAATTAGACTAGATATCAGAATTAGACTGAATATTAGACTGGATATCAGAATTAGACTGGGTGTTAGACTAGATGTTAGAATTAGACTAGATTTTAGACTGGATATCAGAATTAGATTAGATATCAGAATTAGACTGGGTATTACAATTAGACTGGGTATCAGAATTAGACTGGGTATTAGATGTAAATTAGATGTTAGATGAGGTATTAGAATTAGATTAGATGTTAGAATTAGACTGGATATTAGACTAAATACTAGATTTAGCCTAGATATTAGAATTAGCCTAGATATTAGAATTAGCCTAGATATTAGAACTAGACTGGACATCAGAACTAGACTGGAACTTAGATTCAGGCTGGATATTGGCACTCAATTCTTACACTAAGGGTGGGGAGACGCTGGCACAGGCTGCCCAGGGAGGTTGTGGATGCCCCCTCCTTGGAGGGGCTGGGTGAGGCTTTGAGCAGCCCGGGCTGGTGGGAGGTGTCCCTGCCCGTGGCAGAGGGGTTGGCACTGGCCGAGCTTGGGGGTCCCCTCCAGCCCAAGGCGTTCTGTGCAGCCGGGGGTGCGATGCCCTGCGCCCACAGCAGCTCTCACTGCCTGCTCTCCCCTCTTGCAGGACTGGGACTACACCTACGTGCACAGCTTCTACCACTGTGCCCTGGCCATGGCCTTCGTGCTGCTGCTGCCCAAGGAGAACAAGAAGGCTGGGGGTGGTGGGACCCCTGCCAAGCTGGACTGCTCCACCCTCTGCTGCTGTGTCTGAGGGCACTCCAGCTGCTGCCCCCAGGGTGATGCATCCCAGAGCAGGCTGTGCTTTCCTCTGGGGAATCAGCATCCTCTCCCAGCAGCCCTGTGCACACCCCCAGGCTTTCCTCCTGGGACGTGCTCACCCGTCCGCCCCCAGCCCCAGCCAAGGCTGCACTTCCAGTCTGCTCCACACCCCCCTAGAGAAGCCCTTGCCTGGGCTGGAGACCCCTGTGCTCTCAGAGCACGCCACCTGCACCAGCCCAGGAGGACCCAACACTTTCCTCCTGTTCAGATGGAACCTCCTGGGCTCCAGTTTGTGGCCCCTGCCCCTTGTCCTGTCCCTGGGCACCACTCGGGAGGGTCTGGCCCCAGCCTCTTGCCCCCCACCCTCAAGCTCTGGCTGAGCACTGCTCAGCTCCCCTCTGGGGCTGCTCTCCTGCAGGCTCCCAGCCCCAGGGCTCTCAGCCTTTGCTCCTCACAGAGATGTTCCAGGCCCCTCAGCAGCTTTGTAGCCTGTGCTGGATGCTCCCCAGCAGGTTCCTGTCTCTCTCCAACTGGGGAGCCCAGAGCTGGACCCAGTTCTCCAGATGTGGCCTCACTAGTGCAGAGCAGAGGAGAATGAGAACCTCCCTTGCCCAATGGCTGCACTCTTTTTGAGCCTCCCAGGGGACCACTGCTTGTCCCCTCCAGGCAGGTTTGCCCAGCAGGAGCACCCAGGGCTCCACCTGTGGCAGCCAGCGAGCAGCAGCTGAGACATTCACTGTTTTATTTATGCATTCTCTTGGTGTAAATAATCCTTGCTGACAAAGACTTTGCACCAGCAGTGTTTCCTAAGCAGTGCAAGAAACTTTCCAGCTCAGCTCCTGCTCAGCTGAGGGCAGATGCCAGCCCCAAAGCAGAGCTCTGCCCAGAGAATCATGGAGCTGTTTTGCTTGGGAGAGGCTTCCAGGATCATGGAGTCCAACAATCAACCCAACACCACCATGGCTGCTCAGCCATGCCCCACAGTGTCATGTCCACGGGTTTCTTGGTCACCTCCAGGGATGGGGACTCCACCACCCCACCCTGGGTAACCTATTCCAATGCCTGACCACCCCCTTCCCGCTGTTCACAGCCCCCAGCCTGGAAGGAGCTGCCCCATTGGGCACTTTGTCCTTGCAGCCGTGGCTGGGCAGCAGGTGCCCTGACTGAGAGCTTCATTCAGTGTGGAAAGGACATGGAAAACCAGAGAGGCAGAGCAGAGAAGGTCCTGGAGGGGGGGTGGAGGGCTGGAAGCCTCCAACATCTCCTCTAACAGAGTATTTACTACAGCAGAAGTGGATGATTTATGTAGCCTGACTGGGAATAGTGCCAGGAGTCTATGTCATGGACAATTAGAGCAGTATTGATATACAGTGATGGCCACAGAAAGCCCACATTAAGCCTGGGTTCCTCTGGAAGAGAAATCCACCCTGGTCATTCATCAGAGCAACTTCCTGCAGTGGGCCAGCAACCAAACCCCAAACAAGCTTCCAAGAGCAACAGCAACGAGTGATGAAGCCCTGAGCATCCAAGAGGCACTGGGGAGTGGTGGCATGGCCCAGCAGCTGCTGCTGGCAGGGAGCTTTCCAAGGGTTCACCAGCACCTAAACCAGCACAGCCCCTCGGGGTCCTCCTGAGCCCCCAGGGTGGTCTGCAAGATGCTCTGAGGGGGTTGTGTGCAGCACTTGCCCCGTGGGTCACATGCAGCTGGAGCACTATGCCACAGGAGGACTGCTCAGGGCAGCCCCCCCCCAACCAGTCCCAAGTGCTCCTCAGTCAGAGCTGGGTGCAAGAAGCACCTTCCTTAGGTGACCCTGCCTCGGCAGGGGTCTGGGCTTGGTGATCTTCAGAGGTCCCTTCCAACCCCCACCATCCTGTGACTCTCACTGTGTGCAAGAGCTGGCTCTGAGGGCGTGCAGCCACTTCCCAAGGGATCCCCCACACGGCTGCCCCATGGCCAGGGCCGTGCTGAGCCACCCCAAGCACACCTCTGGGTCTGCAGGACCCCAGGGGCAGGACCCAAGGCTGACCCTCCCCAGCAGCCTGGCCAGCAACCCCCATCCCTCTGCACACCCTTTGCTGCTGCTCAGAGGCGCCCTGATCCCCCTCCCAGCTCCTTCTGGGGTCTGTTGAGTCCCTCCTGGGCTGCAGGGACTTGTCTCACCCTGCAGCAAGCACTGGTGGCTCCCAGGCAGCGTGGGCTTGGGGAGAGCCCTGCGTGGGTAAAGCTGGGAGTAGAGGCACTGCAACACCTTAGCATGGCTGAGCAGGAGAGGAAGCAGGCTGACAAACCCCATCAGGCACAGAAAGCACCTCAGCTAGGGTCCAGCTGAGTAAATGAAAGCTCCTGCTCCCACCTGCCACGGATCCAGGTCTGGCACCAAAGAAAACCACCCCCAAAATTCCACTGCACGCCATAAGTCCCCAGGAGAAGTTTCCTCTTCCCTGGTCCCTGCTGCTGCCCCCCAGGATTTCACTCCCACTGTGCCAACATCCATCCCTTTGCACCCTGCTGCAGAGCCAGCACCCATCTGGGGGGGTCAAACCACACTTAGGGGGGGGTCCCCATTGTGGCATCCCTAAAGGCTGGAGAAGAGGAGACTCAGGGGAGAATAGAGTAGAGTAGAGTAGAGTAGAGTAGACCAGACCAGGTTGGAAGAGACCTTTGAGACCATCCAGTCCAACCTATCCCCCAGCACCATCTAATCAACTCAACCATGGCACCAAGTGCCCCATCCAGGCTCTTCCTAAACACCTCCAGGGCTGGGGACTCCACCACCTCCCTGGGCAGCACATCCCCAGGGCCAATCTCTCTGTCTGGGAAGAATTTCTTCCTCACCTCCAGCCCAAACCTCCCCTGGCACAGCTTGAGACTGTGTCCTCTTGTTCTGGTGCTGGGGGCCTGGGAGAAGAGACCAACCACTTGGTGCCATGGTTTAGCTGATTGGATAGGGCTGGGTGATGAGTTGGACTGGATGAGCTTGGAGGTCTCTTCCAACCTGGTTGATTCTATGGCTCCAGGACTCCAGGGCTCCAGGACTCCAGGGCTCTAAGACTCCAGGGCTCCAGGACTCCAGGGCTCTAAGACTCTATGGCTCCAGGACTCCAGGGCTCTAAGACTCTATGGCTCCAGGACTCCAGGGCTCTAAGACTCTATGGCTCCAGGACTCCAGGGCTCTAAGACTCTATGGCTCCAGGACTCCAGGGCTCTAAGACTCTATGGCTCCAGGACTCCAGGGCTCTAAGACTCTATGGCTCCAGGACTCCAGGGCTCCAGGGCTCCATGGAGCAGAGGATCTGAAGCCTGATGATCCCTGGGGGTCCCTTCACAAGCCGGCACGATTCTATGATCGCTTGGGGGGGACCAGGCACCCCCAACACCCTAGGAGGGAGGGAGGTGCATGGCCAGATTGGCTCTGCCTGGGGCAGGATATCCCCTGTGATGGAAATGGAGGGAACTATTGCAAACATTTACAGCAGGGTAGACAAAACAGTCTCCTGTAACCTTTTAGCGCTGCCGAGAGCTTTGCCTGTAAGAGCTCTTGAGCCCCTGCCAAACATTCTTGCTGTTTTCATAAGAGGAGGTGTTTTTGTCTAAGGTGCAGTCTGAGTGCTGTGACCTTTGTCATGTCTGCTACTGAAATTTCCTGCCTCTCTGTTATTCTCTTCTTGGGTAAGATGAGATGAAACCCAAAACTTTTATTGCCCCTTTTAAAGCGCCTTTATAGCTCCCCGTCTACTCCATATACTGCCTTGCTCTGCAGCCCTGGGATAGTACTTATGGCATCCAGGCTCGATGCTGCAAAAGGCATTTGGGGTTGCATGAAGCCCCAGCTGAGTGGTGGTTGTTGGGGTTGGGGTTTTTTTTAAGATCAGTCAGGGAGGAGGGGAAGGGGAAAAGAAAGAGGGAGGAAAAAAGGAGCGGGGGGAAAGGGAATGAGAGAGAGGAGGGATTGGGCTTCCCACTCTGGAGGCATCAGCGTCTCAGCAACAAGGGTGAGCCTACAGCCTCCCTCCTGCCCCCTGGGAGCTTCTGCAGGCACTGGCACAGGCTGCCCAGGGAGGTGGTGGAGTCCCCAGCCCTGGAGGTGTGCAGGAGACCTGTGGCCATGGCACCTGGGGCCATGGTGGGGTTGGGTTGATGGTTGGACTCAATGGCCTTAGAGGTCTTTTCCAACCAAAACACTTCTATGACTCTCTGGTAACCCCACTGGCTTTGTGTCTGGACCAGGAGGAGGAGCCTCTGGCCCCATGGGGATGCCATCATCACCTTGGCTTTTCCCCCCTCCTCTCCCAGCTCAGCCCTGGAGCCTGTGGCTCAGATGCAGCTGGGCAGCCTGGCCAGCGTTGAATCCACTCTGTGGCAGCTGGGCCACAACTGCCCCAGAGCTGCCACTGGGGGAGGTCACCCCTGCTTGATGGGCTCCCACCCACCCCCATTTCCCTGCTCAGTGACCTCCTGAAGGGGCTGTGTGCCCAGGTGAGGGCTGCTGCAGAGGCACAACAGCTGAGTGCTGGTGCTGAGGCTTCTTGTTCTCATCCCACCCTTGGGGCTGTGGGGCAGCACCTTCAGGACCCTGCTCACCTCTGCACACCCTCCAATATCCTCACCAAGGGAGAAGCCAGGACCTGGGGTGCCAGAGGGAAGAGGGTTGGCCCCAAGCTGCAGCCTGGGGACCCAGGCAGCAGTGGAGCTTTGGGGTGGGAGGGTTGAAGCCCCCCTTCCAGGAGACACACGTTCCTCCACGCTCACCTACAGCGGGGCCAGGCTGAGAGGGGAATGAGAAGCCACTCCTGCTCAAGGGGAAGCTTCCAGCGATGTCTAGTCGGGATCGGTGCCAGCTAATCTTCCAGGCAAACTTTATCCAGCTCCCTCTGGCTGCAGAAAGCCAAAGACTAGCCAGACCCGCAGATAAAAGCCTGGGCTCTGCTGCCAGCTGCATGGGGCACTCCAGAAAGGGTCTTATCACCATGGGACTCTCAAACACTGCTTCAGGCCTTTTTCTTCTTCCAGACGCTGCTCTTCCCCCCTCCCCCTCCCCCTCCCCCTCCCCCTCCCCCCCTCCCTTCCTCCAGGCACGTTCCAGTTGCGAACCAGCCCTGCCAGGCTACTGCACAGACCCCGAGGCCAAAGCTTTCCTTCTGACGCCCTCCATGCCCTTCTGCAACGCGGCCCTGCTTCAGGAGGTGCTGCTGCTCCCCCCCGAGGCACTCGCAGCTCGCTGGGGTCAGCCCAAGGAGATGCCTCCTCCACCAGGGCCGCTGCAGAAGCTGCTGCCCGGGTCCCTGGGAGGGCCAAAGCAGCCTCACTTCCCTGCAGATTCAAGAGGGGTGATTTCCTGCGCAGGTGGGGAGCCCCAGGGAGAGGTTTTGCCCTGGTGTCCTCCAGCTCTGCTGTGCTGGAGATGTCTGTGCCCTGTGCCTGCAGGGGCAGAGGGGAGGTCACCACCAGCGTCCCACCCAGACCCAGAGCTCCAGAGGTACAAGGTACAGATGCACCATGAGAAACCAGCCCCAGCCATCAGCCTGGGGGGGAAAGAAGAGGAGCTGGAGCAAGTGAAGCACCTACCTGAGCCCACCTGGTGTCTGCCAGGTTCACTCCAGCGATCCCAGCCCCAGTGCACAACTTTCGCTGGTGCACACTGAAGGTTTCCTGCACGTCAGAGGGCTCAGGGGGCAGCCAGAAAGAGCAGGGGGAGCTCTGCCATGGTCGGTTGCTGCTCTGCACCAGCAGCTTGGAGTTAAAACAGATGCAGCCTGGGGGAAGGGGCAGTGAAGTGGTACCAGCTGTGTGGGTGCCAAGCAACCTAGCCCAGGACCCACAAGAGACAAAAAGCCATTGGTGCCTCAGGGCTCACCATGCAAAGTGCCAGCAGCTTCCTCTTCCCCTCCTCTTTCACAGGATCCTTTAGGTTGGAAAAGACCTCCAAGATCTCCAAGGTTGATCCCAGTTCAACCATTCCCTGACCCTACCAAGTCCCCAGCCACGGCCCTCAGCACCACACCTCTGCAGCTTTTAAAGATACAATACAATGCAATACAATACAATGCAATACAATACAATACAATACAGTACAATACAATACAATAAATCCAGGTTGGAAGAGACCTTCAAGATCATCGTGTCCAACCTATCAACCAATCCAACCCACCTAAACACCTAGATCATGGACTCACCACCTCCCTGGGCAGCCAGCTGCAGGCTGTGAGAACCCTTGCAGTCAAGAAGCCGCTGCCAAGGTTCCCGACCCCGGCAGCTGGCACGGACAAGGGCAGCCCCAGTCCCTGTGGCGCTCGGCAGGAACTGGGTGGGTTTTGGGGGGCACAGAGAAGCTTGGCTGTGGCTCTGCAGACGGGCTGAGCTGCTTGGCTCAGCTCTGACGGGGTCAGGCACGCTCCCAGGTGTCCTCTCCCCACAGCAGCTCCGGAGGGGTTGAGGGCTGGTGGCCTCAACCCCAGCGCCGAGCCCCCGCGGCGGGGAGAGGGCAGACGCGACGCAGCCAGGCTCACTCGGGGCTGCTTCACAGCTGCAAGGAAAGGGGGGGGGGGGGGAAACCCTGCTCCAGCTCCAGGTTGGGTGTCTCCAGCCTCTCTGCTCCTCCGGTGGAGCGGTCCCAGGGAGCAGCAGGCCAAGGATTTTGGTTTAGGCCAATCTCCCAGAAATTCTGTCATCATGCAGTGCATCACGCACGCTGCCGGGGCCGCATTACACAGAGCCGGGCCCCGCGCCAGGCCGCCTCCAGGCGGTGGAAAAACCTCCCCCTGCGACGCCAGGACCTGGCTCGGGCCCCGCACGCTCTGACAGATACCACTGCAGTTGTGCGGGGCTGGGACGAGCTCCTGGCCCCCGGGCTTCCCAGGGCAGGGTGTCTGTGGAGCTGGTCCTCCTAAGGCAAGCTCCCAACCTCGCCACGGCCTCGGGGCTCTCCCTGCGAGGAGGCTGGGGGGAGGTGGGGGTTGCTTCTCTTCTCTTCTCTTCTCTTCTCTTCTCTTCTCCCCCTCTTCTCTTCCCTTCTCTTCTCTTCTTCTCTTCTCTTCTCTTCTCTTCTCTTCTCTCTTCTCTTCTCTTCCTCTTCTCTTCTCTTCTTCTCTTCTTCTCTGCCTCTCTTCCCTTCTCTTCTCTTCCTCTTCTTCCTCTTCTCTTCTCTTCTCTTCCCTTCCTTCCCTTCCCTTCTTCCCTTCCTTCCCTCCCTTCCCTTCCCTCCTTCCCTTCCCTTCCCTTCCCTTCCCTTCCTTCCCTATCCCCACCTTCCCCATCCCACCCACCTTCCCCTTCCCTTCCCTTCCCTTCTCTTCCCTTCCCTTCCCTTCCCTTCCCTTCCCTTCCCTTCCCTTCCCTCCCCTTCCCTTCCCCTTCCCTTCCCTTCCTTTCCCTTCCCTTCCCTTCTTCCTTCCCTTCCCTTCCCTTCCCTTCCCTTCCCTTCCCTTCCCTTCCCTTCCCTTCCCTTCCCTAGCCCCACCTTCCCCATCCCCACCTTCCCCTTCCCTTCCCTCCTTCCCTTCCCTTCCCTCCCTTCCCTTCCCTTCCCTTCCCTTCCCTTCCCCATCCCCACCTTCCCCTTCCCCTTCCCCTTCCCCTTCCCCTTCCCCTTCCCCTTCCCCTTCCCCTTCCCCTTCCCCTTCTCTTCAGCTCAAGGTGAGGAGAAAGTTCTTCCCAGAAAGAGGAATTGCCCCTTGGGATGTGCTCCCCAGGGAGGTGGAGGAGTCCCCATCCCTGGAGGTGGTCAAGAAATGTGTGGCCATGGCACGTGGGGACAGGGTTCAGTGGTCATGGTGGTGCTAAGTCAAGAGCTGGACTCAATGACCCTTAGAAGGCTTTTCCAACCAGAACAGTTCTGTGGTTCTATGGCAGAGCATCTCAGGAACCATTGTTCCCTGGTGCAGGTGCTCCCAGGGCAGGGGAAGAGCTCAGGTTTCCAACTGCAAACAGCAGCTGATGCTCATAAAACGAGCTGATGTGTCTGGGAAGCCCTAGACCCAAAGAAATATTGGGGGGGGGGGGGGGAAGAAGTCAATAATGCTTTTAAAACCACCCAGCTGGCCAGGGGGGGGGTGGTTGCTCTCCACTGCTTGCTTGTGGTCATCCAGCAAAGCAAAGGTTCCCTGATCACAGACTCCCAGCATGGTGGAGCTTGGAAAGGACCTCTGGAGACCACCCAGTCCGGCCCCCCTGCCAAAGAAGGTTCACCCAGAGCAGCCTGCCCAGGAGCACAGTGGCCAGGGGGGGTTGGAAGCTCTGCAGGGAAGGAGGTTCACCCACAGCAGCTTCTCCAGGAGCACAGTGCCCAGGGGGGTTGGAAGCTCTGCAGAGAAGGAGGTTCACCCACAGCAGCTTCTCCAGGAGCACAGTGCCCAGGGGGGTTGGAAGCTCTGCAGAGAAGGAGACTCCACCACCTCTCTGGGCAGCCTGCTCCAGGGCTCAGCACCCTCACACCAAAGAAGTTTCTCCTCCTGCTCAGGTGCAACCTCCTGGGTCCCAGTTTGTGCCCTCTGCCCCTTGTCTGTCCCTGGGCACCACAGGGAAGAGCCCAGCCCCCTCCTCTTGCCCCTCACCCTTTAGGTAGCCGCACTGGGCAGATCCCCCGCCTGGGGCTGCTCTCCTGAAGGCTCCTTGACCTCCACCCTTGGGATGGATGAAGCTCAAGATCTCCTTATAAAGGCAGGATCAGTTTTGCCTGTAAAAGGGAAGGTCTGGGGCACTTCCAGCCTCTCCTCTCCTCTCCTCTCTTCTCGAGGGCTCCATTTGCAGTTGGTGCTTTCCCAGTAGTCGAGCTGATGGAAATGGAGCAGGAGCGAGGGTCCAGGTTATGAGCAGAGTATCAGGTAGCACCTTCACATCTGGAAGGGATTTTGACACAAGTTCTCCCAGACTGTTACAGACAGTTTGAAAGCAAAATCTGATAAATAGCAAATGTTTAACAAGTCAATAGGAAGCTGCATTCGGGGGAGCATGTGGCTGGAGCCGCTCTAGCGGGGCCGCGCTGCCAAGGCCCTCCAAAGGCACACACACACGTACCTGCTGCATGCAAGGAGGCTTTGCTGTGGCTCTGCCTGCTCCTGGTCTCAGTTACAGCGGGAAGGATTAAAGACAGATGTGCCTTTGTATGCCCAGACATGTCCAACAGCCTGCTTCAAAGGTCCTGTGCCTCCCTGCCTCGGTGGCGAGGGGCTTCCTTCTCCTTCCCAGCCTAAACTGAGTCCCCTTTGTTTTCTGTACGTCTCCTGCCTAATGTTTGAGGTGGGAAGAGGATAAGAGGAGCTGAATAGCTCAGGCAAAGACCACAGAGCCCTCCCCACAGGCCTGCTGGCGTGCTGGGCACCGTGTCTCCTGGCACAGGAGGTTGGAGACAGCCCGGGCTGGCGAGGACCCACTCCGAGGGTTCGGAAGCAACACAAGGTCTCAGCTCAGCTGGGCACAGCCTGGGGTCCATCAGAGCCCCAACCCAAAAGCACCTCTGGAGTAACCTTTTGCCCCCCTTTGAGAGCCACAACCTCCTCGGGGCAGAGGCCACCAGGCCGCAGGCAGCCTTCTGCTGGCTGCCAGCTGAGCATCCCCACACGAAAGCTCTGGCGGTGTCGCAACCCCTGCCTGGCTTTTGGGGGGGGGGGGGGGGAGGAAGGGAACTTCATAGCCACAACCAAACAGCTGCCCAAGATGTGGAAAGAGGCATTTAAACCAGAGGGAATTATGCAAGGAAGCAGGGGGGAGCAGAGGGGGAGATGGAGGAATGAGAAGTGACCAGGAAAACCACCAGAGCCCCTCCGGGACGCCTGCCTACATTTAAAGATAATGTGTCCAGCTGGCTTGCCAAGTCCCACTCCTTTGGAGCTGGGCTCATGTTTTGGATTAGGTTTAAGGCAGTTCCTAAAGCATCTCACTCGTGCAAGGAAGAATTTTTTTTGCCTCCTTGGCCAAGGTGAGCTGCTAGAACAGAAATGAACCTCCCTCAGCCTCCTTTCGGCCTCTCGCTCCCTGGCAGCACCCAGGGGCTGTGGGCTGCAGACAATTTGTTTGCTGCTCCTCCTCCCCGGCCCCACAGGCCTGCAGCATCCCAAAGTGGGGCTGGGGAGCAAGTCAGGACCCTTCCCCTTTCCTCTGTGAGAGCAGAAATCCTCCCCCCTGGAGGAGACCTGAGCAGGGAGGTCATTGGCCCTGTGCTCAGCACTGCTGAGGCCACACCTGGAGTCCTGGTCCCAGTTCTGGGCTCCTCAGGTTTAGGCAAGATGTTGAGCTGCTGGAAGGTGTCCAGAGAAGGCAACAGAGCTGGGGAGGGGTCTGGAGCACAGCCCTGGGAGGAGAGGCTGAGGAGCTGGGTTGCTTAGCCTGGAGAAGAGGAGGCTCAGGGAGACCTCATTGCTCTCTGCAACTCCCTGAAGGGAGTTGTAGCCAGCTTGGGTTGGGTCTCTTCTCCCAGGCAAGCAGCAGCAGAACAAGAGGACACAGTCTCAAGCTGTGCCAGGGGAGGTTGAAATTCTTCCCAGCAAGAGAGATTGGCCCTTGGGATGTGCTGCCCAGGGAGGTGGTGGAGTCCCCATCCCTGGAGGTGTTCAGGAGGAGACTGGCTGAGGCCCTTGGTGCCATGGTTGAGTTGATCAGATGGTGTTGGGTATAGGTTGGACTGGATGATCTCAAAGGTCTCTTCCAACCTGGTTAATTCCCTCCCCTCCCCTCCCTCTCCCCTCCTCTCCCCTCCCCTCCCCTCTCCTCTCTGAACCTCTCCGAACCTCTCCTCTCCCCCTCCCCCAGCAGCTTGCCAGGGCAACTCAGAGCTATTTGGGTGCTGGGGTTGTTTTTAACCCCAGCCATTGTGTAAAGCCTTCCTCAGGGCAGCCCTCAGCAAGCTGCAAACATTTCCCTCCCCGGCTGCCCCAGCAGATGGTAAATATTGCCCCAAATGTTTCATTTTTGTGCAAATGTTTGGTCAAATGTTGCCTTCCCCAGCCCTGCAAATGTTTGGCTGAGTGGCAGGGCTTGCTGCCCCCCGGCTGGGGCTGCCCCACTGCAGGAAGGGTTTCTGCTCAGTTAAACTCTGCTCCAAGCTGCCCCAGGAGGGGCCAGCTGGAGAGCTGCCCCAGCTGCTCTGTCCCCATGGAACGGTTGGGGTTAGAAGGGACCTTAGAGAGCAGCCAGGTCCAACCTCCCCACACTGCCAGGGGAAGGGACACCTGCCACGAGGCCAAGGCTCAGCCAGCCTGGCCTTGAACACCTCCAGGAAGGAGCATCCACGGCCTCCCCGGGCAACCTCACCCCCTCACTGTCAAGAATTCCCTCCCAAGCTCCCTCTCAATCTGCCCTCCTCGAGCTTCACCCTCCCGTGGGGAGGATGCACCCCAGAGCTGCCATCCCCCACTCTCCGCCATACCGTGGGTGGCTCCCAGGCACAGCACCCAGCCCTCCTTCTCAGCCCGGCATCTGCAGCGTCCTAATCATCCTGGAATCCAAAGCATGCCCATGGCAGGGCCACCAGATGCTTCCCATTTAGCTTCCTCTGGTGCAGGATGCTCAGCCACAGGGCTGGGGCTGAGCTGGTGGTGCTCAGCTGCCCTCATTGCACCCCAGCAGGATCAGGTCTGCTGCCCCAGAGGGATGCTAGGAAGAAGTTGTTGCCCAGGAGGGTGGTGAGAGCCTGGCCCAGGCTGCCCAGGGAGGTGGTGGCAGCCTCCTGCCTGGAGGTGTTTGCAGCCAGGCTGGAGGTGCTGTGAGCAACCTGCTGCAGTGTGAGGTGTCCCTGCCCATGGCAGGGGGCTTGGAGCTGGCTGAGCCTTGAGCTCCCTTCCAGCCCTGACAGTTGTGTGATTCTCTGTTTGATCCCCCCCAAAAAGAGAGATTTTTCATGGCTGAGCAGCCCTCAGTACCATGCAGCTCCCCCAGCACCCCAGGGAGCAAAGCAGGATGTGGGGCAGGGAAGCTGCTGGGAACTGCTGACATCCCAAATCCACCCTGGGGGGTTTGAGGGAGTAATGATTGGAGCAATGGAGGAGGAGCCAGAGGGGCTGGGAAGGGGTGGCCAAAGTGGGGCTGCAGAAGGTGATAGAAGGAGAGGAAATGGCCTGAAATTGCACCAGGGGAGGGTTAGGTGGGAGATTAGGGGGGGAATGCTTTACTGCAAGGTGGTCAGGGACTGGCACGGCTGCCCAGGGAGGTGGTGGAGTCCCAGCCCTGGAGGTGATGAAGACATGTGTGGAGGTGGCACTGTGGGGCATGGTTTGGTGGCCATGGTGGGGTTGGGTTGCTGGTTGGCCTCAGGGATCTTAGAGCCTCTTCCAACCCAACCCATGCTGTGACTCCGAGGTGCCCCTCAGCCCTGGCACTGGGCCTAGGGGAGCCCCAAGGGCTAGAATCATAGAATCAATAAGGTTGGAAATAGACCTCATTGATCACCACGTGGTGGGTGCCCAGGAGCTGCTCAGGGTGCAGGAGGCTCCTGGCTCCAATGCCAAAGCTTTTGTTTTGCTTCCCCAAAGCCTGCCTGGGCTGCTGGGAGCCATGGGTTAGGCACAAGCTCTGGGTGAGGGGCTGCACTTGATGATCTTTGAGGTCTCTTCCAACCCTGGTGACTCTGTGAGTGCAGCAGACAGGGACAGACACCTTCCTTCCCCTCCCACCTCGTGCCCCAGGGGCAATGCGGAATGGAGTAGAGTAGAGTAGAGTAGAGTAGAAAAAAATAGAATGGAATAGAATGGAATGGGATGGAATGGAATAGAATAAACCAGGTTGGAAGAGACCTTTGAGATCATCCAGTCCAACCTATCACCCAGCACCATCTAATCAACTCAACCATGGCACCAAGCACCCCATCCAGTCTCCTCCTAAACACCTCCAGGGATGGGGACTCCACCACCTCCCTGGGCAGCACATTCCCATGGCCAATCTCTCTCTCTGGGAAGAATTTCTTCCTCACATCCAGCCTGAACCTCCCCTGGCACAGCTTGAGACTGTGTCCTCTTGTTCTGGTGCTGCTTGCTGGTAGAAGAGACCAACCCCAGCTGGCTCAACCTCCCTTCAGGGAGTGCAGAGGCAAGAAGGTCTCCCCTGAGCCTCCTCTTCTCCAGGCTAAGCAACCCCAGCTCCCTCAGCCTCTCCTCCCAGGGCTGTGCTCAGACCCCTCCCCAGCTGTTGCCCTTCTCTGGACCCCTTCCAGCACCTCAACATCTTTCTTGAACTGAGGAGCCAGAGCTGGACCAGGACTCAATGGGTGCCTCAGCATGCTGAGCACAGGGCAGAATGCCCTCCCTGCTCCTGCTGGCCACACTGTTCCTGCTGCAGGCCAGGATGCCCTTGGCCTTCTTGGCCCCCTGGGCACACTGCAGGCTCATGTTCAGCCTACCATCACCCA
>JAAWVA010000035.1:8715715-8752995 GCA_015227895.2 Colaptes auratus
TTGAAATTCTTCCAGCAAGAGAGATTGGCCTGGGGATGTGCTGCCCAGGGAGGTGGTGGAGTCCCCATCCTGGAGGTGTTTAGGAGGAGACTGGATGGGGTGCTTGGTGCCATGGTTGAGTTGATCAGATGGTGCTGGGGGATAGGTTGGACTTGATGATCTCAAAGGTCTCTTCCAACCTGGTTAATTCCCTCCCCTCCTCTCCCCTCCTCTCCTCTCCGAACCTCTCCTCACCGAACCTCTCCTCTCCCCCTCCCCCAGCAGCTTGCCAGGGCAACTCAGAGCTATTTGGGTGCTGGGGTTGTTTTTAACCCCAGCCACTGTGTAAAGCCTCCCTCAGGGCAGCCCTCAGCAAGCTGCAAACATTTCCCTCCTCGGCTGCCCCAGCAGATGGTAAATATTGCCCTCAAATGTTGCATTTTGTGCGAATGTTTGGTCAAATGTTGCCTTCCCCAGCCCTGCAAATGTTTGGCTGAGTGGCAGGGCTGCTGCCCCCAGGCTGGGGCTGCCCCACTGCAGGAAGGGTTTCTGCTCAGTTAAACTCTGCTCCAAGCTGCCCCAGGAGGGGCCAGCTGGAGAGCTGCCCCAGCTGCTCTGTCCCCATGGAACGGTTGGGGTTAGAAGGGACCTTAGAGAGCAGCCAGTTCCAACTTCCCCACACTGCCAGGGGAAGGGACACCTGCCACGAGGCCAAGGCCTCAGCCAGCCTGGCCTTGAACACCTCCAGGGAAGGAGCATCCACGGCCTCCCTGGGCAACCTCACCCCCTCACTGTCAAGAATTCCCTCCTAAGCTCCCTCTCAATCTGCCCTCCTCGAGCTTCACCCTCCCGTGGGGAGGATGCACCCCAGAGCTGCCATCCCCCAGCTCTCAGCCATACCGTGGGTGGCTCCCAGGCACAGCACCCAGCCCTCCTTCTCAGCCAGGCATCTGCAGCATCCTAATCATCCTGGAATCCAAAGCATGCCCATGGCAGGGCCACCAGATGCTTCCCATTTAGCTTCCTCTGGTGCAGGATGCTCAGCCACAGGGCTGGGGCTGAGCTGGTGGTGCTCAGCTGCCCTCATTGCACCCCAGCAGGATCAGGTCTGCTGCCCCAGAGGGATGCTAGGAAGAAGTTGTTGCCCAGGAGGGTGGTGAGAGCCTGGCACAGGCTGCCCAGGGAGGTGGTGGCAGCCTCCTGCCTGGAGGGTTTGCAGCCAGGCTGGAGGTGGCTGTGAGCAACCTGCTGCAGTGTGAGGTGTCCCTGGGCATGGCAGGGGGTTGGGACTGGCTGAGCCTTGAGCTCCCTCCCAACCCTGACAGTTCTGTGATTCTCTGTTTGATCCCCCCCAAAAAGAGAGATTTTTCATGGCTGAGCAGCCCTTGGTACCATGCAGCTCCCAGCACCCAGGGAGCAAAGCGATGGGGGCAGGGAAGCTGCTGGGAACTGCTGACGATCCCAGATCCACCCTGGGGGGTTTGAGGGAGCAATGATTGGAGCAATGGAGGAGGAGCCAGAGGGGCTGGGAAGGGGTGGCCCAAGTGGGGCTGCAGAAGGTGATAGAAGGAGAGGAAATGGCCTGAAATTGCACCAGGGGAGGGTTAGGTGGGAGATTAGGGGGGGGAATGCTTTACTGCAAGGGTGGTCAGGGACTGGCACAGGCTGCCCAGGGAGGTGGTGGAGTCCCCAGCCCTGGAGGTGATGAAGACATGTGTGGAGGTGGCACTGTGGGGCATGGTTTGGTGGCCATGGTGGGGTTGGGTTGCTGGTTGGCCTCAGGGATCTTAGAGCCTCTTCCAACCCAACCCATGCTGTGACCCCGAGGTGCCCCTCAGCCCTGGCACTGGGCCTAGGGGAGCCCCAAGGGCTAGAATCATAGAATCAATAAGGTTGGAAATAGACCTCATTGATCACCAAGTGGTGGGTGCCCAGGAGCTGCTCAGGGTGCAGGAGGCTCCTGGCTCCAATGCCAAAGCTTTTGTTTTGCTTCCCCAAAGCCTGCCTGGGCTGCTGGGAGCCATGGGTTAGGCTCGAGCTCTGGGTGAGGGGCTGCACTTGATGATCTTTGAGGTCTCTTCCAACCCTGGTGACTCTGTGAGTGCAGCAGACAGGGACAGACACCTTCCTTCCCCTCCCACCTCGTGCCCCAGGGGCAATGTGGAATGGAGGAGAGGTTCGGAGAGGAGAGGAGAGGTTCGGAGAGGTTCGGAGAGGTCGGAGAGGAGAGGAGCGAGAGGAGAGGAGAGGAGAGGAGAGGAGAGGAGAGGAGAGGAGAGGAGAGGAGAGGAGAGAAGAATAGAATAGAATAGAATAGAATAGAATAGAAAGATAGATAGAATAGAATAGAATAGAATAGACCAGGTTGAAGAGACTTGAGATCATCCAGCCCAAACTATCCCCCAGCACCATCTGATCAACTCAACCATGGCACCAAGGGCCTCAGCCAGGCTCCTCCTGAACACCTCCAGGGATGGGGACTCCACCACCTCCCTGGGCAGCCCATCCCCAGGGCCAATCTCTCTTGCTAGGAAGAATTTCTTCCTAACCTCCAGCCGATCCTCCCTGGCACAGCTTGAGACTGTGTCCTCTTGTTCTGGTGATGCTGGCCTGGGCAGAAGAGACCAACCCCCACCTGGCTACAACCTCCTTCAGGGAGTTGGAGAGAGCAAGAAGGTCTCCCCTGAGCTCCTCTCTCCAGGCTAAGCAACCCCAGCTCCTCAGCCTCTCCTCCCAGGGCTGGCTCCAGACCCTCCCAGCTCTGTTGCCCTCTCTGGACACCTTCCAGCAGCTCAACAGCTTTCCTGAACTGAGGGGCCCAGAGCTGGACACAGGACTCCAGGTGTGGCCTCAGCAGTGCTGAGCACAGGGCAGAATGCCCTCCCTGCTCCTGCTGGCCACACTGTTCCTGCTGCAGGCCAGGATGCCCTTGGCCTTCTTGGCCCCCTGGGCACACTGCAGGCTCATGTTCAGCCTACCATCACCCAGCACCCCCAGGTCCCTCTCTGCCTGGCTGCTCTCAGCCACTCTGCCCCCAGCCTGCCGCACTGCCTGGGGCTGCTGAGGCCGATGTGGAGTGACAGCAGAGATCCAAAACTGCCCTTTTTGGCTGGGAAGCAAAAATGCAATCACAAGGTCTCTGCTGCTTCCCAGCTCCAGAGGTGCCAGGCCCAGCAGGAGGACATCCTCCCCACGGCAGCTTTCTGCTGCACTAACATCCAGCCCCGGGAGGAGCAGGGCAGGGCAGAGGCAGCCCTGAAAATGAGACAGGCACTTGGGGCTTCAGTTCAGCAAACCTCCTCCAAGCAGCAAGAACATCCTGGCTGGATTTGGGAGCTGAAGGTTTGTTGTTTGGGTGTTGGGGTTTCCCCCTCCCACCCACCCTTTCTGGGGGCAGCTGCCTGGTTCTGTTTCAAGCAGCCATTGTATAACCTCCTCCCAGGAGGGGAGTGCAGAACCTCAAGGTGCCTCTTGTGCAATAGATGCTGCTCTCTACCCAGGCAGGTCTGGGATAGTGCTCAAAATAAACCCCCACTTTTGCTCCCTCTCTCTGTCCAGGCTAAAGGAAAAGGACCACACACACAACAGTGTCAGGATGCCAGCAGCTGTGCACAAAGCATTTGGTTTACATTAATTATGTCTGGACACAAAGGGGGAGGAAAGAAAAAGAGAAGGGGAAAAAAAAAAGGAAAGAAAAGGGAGGGGGGGAAGAGAGAGAGAAGCTGTGAGGGGAGAGGAAAAGGAGAGTTGAGAAGACAGGAGGGATGGGAGGAAGCTGCTGCATCATCCTGATGCAGTCTGCTCCTCCCGACGAGGTCTGCTCTGATCCCACACGCCAGCTGCAGCCCATGGGACGGTGCCTCAACACCTCCTGCCCCTGAGCTGCTTCTGCCACCCAGAGCTTCGAGCTCCTGCCTGCAAAGGTCTCCCTGAATGAGAAGGGCAAACGGCCTGAGCCCCTCTCCAAGATCCCCCTGGGACCCTTTCCTCCAGGTTTTGCCTCCCCGCTCCACTTCCCTCTTGCTCCTTTCCTGAGCAGGACTTGATGACCTTGGAGGTCTCTTCCAGCCTGGATCGATGCTGTGAAATGGTCCCAGGACAGACTGGAGAAGGCAAAGCGAAGGCTGCTGCTGGCAGGGGCAGAGCTGCTGCTGGTTGCTGGGAAGGGAAGCAGCAAACAAGAGAGAGAAGTAAATAAAATGGGGAGGAGGCAGATGGTAAATGGAGTCACTAAAACCACAACCTCCCCACCTCGGCTTCTCAGCAGCGCAGAACTCCCAGGATCAGCCTTGCAAAGCCCTTCACTGTCTCCTGTCTGCAGGCTGCCATCAGCAGAGGAGACTCCTCCAGGGTCAGGGACCATCACTCCCCAGGGATGGGCACCCTTGTGCCAGGTCTTGCTGTGCCAGGAGCTGCACAAAGCCTAAACACCTCCTGAGCTCCCCAGGGCCACAGCCTGCAGCTGCCCAGCCAGGACCTGCCGTGAAACAGGCGACGAGCACAGCTCAGGTGTGGCATCACCAGGCACAGGTGGCTGACAAGAGTCACAGAATCCCAGCATGGTGAGGTTGGAAGGGACCTCTGGAGATCACCCAGTCCAAGCAGGGCACCCACAGCACAGTGCCCAGGAGAACAATGGCAAGGGGGGGTTGGAAGCTCTCTGGACAAGGAGACTCCCCAACCTCCCTGGGCAGCCTGCTCCAGGCCTCCAGCACCCTCACACCAAAGAAGTTTCTCCTCCTGTTCAGATGGAACCTCCTGGGTCCCAGTTTGTGCCTGCAGCCCCTTGTCCTGTCCCTGGGCACCAATGAGCAGAGTCTGGCCCCAGCCTCTTGCCCTCCAGCCTTTATCTCTTGCTAAGCACCGATCAGATCCCCTCTGGGGCTGCTCTTCTCCAGGCTCTCAGCCTTTGCTCCTCACAGAGCTGCTCCAGGCCCCCTCAGCATCTCTGTAACCAGCGGGGGACTCTGTCCAGCAGTTCCCTTGGACCGGGCAGCCCGGAACCGGGCCCAGCACTGCAGCTGTGCAGCCGAGCGGAGGGGGAGAAGCGCCCCCAGGCAGTTTCGCCGTCACTTCTCCCGCAGGCAGCCAGCCCAGGGGAGCGCAGTGGTCAAACTCTCGGGGAGAAGCGGCTGCCCCCTCCCGTGCCATCCCATCCCCCTCCCCTCGGGCAGCCTGGCCGCGTTTGGAACGTCCCCGTTGCGGGAGCAGGCGGAGCGGCAGCAGCAGCAGGAGCGGCAGCAGCGTCTCCGCTCGCCGGCTCGGGGCGGGGGGGGAGCCCAGGCTGTGCGCGCCAGGAGCTGGACTGACCCATGTCAGAGGTGATTAATTTATCAGGCTTTTGGCACCCACCGCTCCCCGCCAGAAAAACAATATCCCAAATTCCAGGCCCTCCCGCCCAGCAGATGTGTCTGCGGCGAGCGCGGCCGTTCCAGGCTGTCTCGCAGAAGCTGCCGCAGGGATGCAGCAGCCGCAGCCGCAGCCGCAGCCTCCCGAGCTGCCTCCAGCGGCGCTGCGGCCAGCAGGGACAGGGCAGGGCAGGCACCTCCGCACTGGGCACCGGGGGGGGCCACGCCGCCAATAGGGGGCTGAGTCTTGCGCCCCTCGCTCCAAGGAGGGCGTTGAGGGGCTGGAGCGGGTCCAGAGAAGAGCAAGAAAGCTGCTGGGGAAGGGTCTGGAGAACAGGGCTGGGGAGGAGCAGCTGAGGGAGCTGGGGTGGCTCAGTCTGGAGAAGAGGAGGCTGAGGGGAGAGCTCATTGCTCTCTCCCTGGCAGGAGGTTGGAGCAGGGGGGGTTGGTCTCTTCTCCCTAGTCTCAGGTGATAGAAGGAGAGGAAATGGCCTGAAATGGGGGCAGGGGAGGGTTAGGTTGGAGATGAGGAACAATTTCTTCGCTGCAGGAGCGGTCAGGGACTGGCACAGGCTGCCCAGGGCGGTGGTGGAGTCCCCAGCCCTGGAGGTGGTCAAGATACCTGTGGCCATGGCACCTGGGGCCGTGATGGTGTTGGGCTGCTGGTTGGGTTTGATGATCTGGGAGGAATTTCCCAGCTGAAACCACTCCATGATTCTGTTCCCCATCCCTGCTGTGCATCCATGGAAAACCCCCTGGGAGCAAAGCCCAGGGCCTTTGTGCCTGGCTGCCATCCCAGCTCCTGTCCCAGGCAGACACTCCTGATGCTGAGCCACCAGTGAGACCCAGGATGGGGAGAACCAGGAAGGCACCAGGCACCCATCAAGCCCTGGCATCCCGGGGAGGAGCAGCACCAACCTCTCCTGGTGCTTAGCAGCCCACGGAGCTGCCTGGCATTGGGAAGTGTCTCAGGCTTCAAACCAAGCAGGCACCAATTAAGGCCTAACTAAATTGGCATCAACCTGTGTCCTCAGGGAAAGATGCCAGGCCTTTAAGGGCCAGATCAACAGTGAGCAGGTCAGGGCATGGGCACGAGGAGCAGCAGCTCTGCAAATGCCAGCTGGGCCCTGCAGCTCACCCTCCCCACCTCTAGCAGGGGGTGAAGAGAGGCAGCAGGAGGGTGGGGATGACACTGAGATAAAATCATAGAATCACAGAAAAGGCCTCCAAGGCCATCCAGTCCAACCAGCAACCCAACCCCACCAGGGCTCCCAACCGTGTCCCCAGGTGCCACGGCCCCTCCAGGGTGGTGACTCCAGCACCTCCCTGGGCAGCCTGTCCCAGTGCACAGCACTGGGACCCCGGGCAGCTAAGCACCAAGAAGGACTTTTCTTCTTCTCCCCCAACCCCACCATCTCCCCCAGGGGCTTTTTGAGGAAGGATTGGAACCCAGCAGTGCATGGGGCCAGCCAGACCCTCTACACCCGGCATGGCCACAGGGCAGCCTGCTGCTTGGCTGAGACCTGAGCTCAGCCCAGCATGGCCACAGGGCAGCCTGCTGCTTGGCTGAGACCTGAGCTCAGCCCAGCGTCAGGGGGAGGGATGGGTGGTGGGGAAAAGATGGGCAAAGAGCCTTTGGTTGCTCCCAAAAGGTCCTAACTGCCTTGGGAGAGGGCTGGAGCTGGATCCCCAAGGGGTGAAGCTGGGTCCCCACAGTTTGCAGCTGGATCCCCATGGACTGGAGCAGGATCACTATGGTCTGCAGCTGGACCCCCTCGGTCTGGAGTGGGATCCCCATGGACTGGAGCGGGGTCCCCAGAGTCCAAAGCTGGATCCCCATGGTCTGGAGTGGGATCCCCACAGACTGGAGCAGGATCCCACAGTCTGAAGCAGGATCCCCTAGGTCTGAACCTGCATCCCCACAGCCTGAAGCTGGATCCCTATAATCTGGAGCTGGATCCCACAGTCCAAAGCTGGATCCCCATGGGCTGGAGCGGGATCCCAACAGTCCAAAGCTGGATCCCCACAGTCCAAAGCTGGATCCCCATGGTCTGGAGTGGGATCCCAACAGTCCAAAGCTGGATCCCCACAGTCCAAAGCTGGATCCCCATGGTCTGGAGTGGGATACCACAGTCTGAGGCGGAATCCCCACAGTCTGGAGCAGGATCCCGATGGTCTGGAGCGGGATCCCACAGTCTGAAGCTGGATCCCCATGGGCTGGAGCAGGATCCCCACGGTCCAAAGCTGGATCCCCACGGTCCAAAGCTGGATCCCCACGGCCCCGAGCCGGACGCCCACGGCCCCGAGCCGGACGCCCAGGGCGTGGAGGGGGCCAGGCTCCCCGGGAAGGAGGAGCTGCCGGCGGGCCGGGGCTGCCTCCGCCCGGGGCACTTTCCTGCCGGTAGTTGGCCTCCTGCAATTACATAAAAACCATCTAATGAAATCTCGGTGACACAAAACATGAAGGTTTGTGTTGGCCTCCCCGTGCTGCGGCGTTGATCTTGGCCGGGCCGGCCAGACAGACATTCTGCATTCTTCAGAGATTAAGCACTGAAACGCTGCGGAGAAGCCCAGCTGCCCGCTCCCCCTGCCGCCGCTAATTCCAACCACATGCTCGGGGAAGGGGAACACAAACCTTCGACACACACACACGGAGCCACACGTGGAACGGCCTGCCCGGGGAGCTGGTGCAGCCCCCAGCCCCGCAGGTGTTCCACAGACCTGCGGGGAGGGCACTTCTGGGACGGCGTCTGGTGGCCGTGGCGCTGCTGGGTCGCTGGCTGGGTTGGATCCTGGAGGGCTTTCCCAGCTGGAAGGGTGATGGCTGGATGGAGGAGAGCCCTGCAGAGAAGGGCCTGGGGGGGCTGGGGCTCGCCATGAGGCAGCAATGGGCATGCACGGCCCAAATGCCAAGCCTGGCCTGGAGGTGGCTCTGCCCCTCTGCTCTGCTCCTGTGGGACCCCCACCTGGGTCACTGCATCCAGTTCTGGCGCCCACCACACAAAAAGGACTTGGAGCTGTTGGAGAAGGTCCAGAGGAGGCCAAAAAGAGTAACCTGGAGTCAGGGCTGCATGGCTGTGATGCCAGCACCACCCAAAGAGCAGCTCCCCCGTGCTCCTGCCTCACCAGCAGCAGCAGGATGCCAGGACCCTCTCAGAACCAACAAGTCTGAAGGCTCTGAGCAATGGTTTGCTTCTCCTCTCCGAGGAGAGGGAGAGGAAGAGGGAGAGGGAGGGAGAGGAAGAGGAGAGGGAGAAGAGAGAATTAACCAGGTTGGAAAAGACCTTTGAGATCACCCAGTCCAACCTCTCCCCCAGCACCACCTGATCAACTCAACCATGGCACCAAGCACCCCAGCCAGTCTCCTCCTAAACACCTCCAGGGATGGGGACTCCACCTCCTCCCTGGGCAGCACATTTCAGTGGCCAGTTCCTCTTGCTGGGAAGAATTTCTTCCTCCCCTCCAGCCTAAACCTCCCCTGGACTGTGTCCTCTTGTTCTGGTGCTGCTTGCCTGGGAGAAGAGACCAACCCCCAGCTGGCTACAACCTCCCTGCAGGGAGTTGGAGAGAGCAAGAAGGTCTCTGCCGAGAGTGAAGGTGGGAAGGAGGGGGAGAGAGGGGGGAAGGAGGGGGAGGGAGAGAGGGGAAGGAGGGGGAGGGAAGGTGGGGAAGGAGGGGGAGGGAAGGTGGGGAAGGAGGGGGAGGGAAGGTGGGGAAGGAGGGGGAGGGAAGGTGGGGAAGGAGGGGGAGGGAAGGTGGGGAAGGAGGGGGAGGGAAGGTGGGGAAGGAGGGGGAGGGAGAGAGGGGAAGGAGAGCTCCTGATTGCACTCTCCTGAAGGAAGCATCCAGGCATCCAGCTCAGCACCAAAGCACAGTAACCCAGTGGTCAGATCAGAGCAAGCAGAAAGCTGCTGTGGTACTTGAGGGCCCAGCACAGCTTGGCCAGGGCTGCAGGTTGTGGATATTGGCTGAGCCAAGGCCAGCTGTGACAAGGCAGAAACCCTCAGCCCTCAGGAAGAGACAGAGTGTTCCCTTGCAGCCTGAGAAGATTCGCTCCCCAGGCCCTGCTTTCGCTGTGTTTGTTTGGGTCTTGTGTTTTTTAACCTTCTCCCTCCCTCCTGGAGAGGGATCTGACCCCCAGGCTTTGGCTGCCCTGGCATGGCTGCTTTGTGGGCAGGGGAGGTTAGAAGGGGAAGGGGTGGGGGATGGAATCAACAGGAAAAGCTCTGCCTGGCACCTCCAGCTTGAGGTTTGCCTCTGGTTTTCAGCGTTGCCTGGCTTGGAGCCCTGCTTTGGGCATGAGGCAGCAGGGTTGGAGCTGGGGGGGGGGCTGGCTGTGGGGGGAGGGGGGAAAGCCATCCCAGCTGCACAGGCACTGGGAGGGGTTGGGTGCTTCCCTAGGGAGCTGGAGGCAAGATCAGAGGGGTGCTGGAGGCCCAATCCTTGGGGACATTCAAGATGTGGCCCTGGATCCCAGTTGGGGATCACTGAATCATAGATGGTCTGGGTTGGAAGGGACCTCTGCAGGTCATCCAGACCAACCCCCTCTGCAGTCAGCATCCTCAGCCAGATCAGCCTGCCCAGATGGCCCTGCTGAGTGCAGGGGGGGTGGACAACATGCCCTTTGAGGGTCCCTCCCAACCTGATGCAATCTCAGATTGATGCCCCCCAGTCCCATGGCACAGCACCCACTGGCCTCCCACCACTCAGACTGGCTCAGGTTTCTGTTCTGCCCAAGAGGAGAAAGAGGTCAACAAACCTGTGGCAGGAAGAGAAGAGCTATGGAGCTGCTGTGCCACCAGTGCCAGCCTGCCCCAGGAGGGGCAGCTCCACCACGCCCACCATGCCAATCCCCCTCCCCCCCAAGACTGAGGTGCAGTTGTGATAGTGTTGTACAGCTTTGGCTTTCACAGGGTGCCAGCATGCTGGGGGGTGGAAAGGACCTCTGGAGATCACCCAGCCCAACTCCCCTGCCACAGCAGGGGCACCCCAGCAGCTTGCCCACCATGGCCAGGTGGGTTTGGAAGCTCTGCAGAGAAGGAGGACTCCACAACCTCTCTGGGCAGCCTGCTCCAGGGCTCAGCACCCTCACACCAAACAAGTTTCTCCTCCTGTTCAGATGGAACCTCCTGGGTTCAGTTTGTGCCCAGTGCCCCTTGGGCACCACTGAGCAGAGTCTAGTCCCAGCCTCTTGCCCCCCAGCCTTTAGCTCTTGCTGAGCATTGCTCAGCTCCCCTCTGGGGCTGCTCTGCTCCAGGCTCTCAGCCCCAGGGCTCTCAGCCTTTGCTCCTCAGAGGTGCTCAGCCTGTTAGAGCATACCTTTGGGTTTCAAGCCTCCTCCCATTTCAACACCCGTGTCTGATGCCAGTCCCCAGCCAGCCAGGCTCAGGCTGCCCTGCTCAGCCGTGGCCAAGCCCCTCCACAAGGTCGCCTGGAGAGCAATGACTTCTTCCAGCTCTCCCCCACCCTGTGCCGTGAGAGCAGGGCTCCTGGGGTGAGAGAGGTGAGCTGTGGGGGTGCATTTATACTGCCTTGGAGTGAAGCTACCAACAAAGAACCCCTCTGCCCCCAGCCTGGCCCAAGAGCCCTGGAGGCTCCCCAGCCCTGTGCCCAGCGCGATGCCACCCAGGCCGTGGCCGTGACTCATCCTCTCGTAAAGCCGAAGGAAGAGAAGTCCTTGCCCCCAGAACAATTCCTCGGTGCTTGCCAAGCTCGGCAGGAGCGATCCATGCTGCCTCCCTGCTCCTCCGGAGCTGCTCCCCTTGCTCCTCCAGAGCTGCTCCCCTTGCTCCTCCAGAGCTCCAACGCCTGCACTGCCCCCGCGGCGGTGCCGGCTCCGGAGCCCAGCTCGGCGCTTGGGGCTTTCCTCTCTGCCTCCTCCTGTCCTTACCGGCCGTGGAGCCACCAAACACAGCTCCCCGCAGCTCAGAAACCTCGGGTGCTTGGACAGGGAAGGACCAGGAGGGCAGGGGAAAGAGGAAAAGGAAAAAGGGGGGGGGGGGGGAAGAAAAAGGGGGGGGGGGGGGGGGGGGAGGGGAAAGAAAGGGGGGGGGAGGAAAGGCCCAAGAAAGAGAGAGGAAGAAGAAGCCCAAGGTGGAACCACCATGTGTACAACCCTGGGTCACCGAATTGTGCAGCAAGGTATTTCCCCCGTGGTAGCAATTACTTCCCGGACTTGTTGCTCCGCAGGGCTTGAGCTGCCTCCAGCCGCGCAATATCGGCTTTGCAGCCGGCGAGGTCCGCAGGAGCAGCGCTGGAGCGGACCGAGCAGCCCTGCTTCGAGCTTGCCGGCGAGACCGCAGGGCGTTCGCAGCCCCCGGCACGGCCCGGCACGGCCCCTGCCCGCCCGGCCCCCGCCCGCCGCGGGCTCTCACGGCGGCTCCTCCGCCGCCCCCGGGCTGCAGCACAGCCCTCGAGAGGCAGAGAGCCCCCGGAAGGGGACAGGGACCTAGCGGGGATGACAGCTGCCATCGCCCTGCCGTCTAAGCCGCTGGCGAGACCTCGCTCGGAGCGCTGCGCCCGGCTGCGGGAACCCCCCCAGGGCAAGAGGGAGGTGGAGCTGATGGAGTGGGACCAGGGGAGGCCACAAAGAGAGGATGGGATGGGATGGGATGGGATGGGATGGGGGATGGGATGGGATGGGGGATAAACCAGGCTGGAAGATAGGACAGGATAGAGCAGAGCAGAGCAAAGAGAAGAGAGCAGAGCAGAGCAGAGCAGAGCAGAGCAAAGAGAGAGAGAAGAGAGGAGAGAGAGAAGAGAGGAGAAAGAGAAGAGAGAGAGAAGAGAGAGAGAGAAGAGAGAAGAGAGAAGAGAGAAGAGAGAGAAGAGAGAAGAGAGAGAAGAGAGGAGAGAGAGAAGAGAAGAGAAAGAGAACAGAACAGAAAGAGAACAGAAGAGAACAGAACAGGTTGGAAGAGACCTTTGAGACCATCCAGTCCAACCTATCCCCCAGCACCATCAATCAGCTCAACCATGGCACCAAGGGCCTCAGCCAGGCTCTGCCTAAACACCTCCAGGGATGGGGACTCCACCACCTCCCTGGGCAGCACACCCCCAGGGCCAATCTCTCTGCTGGGAAGAATTTCTTCCTAACATCCAGCCTCAACCTCCCCTGACCTCCAAACCCCTCAAAGCTCCTTTTGTCTAAGAACAACTCGAAGTATTCAGAGCTGCTTTCAACGACCTGGGGTGGAGCAATCACTGGGGGAGCACCCCAGGATCACAGGGCAGAGCCCTGCTGTGCCAATAAAAAGCCAGGAATGCCTGCCCAGGAATCCTTGAGGTTCACTCCAGGACTAGCAGGTGGCTGGGACCAGATTCTCCCCTTAACAGATCACCAGTGGAGCAGAAATGTGCTTGCTCAGGTCCCTGCTTTCACTCCAGACTTCAGCCCGGGTCTGCTGCCGGCAGGCTGAACGTGCTAGAGGGGGCTCATGAAAAGCTCCTCCTCCTCCTCCTCCTCCTCCTGCTCCCAGGATGCAGCTGCCTCCTGCTCCCCCTGCATGGCAATCCCAGCTCAGCTTTGCCCTTTTCAGGCCACCACAGCAGTCCTGCTCCTCGGCAGGAGCAGGGACTGATGGATACCAACCTGCCCTCCACGGTGTGCCAGCCCCAGCCCTGGGCACAGCCTTGTCCCCATCTGTCACAGAGTCACCAAGGCTGGAAGAGACCTCAAAGCTCACCCAGTCCAACCTGGCACCACAGACCCCATGACTGAACCATGGCCCCAAGTGCCACATCCATTCCCTCCTGAGCACCTCCAGGGATGGGGACTCCACCACCTCCCTGGGCAGCACATCCCAAGGGCCAATTCCTCTTTCTATGAAGTAGCTCACTGCAGGCCCCAGTAGCCCACTGCAGGCCTCAGCAGCCCACTGCAGACCCCCAGTATCTCACTGCAGACCCCCAGTATCTCACTGCAGACCCCACAGAGCACCCACCCAAGCCCTGGCCCTGGCCATGCCTGGCTGCTGGTGCAGTTCATCCCCACTCTCCCCCCCCCCCAGCCACCCCAGGCCTCCTGATTGGGGCATTTTGGGGGTGCTGGAGGCAGAGTGCTGCACTCAAGCTCTCCCATCTGGTCCTCATTAGAGGGGCAGACAGCCCAGTGTGGGAGTCAGAGCCCTGATCTCCTTTCCAGTTGGTATCCATCAGCAGCTGTACAACAAGTGGCTGGATGTTTCAGGGGGGGCATTTCGGGGGGGGAGGGGGCTGCTTTGGTTTTGGGGTTTGGTTTTGGGGGTGCTCTTTTCCAGCTGGAAAAAAAGGAGGCTGAACCAGCAGGGCTGGAGCTGAGGCTTGGCTGGGTGCAGGTCCCAGAGCAGCAGCAGCAGCAGCTGCAGCAGCAGCAGCAGCACAGTTCCAGCTCTGCTGCACTGCTTTGGGGTTTCTCTGAGCAAGGTCTTGGCTGGAAGAAGTGGGTGATGAAGTTAACAGCCTGAGAGGCATAATTGGCTCAGATGAAGCCAAGGAAAGGAGCTGCCTTGGGTTGCCCTCTGCAAGGAAGAAAAATGAAGCCCTGGTATCACATTAAGCAGGACAAAAGCACAGAGGGAGCCAAGGCAGGAGCAGGCAGCAGCTCTCAGGAATTCAGGGGGAGATTTGTCCCCCTGAGGATCAAGAAATCCAGGCCTGGCCATCACAGGGAAAGCATGGAGGCATGGGGGCACAGGAGGAGGGAATCAGGGAAGCACAGAAGGAGGGAATCAGGGAAGCACAGGATCAGAGTCACAGAGTCATAGAATCACAGAATCAGTGAGGTTGGAAAAGACCTCAGAGATCACCAGGCCAACCTCTCACCCAGCACCTCCTGACAGCTCAACCCTGGCTCCAAGTGTCACATCCAATCCCCTCCTGAACACCTCCAGGGCTGGGGACTCCACCACCTCCCTGGGCAGCACATCCCCAGGGCCAATCTCTCTCTGGGAAGAACTTTCTCCTCACCTCCAGCCTGAACCTCCCCTGGCACAGCTTGAGACTGTGTCCTCTTGTTCTGGGGCTGCTTGCCTGGGAGAAGAGACCAACCCCCACCTGGCTACAACCCTCCCTGCAGGGAGCTGTAGAGAGCAAGAAGGTCTCCCTGAGCCTCCTCTTCTGCAGGCTAAGCAACCCCAGCTCCCTCAGCCTCTCCTCCCAGGGCTGTGCTCCAGACCCCTCCCCAGCTCTGTTGCCCTTCTCTGGACACCTTCCAGCAGCTCAACATCTTTCCTGAACTGAGGAGCTCAGAACTGGACACAGGACTGAAGGTCTTTGCCTCCCAGGATGGGTCAGGGGCTTCACAGCTCTCACCATTCCATGCAGCTTCCCTGCAAGCTGCCCAAGCTTGGGGCATCCAACCCCCACCCCCCCCAGGCTGTGGCACAGCAGCAGGCACCAGCTCAGAGCCCAGCTCAGGAGGTTGATCTGGAGAGGTTATGAAAAGCTCAGCCTGATTCAAACAGCTTTCAAGAAGGATGCTCTCTCATGACCTCTTCACCTCCCAACCCACAGAGGGTGTCAAAAAAACCTCCTGGGAGCCTCAGCAGGGCTCTGGAAATGTGGCACTCAAGGGAGGAAACTCCTTGGGTCCCACTTCCACGTGCCCCACTGCTCTTTAACTCCCATTGTAGCCCCTGTGGCTACCTCCTGGGTGGGAGCTGAGTCTCTGTGACACCCTGCGGCTGGGTAAAGAAGCAGCAACCCAAGTTTGTGTCCCTGCCAGGGAGGGAGGCTTAAAGCCCCTGCCGAGAACCATCCAGCCCCTGCTGAGAGCCATCCAGCCCCTGCTGAGAGCCATCCAGCCCCTGCCGAGAGCCATCCAGCCCCTGCCGAGAACCATCCAGCCCCTGCCGAGAGCCATCCAGCCCCTGCCGAGAGCCATCCAGCCCCTGCTGAGAGCCATCCAGCCCCTGCCTCGATTCCTTGCCCTGCCCATCGGCCTCCCTGCAGCCCCGCTGGGATCTTCCCATTGCCCTGCAGGCTGTGTCCTGGTTTGGTTGGAAAAGACTTTTTCAGAGCCTTTTCAAGTCCAACCCTCAACCCAGCTGCTAGGTCACCACTGAAGCATGTCCAGGGCCCGGGGCTTGGCCACCGTGGGGCCAGAGAGGCACTGCTAGCCCAGCTCCAGAGGGAGGGGACCGATGGTGCTTGCTGGGGGAGAAGGTATCCAGGATGCAGGAACCAGCTGCAGGCTGGCTGGAGGATGTTGAGACATCCCTGCTTGGGCCAGCAGGGCACCGAGAAGCTGCTGGAGGAGCTGGCCCTGCCCTCCTGCTGCATGACTTCGGGGCATCACAGCCCTGAGTCAGCTGTGAATCCCCAGCACCCATCAGATGCTAAGTGCAGCACTTGGGGCCTGGGGAAGAGGAACCAGAGTGCACAGAACAAAGAGTGTGGCAAGTCCTGGCTGCCACCAAAGTGTCACTGCAGCTCCCACACAGGCTGGGGGGGGAGGGGGCTGGTGCAGAAACCATCCTGGTGGTCCCCAGAGCAGCAGGGCCAAAGATGAATGATGGAAATGAGGGAAGCACTGCAGGGAGAACCAATCAAACCCGAGCTCAAAGCCAGCAGATGTGGGACCCACATCTGTCTCCCTTCAGCCTTGCAGCCCCCCCAGTCCTGCAGATGCCCCAGCACGGTGCTGCTGAGCTCTGAAGGGTTGGGGACATCAGGCTGAGGAGGCAAAGGCAGCCCAGGGCCTCCCCAGAACTGCACCCCATGGGGCAGAGAACCTGCCCTCCCCTTTGCCTTCCTCCTCAGTGCTCTTCATCCCCCTCAGCTGCTCCCTGTGCCCCCTCCATGCTCACCTACCTCTGGTTTCTTCTCCTTCAGCTCTGGTCTGTGCTGAAAGCCCTCCCCCAGGGAGGCTGTGGAGGCTCTCATGGATGCAGCTCAGCCTCCTGAGGGGCAGCAGCAGCTTTGGAGCTCCTCACCAGGAGGGATGGAGCCCTGGCAAAGGACATTTCTGGTGGTGGGAAGGGCTCTGTCCTGGCAAGTGCCACTGCAGGGATGGGCTTGGCAGCACATGAAAGGGTGGCCACAGGAGGATGGAGAGTCCCTTTTTGCCAGGAGTCCCCCGGAGAGGGCAGGGGGTGATGGGGACAGGTCAGTGCTGGGGAGGTTCCCATTGGGCTCCAGGCCAGAACTGTTGCCCATGGGAAGAGCTGGATGCTGGAATCACCTCCCAGGGGAAGCAGTGGGCAGCCTGAAGGCTCAGCCTGGCAGGGGGCTGGGCCAGCTCCTTCCAACCCCACCAGCACCCAGGAAGCTTGGAGCCTTGGGGTCCCCCCCTTCCAACCTGGCACCCTGGGGCTGGTGTGGTGGTGTGGGGGGCAGGGCTGGGTGAAGGCTGCAGGGCACCACCACCTCCCAGTGCCTGCTGCCTTCTGCCCCCTCCCAGTTCCCTGCCCAGAGGCTGGCTGGGAGCCCAGGAGGGGCAGATTTCTGTGATTAGGCAACGCCAGCAGCCTCTCCCCTTTCACTTTCTGCTGCCTCCTTCCTCCCTGGCCCCACAGCAGCCCTGAGCAGCCAGCAGCAGCACCCAGAGCCTGAGGGGCAGCAGCCCTGGCACCGCCATGGAGCCCAGTGACAGGGAGCCCCTGGTCAGGACCGGCAGCTCCTCCTACCAGACCTTCCCAGGCAGCACCAGCAAGAGGCTCGACAAGGAGTACCTGAGGTGAGGGCTGGGGCTGGGCTTGGCTCTCCCTGTCCTGGCAGCGCTGGGCTGGGAGGCACTGCTGCAACCTTGGAGCTGGTTTGGTTGGAGAGGGGCTCCGAGGTCGTCAGCCCAACACCACCAAGGCCATCAAACCACATCCCCAAGTGCCAGGGAGAGCTCTCCAGGCTGCTGTCGTTGCTGAGTTGCCTTCAGGCGGGGTTTCATCCTGCCCAGGGTGGGCGAGCCCACCTGGGGGAGCTGCAGGTGGGACTGCTTTGGGGCATTCAGCGCTCACGGAGGCATAAGGTCCTGCTGGTGGGCATGGGGACCCTGACCTGCTTGCTCTGACTCCCTGAGGGCAGGATGGAGGGAGGTGGGGGTTGGTCCCAAGGCTCGAGCCCTAGGACAAAAGGAAATGGTCTCAAGTTGCATCGGGAGGGCTTTAGGCTGGACATTAGGGGGGAAATCGTTGCCCCAAAGGGTTGTCAAAGCCTGGCCCAGGCTGCCCAGGGCAGTGCTGGAGGCTGAAGCCCTGGAGGGGCTTCGAAGCTGTGGTGCTGAGGGCGGTGGCTCAGCGGTGTCCTGGCAGTGCTGGGCTCAGGGTCAGACTGGATGGTCTGCAAGGGGTTTTCCAACCAAACCAATGCCCTGGTTGCATGAGAGGAACCCACTCCCTGCTCCTCCAGGACAAGCTGCCCGGGTCCATGGTGCCCCCCAGCTGCAGCTTCTGCCTTGCTCGGCTGAGCCCACTGCAACCCACCCAGCACGGAGGAAACCCCTTGGTGGTGCCGCAGGGGAAAGCCTCCCCCCCCCCCCGCCCCGAGGAGCAGCTGCTGCTCCCCTTGGAGAACCTGCCCCGCGGCGTGGGGCTGGGCAGGGCCAGTCCCGGGGCGAGTCCCCCCGCGGGCGTCCCGGGGACCTCGGCACAGGCTGGGGGAAGCCGCAAGGCAGAGCCACAGCTTCTGCTGGGGGCGATAAGCGAACCCCGGGACGTCCTTCTCACGCCACCCTCCCTCAGGAGCCTCCACAACGAGAGGCTCTACCTGGCTGTCTTTGCCGCTGTCCTGGGGAACTTCAGCTTCGGCTTCGCCCTGGTTTACCCCTCCCCTGTCATCCCTGCTCTGGAGGCTCACCCCGACCCAGCCCTCAGGCTGGACCAGCACACAGCATCCTGGTTTGGGGTAAGGAGCTGCGGCCGTCTCCCCGGGGGGGCAGGCAGGGGCAGCCCGGCCCCACCAAGAGCCCTCTGCTCCTGTCCCCACAGTCGGTGTTCACGCTGGGAGCCGCGGCGGGGGGGCTCAGCGCCATGCTGCTCAACGATCGCCTGGGTCGCAAGCTGAGCATCATGTTCTCGGCAGTGCCCTCGGCCCTGGGGCTGGCCCTGCTGGCTGGTGCCCAGGGCTTCCCCATGCTGCTGCTGGGTCGCATCCTGACCGGCTACGCCGGCGGCGTCACCTCCGCCTCCATCCCGGTAATGCGCGGCGCGGCGCGGCGCGGCGCGGCTCGGCGCGGGCACCGCGGCGGGGCTGCGAGGTGCGACAGGGCTGCGGGTCAGCCTGGGGAAGGGAAGGCTCCGGGGAGAGCTCGGAGCAGCCTTCCAACACCTGAAGGGGGCTGCGGGAGAGCTGGGGAGGGACTTCCGTAAGGGTCCTGTGGTGAGAGGGCAAGGGGGAGAGGGTTGAAAGCGGAGCAGGGGAGACCGAAACTGGACGTGAGGAAGAAATCCTTTCCAGGGAGGGTGGGGAGACAGTGGGACAGGCAGCCCAGGGAGGATGTGGGTGACCCCTCCCTGGAGGTGCTCAGGGCCAGGCAGGATGAGGCCTTGAGCAAGCTGGGCTGGTGGGAGGTGTCCCTGCCCGTGGCAGGGGGTCGGAACTGGCTGAGCTTTAAGGTCTCTTCCCATCCAACCCGTTCCAGGATTCTAAGCTGACCTTTGAGGGGTCCCTCCCAAGCCAACGCATTCGATGACCTCAGTGCTTTCTGGAGGCATCAGGCAGAGCTCCGGGGCTGCAGCTGGGGGGCTGGAGGAGGGAGCTGTGCAGAAGAGGGGAGGCAGGTTCCCCATGCCTGCCCTGCTCCCACCAGCAGCCGTTTCCTCCTGTGTTTACCAAACACCGACCTCATGTTGCATGCAGAGGGGAAGGCAAGAATTGAGTAACCCTGGGGCATGGCTGCACGGAGCTGGGAGCCTCTGTGCTGCGGGAGAGCTTCTCCCACCCCAGGGTGCGGCAGTGGTGCCTGCAAGGCTGTGCTCTGCCCCTGCCAGGACCAGCCAGGCTCCCACCACACAGGGCAGTTTGGCTCTCCCCTGGCCCTGGTGGACGGCTGCACGGTGACAGAGGCCAGGCTGCGGTGGGGCTGGCTGCAGCTCTGCTGAGCCTGTGTGGTCCTGCTCCAGGTCTACATCTCTGAGATCTCCCACCCCGGGGTCAGAGGCATGCTGGGGGCTTGCCCCCAGCTCATGGCAGTGCTGGGCTCCCTCATCCTCTACGCGCTGGGCAAGTATCTCCCTGAGGCCTCTCCTCTTCCTCACCCAGCTGGTGGATCCCTGCCCCTTGCACCCCCATGGGTGGGCAAAGGGGGGCTGGAGAGGATACCCATGCACACCCCTCCCCTGTGTGTGTGTGCTCAGAGGGATGAATCCACACCCCCCGGCTCTGTGGCTGGCAGCAAGCCTGCAGACCTGGGTCCTGCTGAGCTTTCATCTCAGCCTGTCCTCCTCACAGAGATGCTCCAGCCCCCTCCCCCCCCCCCAGCATCTCTGTAGCCTCCTCTGGACTCTCTCCCTGTCTCTCTTGCACTGGGGACCCCAGAACTGGGCTCTTGCTGCAGCTGTGGCCTCGCTGGGCAGGAATTGCCCCAGACTGCCCAGCTGAAAATGCTTCTCTGCCGAGACAAAACCCTGCCAAGTCCCTTTGGTTTTGCTCTTGCTTGGCCCCCATTCTATGGCTTCAACCAAACGTTTGGGGTGCCCAGGTGGAGGCGAGGGCAGGGCCCCCTCCCCCGAGTGCTTTCTGCTCCTGACTGTGCTGCTCTGCAGGACTGGTGCTGGACTGGCGCTGGCTGGCCGTGGCAGGGGAGGTGCCCGTGCTCGTCATGATCGTCCTGCTCTGCTTCATGCCCAGCTCACCTCGCTTCCTGCTCTCCCAGGGCCAGGAGGGAGAGGCCCTGAGGTCCCTGCGCTGGCTGCGGGGCCAGGACGCAGACTACGGCCGGGAGTACGAGCAGATCAAGGACAGCGTGAGGAAGCAGGTGAGGAGGCTCAGCTCCAGCAGGGGCAGCCTGCAGAACCCAGCCCCCAGCAGGCAGGCAGCCCCGGAGCCAGGGCGCTGTGGTGGTGCAGACACGGCCCTTGGGGCCAGGGTTGAGGGCCCGTGGTGGGCTCGAGAGGAAGCTTTGACTCAGTGATCTTAAAGGTCTCTTCCAGCCAGGACGATGCCATGATTCTGTGCCCCACACCCAGAGGTGGTAACCACCTTGGCTTTGTCCCCTCCAGAGCCAGAGGGTTTCCTGTGCTGAGATCAAGGACCCCTTCATCTACAAGCCCATCCTGATAGCAGTGGTGATGCGGTTCCTGCAGCAGCTCTCCGGCGTCACCTGCATCCTCGTGTACCTGCAGCCCATATTCAAGAAGACCTCAGTCATCCTGGTGAGCCCTGGGGCTTGGGCTGTGCTTGGCCTGGCTGCCTCCAGCGATGGCTGCACAAGGCTCCCAGCCCTCTGCAGCTCCAAGACCCCAGCTTCAGAAGTCTCTTTCAAGGCACTTGGCAGCAGAAGGCTGAGCGAGGACGGGGAGCAGGACCGGCCCCACCGTCTCCCTGCTCTCCTCTGGCCTCTGCCTGCAGGAGGAGAACGTGGCAAGGGCAGCAGCCAGCATCAAAGCAACACCTGCAGGACCCTGCCCTGCCCCTGGCTCTCCCGTCTCAGCTTCCCCACTGCCTTTGTCCCTGCAGAGAGCAGAGTATGATGCAGCTCTGGTTGGCTTGGTCAGGCTCTTCTCGGTGGCCGTCGCTGCTGCCTCCATGGACAAAGCTGGGAGGAAGATCCTCCTCTTCGTGTCAGGTGAGTCCCTCCACACTGCCCTGGAAGGGAAGCTCTTGCCTGAGGCTTCCCAGGAGCCCTGCAAGCAGGCAGGAGGGGAAACTTCAGCCACACAGGCAGGGACTAGAGGAGCTCGCTCTCCTTTGGTGGTGGCTCAGCTCCTGAGCAGAGATGTTCTGGGGGCTCAGTCCCTGCCAGAGAGGGGACCACTCACCCATCCCCAGGGGAGGGGTCCCCCAAGGGGACCACTCACCCCTCGGTCCCCCTGGGCTGCTGCATCTCTCCACAGCTGGGGTCATGCTGGCCTCCAACCTGACCATGGGGCTCTACATCCACTTCGAGCCAGCTGCTCTGAACGGCACCGTGGGCAACGAGACCCTGGGCAGCTCTGCCAGGCTGCCTGCTGAGCCCACAAACTACATCACCCTCATCCCCCTCCTGGCCACCATGCTCTTCATAATGGGTAGGTGCAGAGAGGGAGCCCAGCCCCCTCAGCACAGGGCTGGGGGGGGGCACATTTCTCACTTGAAGGAGGGTGGTATGGAGCAGGGGGTTTGGGCTGGGGGGTGGAAGGCAGGCAGCTGGCCCTGGAAGAGCAAGAAAGGTGGCAGCTGAAGTCACTCTGGGGACTGACTGAGGACTTGGCACGCTGAAGACTGAGTCACTTTGAGGACTTGGGAGCGTGAACAGGAGGGAATGACAGCCTGTGGGGGAGCAGGGCAGCATTGCACAGGGGCTCCTCCCTCCTCAGGGGGCTTCAAAGCCTCACCATGGCCCTCCTCCTCCTCCTGCAGGTTATGCCATGGGCTGGGGCCCCATCACCTGGCTGCTGATGTCTGAGATCCTCCCTCTGAAAGCTCGTGGGGTGGCCTCAGGCCTGTGTGTTGTGGTGAGCTGGCTGACAGCCTTCACCCTGACCCAGTTCTTCCTCCGAGTCGTGGTGGGTACTGCCCCGGCAGAGCGTCCAGCAGCTCCTCCTCAGACCTCCCCTCGTGACTGCTTTCTGTGCCACTTTGCAGGATAACTTTGGCTTGGAGGTGCCCTTCCTCTTCTTTGCTCTCATCTGTGCTGGGAACATCATCTTCACGGGCTGCTGTGTCCCAGAAACCAAAGGCAGCTCCCTGGAGCAGATTGAGTCCTTCTTCAGGACTGGCCGCAGGTCCTTCATGAGGTAGAAAGGCACTGCCAGAGCAGGCCACACGCCCCAGGGCAGCCAGGGAGCAGCTGGGCAGCTGGAGCTGGGCACTGGAGCTCTCTGCAAAGGCAGGGGGAGAGGTGGCAACGATCTTCTCGCTTTGGATGCTGCCAGCAGGAGCTTTACCTTCTCCTCCCATCACCCAGCACTGCCTCTTGCTCCCTGGGGAGTGTGTGCACAGGAGGTATGGGAGCAGGGAGCCGGTGCCAGGCAGGGGCTAAAGATGTCCTGCTAAACACAGAAGTGTGGCTGCAGGCCAGAGACAGACCACGAGCATCCCTTGCTCAGCAGCCACCAAAGCAGCCCAGGAGCCTGAGGGCTTGGCCACAGCTGGCAGCTGTGACCATTTTGGCCCAAGTCCATCACCTAGCTGCAAGAATAAAGCAGTTCTGCCTCCAGGCTCAAGCTGTTGAGTGAAGCTTTGCAGTGAAGGGTGGGACGGGAGAAGCAGAGCAGGACTGGGGCAAGGGGACCACAAGAGCCTGAAGCTTCCCAGGTGGGTCTGGTGTGCTTGAGGACTGTGAAAGAGGCAGAGCCAGGTTCAGGGTACAAAAACCAGCCAGGTTTTATTGCTCTACACCCACACAATTACACAAGGAGCCTAAGGAACAAGACCAAGTGCAGCTGACAAAGAAAACCCAGGAGAAAACAACCCAGAGGAACAAACATTCAGCTGCAGTGCAAGTGATCCCCTGCAGGAGGGACAGGGGGGGACACTCACAGCACCTTCTGCTCAGGGGGGGTCCTTCCCACCACAGGGTTTCACTCATCCCCAAAGAGGAAGGAGGCTGCATCTCCATCACTGCTGTGTGTGGAGCCTCCCAGCCCCATCCCTTTGAGATTCCAGGTGCATAGTTAGCAGCAAAGCCCCTCCCTGGAAGTGGTCCAGGCCAGCTTGGATGGGGCCTTGAGCAGCCTGGTCCAGGGGGAGGTGTCCCTGTTGGAACTAGATGGCCTTCAAGGTCCCTTCCAACCCCAATCATTCTCTGACAAATTGCTCTTCCCCCCCTTTTCTGGTTGCTCTGCAAGATTAAGGACTCCTTACATTTCCTTTTTAGAGCCTAGCCCAAGGTAAAACACAGCTGCAGGAGGTGGAACCAAAGGCCTTGCAGAGCACCACATCCAACCTGACTCCTCCCAGACAGGGCAGAACGACAAAGGCTGAGCTGGGAGAGGATTTGTCCAACCTCCTGGAATGCAGCTGGCACCCCAAGGGCTGCTGGAGATGTTTGTGGCCTGGGCTAGCCTGGCAGAGCTGCCCCAGGTCCCAAGAGATGCCAGCTGCTCTGCAGATCCCCTGCAGCAGGAGATGAGAGAAGCACCTAAGAGAAGCTGAGCTCCAGCAGGGGATCCATCTAAGGCAGGCTGGGAGAGAGGAAGAGGCTTGGGCCAAAACCACAGGGGAAATTCCCCAGCAGATTTGACCTCTGCAGCTGAGAACCATTTCCAGAAAGCTGCTCAGCCCTGGCTGGAACCAGGCTGCTTCTCAGCAGGGCCTGCTGAGGAGAGGTCCCAGGAGCCTCTCTTTTCCACTGACCTTCTGAAGATCAGGCTCTCTGGCAGCCCTGGGCCAGAGCATTCTCTTTCTCACATGGCTGTGGACCAGGTCAGTCCACCGAGAGCCTTCCCTGAAGGCAGGGAAATGGTTTTGGTTTCCTGAGGGAGGGAGGTGGGGGGAGGAAAAAAATGACCAAGATGAATTGAGCTTCCCAGGGCTCAGCCTAAGGAGGAAATGCCCCAAGAGGAGATGAGGTTGGGCTCTTCAGGTCCTGCAAGCAGCTCCCTGGAGGAGCATTCTCTGAGTGATCTCCTTCCTTCAGCAGAGGAAGGCTGAAGGGTTTTTTTCCTCCCCTGCAGCAGTGAGAGGCTGAGAAATCACAGTGGCTCTTTGCAGAGGTAGCATGGTCTTTTATTCACTGCACACACACACAGAGTCCGGGGGGGGCCCAGGGCCGGGTGCTCTGGGCATGCAGCAGGACCTGAGCCTCTGCTCTGCTCCTCACACCCAGGGGGCAGCCCCGGGGCACAGCGGAGCTGATCTGCACAAGTGCTGCCAGCTCCATGGTCGCAGGGCAGAGGGAAGAGCTGCCCCCAGTGCAGCTGCACCTGGGGAAGAAGGGCAGAGCCCGGGCAGGGAGGGTGGAAGCACCCACTGCTAAGGGCAGGTGCTGCCAGCACCCACACCTGGGGGACAAAGCTGCTGTCCCATCACCTCCCAAGAGGCCTTTCCAGGACCTGCCAAGCAGAAGCTCTGCCAGAGGGACCCTGTGGCTTAGCCATCCAGCTTGGGTGCTGTCAGCAGGGCTTGGGGTCAGCCTCATAAAACCTCTAGAGCAGGGCTTTGAACTTGATCTGTCCTCACACAGCTCCAGGCACCCTGGGGGTGCCTCTAAACACAACTAACAGCCACCACAGGCACACCAACTACTCTGATGCTTCTACCCTAGAGGTCCCTTCTATCTCCACAAAAGCAAGCAGACAGACAATCCAGTTTCTGGCCCACAGGGAGGGGAAGCCACCCCTAGGTGTCACAACATCTCTCAGAAGCCATGGGTGCTGTCACCAAGCCACACCTGCAGCAAGGACAGCATCTGGCTTGCTTTCAGCTGCATCACAAATTCCCCAGAGCTTCATCTGCAGCAGCACAGATCTGAGCCTGGACCTGGAGCAAGGCTCCCAGGCACCTCCTGTTGCAGAAGGCACAGAGGCATGGAACAGACCTGGGGGGGGACTGCAAGCCCAAGGAGAGCAGCTGGACTTGATGATCTCAAAGGTCTCTTCCAGCCTCTACAGTTCTATGGTTCTATGACCATGGCCAAAGGCTCCAGCTCAGCTCTTACAGAGGACTCCCTGAGGCCCATTTCCAACACAAGTGTTGGGCTCAGGGCTGAGCTTGGCAGCCTGGCAGGGCTGCTGCAGGCTGTTGGCAGCCTGGCAGGGCTGCTGCAGGCCGTTGGCAGCCTGGCAGGGCTGCTGCAGGCCGCTGGCAGCCTGGCAGGGCTGCTGCAGGCCGTTGGCAGCCTGGCAGGGCTGCTGCAGGCTGTTGGCTTGCCTTGGCCACAGAGTCAGACCCAGCTGTCACAAAACACAGCCAGACAAAACTGCTGGTGCCCAAGGGACTTCTGTCCTTGGTGCCAGGGAGCAGAGTGGACCTGTCCATGCCCTTCAGGTGACCTGGAGCAGTTACCTGCCCCAGGGACTGCTGCTGGTCTATGGCATCAGGGGGTTGGACCAGATGACCTCTAAAGGTCCCTCCCAACCTGAAGCATCCTATGACTGGGACAAGCAGATGCAGCCAGCAAGGGTCTTAGCAGCTCTCTGGTTGATCAGGGTGGACATAGATCAGCCACCAGTGTCACTCCCTCAGCTCTGCTTTGCCTTTTCCTCCTGTCACTAAAGCTCCTGTGGAGCTCCTCCCAGAGCAAAGCAGTCACTACCAAAGACATCAGTCTGCAGCATTCCTCTGCTAACCCCTACCTAACCCCCACCCCCCCCGAGATCAAAGCAGGTGTCCTGCCTGCTGGGCTGGGCTCTGCTCTTCAACCACCCAGCAAAGGTGCTGCAGGGGCCAACACCACCAGCTCCAACCAAGAGCATCTGAAGCACGCTGTGAGCTGCAGCCTGCTCCCCCTGCAGCCTCCCATCCCCACAGCCAGCAGCTTGTGGTCCCTGCACACACACACAAGGAAGGGCAGTGCCCCATGGACTGTCTGCAGCAAGAGGGAGCAGCCCAGAGCTGGAGACTCTGCAGGAGCAGGACCTCGACTGAAGCAAGCTGCAGCTGGGCTGCTGCTGCCTGCCCTGTGTCCCAGACAAGCTGGTGTCAGAGTCCCGGGGGAGGAGGACTTAGCACCAAGTGGCTGCCCAGCATCCAGCTGTGTGTAACCGAACCCAAGCCGCGTTCCTGAGTGGTGTAAATCCTCACACCTCCCCGGACTCCAAGGAGCAAACATCAGCTAACCTTAGCCGGCAGCTTAGCTCCCCGAGCTCCGGGGACGTGCTGCACGTGTGCCCAGCACCCCCCTTCCAGCCCCAGCTCCCCCCCAGGCTCCGCCAGCAGCGGCTGGGGCCGCCCAGCTGACTCCAGCGGACACCGCACCGGCAGGGAGAGCATCTCCTAGAGACAGCCTCCCACCCAGCACAGCTCAGCAGCCACCGGCAGCAGCCAGCCCCGGCAGCAGCCAGCCCCAGGCAGCGTCTCCCAGCCCACAGCACGACCCCAGGGACTCAGAGGGGACCACAAAGTGCTGGTGGCAGCAGGAGCTCAGCCTCCCAGGGCAGGAGGGCAAGGACAGGCTGCAGTCCTCCCTGCCCCTGCTCCCCACAGCTGCTGCCTGCCTTGGCTGCTGAGTGCAGACCCCCACTCACAGCCCAGGTGAAGAGGGCAGGAAACCAAACTTTGTCAAGCCTGTGGCCCAGAAGAAGACAAAGGGGGCAGGGGACAACACAAAGGGAGCAGGGGACAACACAAAAGGGGGCAGGGGACAACACAAAGGGGGGGCAGGGGACAACACAAAGGGGGGCAGGGGACAACACAAAGGGGGGGCAGGGGACAACACAAAGGGGGGCAGGGGACAACACTTTTCAAAAGCATGAGCAACACTCTGAAGGCTGAAAAAGGATTTTAGAGCACCCCAGGGCTCACCCAGGGTTTGGAGGCCTCCCCCCCAGGGAAATGAAGCAGCCCTTGGAAGGACAGGATGCAGAGCACTCCTTTCTCCTACATCCAGGGAACCTGAGTCCCAGCCAAGCACTCAAACTACTAGAAATAAATTCTTGCCCCCTACCCTAATCAAAGTGGGAAGCTGTTGTGTCAAACTCCAATAAGTTAACCCCACCCCAGCAGAAGTCACAAGGAGGAGAGGGAGACCTGGACTCAGCAGGTGTTGTCCTGCCTGATAGAGGGAAGGAGAGAACAGGATGCAGAAGCTCCGGATGGAGCCTGGAGGGAGGGTGCAGAGGGGCCCCAGCTGCCCACCCAGCCAGGCTCCAGGCCTCTCTGTGCCTGCAGTGGGAGGATGTTTCACCTCCCCAGACAAAAACCGCTCCAGAGGTGGTCCCCAGCGCCACCAGCCCAAAGAATGGAGCAGCCAGAAGCCAAGAGCAGGTCCCTGGAGTGGAGGGATGGGTGGTGCAAGCAGCAGCAGGCGCAGGGAGGGAGAGGTGAGAGGAGAGAGCCCCAGGCTCACGAGAGAAGGATGTCCTTGCACACCAGCTAAACATCCCCCTTGGCTCCAGCAGCAGCACCCCTCTGCAAGCCTGACTGCCCTCCTGCCCCAGCAGAAGGGGGAAGCAGAAGCAAATTCCCCTCAGTGAGACAAAGTCAGTAATTGTAATTCAAGTAGGTTGCAGGAACTACCTGAGGCTGCATCCAGAGGAGGTGGGGACTGTGCTTTGTGGGTTCCAGGGTGTGCCCCAGCACCTCTGGCAGCTGCTCTGCAGATGGTTCTTGTCTCTCCATGGGGCTTTTGCTGAGGTCTTTCCCCATGCATCAGTGCCTGGCCTGACTGGACCTGGGTTAGAACAGCCTCAGTGCAACAAGACCCAGCTCAAGCAGCACCATCTGTTGCCAGACCCTGGATCACACCTGGGAGACGTGGCCTGTGCAAGGGCAGGTGACCCCCAGGGTGTGAAGCCAGCAGCTCCCTGAGCCCATGTGAGACCAGCAGAGAGGCAAGGAGCTGGCACCTATGCCCTGCCCACGCTCAACCCCCCAGGAGCAGCTTCCCTGGCCGCCTTGTCCAAGGCAAGGTTACCTGAGCAGGCCTGCAAAGCAGCCAGCACAGAGCCAGCACCAGCACAGCAAAGGGGAAAACCAGCCCCAAACTCCATAAATGAAAAGCTAGGAGGACTGTGAGATGTCTGGGTGAGGGCAGAGGAGGAGAGAGACCAACACACTGAGGTCTGGCTGCTGGTGAGAGAAGAGGGCAGAGCCTGCCCCAGCCCCTGAGATCTCCACTTGCTGCAGTGTCCAGGGAAATCACGGGGTAAGGGAGAGGGGAGTGGGGAGAGGGGAGGGCAGGGGGGATCTCCACATCTTCACCATCTGAGTGTCCAGCTGAGGTGCTTCACAGAGCCTGGCCCTCCAGGGTCCCTGTCAGCTTCTCCTCATCCAGCTGCTTCTGCTGCTGCTGGATGCGGGCGTAGGTGATGGCATCTCCCCTGTGGAGAGGAGGGACAGGGTGGGCACGCCAGCTCCTGCTGCCCACCACGGCGCCTGCTGCACCCTGCACAGCGCCCTCCCAGCCTGGGGCTGGGTCTCTCTCACACCAAGGCATGCCAGGAGAGACGTGAGACTTGCTGAACCCCCCCCAAGCTGCTCCCTGCCCCCACAGCCCGGTCCATGAGTCCAGCAGCTGCAGAAAGAGAGCTGGGACCCACAGCTGAGCTCCCAGGGAACTGCTGTGACCCTCAGCAAACCTGAGGAGGATTTTGAGGTGCACAGACTCATGGAATGGGTTGGGAGGGACCTTAAAGCACATCCAGTTCCACCCCCCTGCCATGGGCAGGGACACCTCCCACCAGCCCAGGCCTCATCCAGCCTGTCCCTGAACGCCTCCAGGGAGGAGGCAGCCAGAGCCCCCCCGGGGCAGGCTGTGCCACCTCGAGGGAGGGTGGCAGGGAGCTGTGCTGCAGCAGCATTTACACCTGGAAGCGTGATCAGTGCAGAGGGGACAGCACAGGCTCGGGGGTCAGCTGGAGGTGAGGCTGGAGGTGCGCCCTGCCCTCGCCCTGCCCTCCCCCAGCAGGCAGAGCTCTCTTACTTCTTGCCCAGGGCGGAGAGGCCGTAGAGCACTCCGGTGCCGAAGGCGACGGCGTTGCCGAAGAGCGTGGTGAGCGTCAGGCTGAGCAGCACCGGCACCACGGCCATCCTGCGGCAGAGAGGCAGCCCTCAGAGCCAGGCTCTGCCCCCAGGGCTGCAGGCATCCAGCACAGCCTGCCCACAGCCACCCCAACCTGCCCCCCCAGGCCGAGCTCCCGGGGAACAGCTCTGAGCCCCAGCAGACCCGAGGAGGGTCTGAGCTTCACAGGCTCATAGAACGGGTTTGGGCTGGAAGGGACCTTCAAGCTCAGCCAGTTCCAGCCCCCTGCCGTGGGCAGGGACCCCTCCCACCAGCCCAGCTTGCTCAAGGTCTCATCCAGCCTGGCCTGGAACACCTCCAGGGAGGATACATCCACAACCTGCTTCCCTGGGCAGCCTGTTCCAGTGCCTCCCCACCCTCACTGCCAAGAACTTCTTCCTATCCCCCAGTCTCAGTCTCCCCTGCTCTAATTTCCACCCATTGTCCCTTGTCCTGTCACCACAGACCCTTATGAAATGTCCCTCCCCAGCTCTCCTGGGGCCCCCTTCATATCCTGGAAGGCAGCTCTAAGGTCTCCCCAGAGCCTTCTCTTCTCCAGGATGAACTTCCCCAGCTCTCTCAAGCTGTCCCTCTAGGGGAGGCTCTCCAGCCCTCTGACCATCCCTGTGGCATCCTCTGGACCCTCTCCAGCAGTTCCTTGGCCCCAGAAGCGATGCAGTGCTCCAGGTGGGGTCCAGGCAGGGCAGAGCAGAGGGGCAGCACCCCCTCCCTTGAGCTGCTGGCTGCACTTCTCTTGCTGCAGCCCAGGACAGGGCTGGCCCTGGGCTGTGAGCACAGACCACTGCCTCGTGTGCCAGCCTCACCAGCACGGCCTGGGGGAGGTTCCTCACCCACAGTAGAAAGCAGCTTTGTGCCAGGGCCGCAGCCGGTCCGCCCTGGCAGCGACGGCGTTGGCGAACTCGATGAACTGGCAGCAGAAGGGAGCCTCACACAGGAACAGCACAAAAGGCATTGAGCCTCCAGAGAGAGAGCAAAGCAGAGTCAGCCCCACAGAGGGGGTCAGCCATGCCCCCCAGCCCCTGGAGCCCCGTGCTCCCTCCCCACCCACTGCTGGGCGATTCATGGGATGGTTGGGTTGGAAGGGACCTCAAGGATCCTCCAGTCCCGACCCCCCTGCCATGGGCAGGGACCCCTCCCACCAGCCCAGCTTGCTCAAGCCCTCATCCAGCCTGGTCTTGAACACCTCCAGGGATGGAGCAGCCACAACCTCCCTGGGCAGCCCATCCCAGTGTCCCCAGCCCTGGAGCCCCAGACTCAGTTTGGGTGAGGGCACCCCAGGATTTACCTTGGGATGTGTGAGAGAAGAGCCTGAACAGAACAAAGCCAGCACCTCCCCCCAGCTGATGGAACAAGATCTGGCAATCCACAGACCCCGAGGGACATTTCCCTCACACCCAGTGCCCCAAAGCAGGGCAGCTCTGCCCCTTGCCGGCTGACATTTGCCAGCTGAAGCTCCCCCCTCCCGGCGCAGAGACTCTGCTCACATCATCCAGACGCCAGCCGCGATGTTCAGGGGGTTGATGGTGACACAGTTCCACAGGCCAGCAAAGGCACAGGCTAGAAAGCAGAGAGGCTCTCAGTGACCGTGCAGAGCAGCCCAGTGCATCCCCTCCCAGCTCTGCCCTGCGCTAGGACCTTGCAGCCACACAGCTCCGTTCTGCTCTCCTCTCTTCTGGGCTGTTGGTAGCGCAGGGGCTGCCCAGAGGAGCCCCAGCCTGGGCCAGCACCTCTGGGCACTGCAGAGCAGCCTCTGCAGAGAGGCACAGGAGGGTGGGTGGAAAGGTTTGATGGCCCTGGAGAGGTCTTACAGCCTCCCCTCTGCCTCATTAATCTTGCAGAGAGCTGCTGGCACTTGATACGGCCCCAGGGCACCGACACCGAAGGGCTGCTGCTGCTCACCTGGAACCTGAGCCCGTGGCAAACACCACCCTGCAAAGCCCAGCTGAAACTGCTCAGCCCTGCCCAGCTGGCTGGGGGAGACCAGCAGCACAAGGAGGAGCAGCAGAGCTCCTCTGGGGCTGCTATTCCAGGTGCCTGCTGCTGGTCTTTTGCTAAAGAGGTCTCTGAGCAGAGCTGCTGGGAGCAGCCCCAGAGAATTGTTTTGGTTGGGAAAGAGCTTTCAGATCCCCAAGCCCTGCCCAGCACTGCCAGGTCACCACTGAACCATGGCCCTCAGCACCACATCTGCACAGCTTTGGCACTGAACCATGGCCCTCAGCACCACATCTGCACAGCTTTGGCACCCCTTCAGGGATGGGGGCTCAGGAGAGGACATTTCTGGCACTGTATAGTTAGAACAGCATCCCCAAACCTCTCCCCAGAAGGTGGCCAGGGCTGGGGCAGGACCCTGCCTTGCTGCACAGCACAGCAGAGCGTAGAGGTCCCCCCACAGCTGCAGAGTTGGGCTCCACCAGAGAGCCACGGGTGGAGACCAGCTGCCATGCTCTCCAAGCAGGCTCTTTTGCCTCCTTCTTCCCAGTCCAGCCAAAGGGAGGTTGTCCTGTCCTCCAACACCCCAAAACCACCCCTGAGTCCCTGCAGGAAGCTCAGCTAAGCACCCAGCCCAGCTGCCAGGGGACCAATGACCCAGCAAGCCTGGGCTGAGCAAGTCCCCAAGTCAGCAGGAGCAGCAAGCAGCAGGGAAGGGCTCAAAGGCTGCTGATGGCAGGGACACAGAGCTCGGTGGTGGCTGCCAACAGCCACAGAGATAACGATTGGGTGACCTTCAGTCTCCTCTGCAGGGCAGCACATCCCACAGCAGCCAGCTCCATCCTTCTGCCACTGGGCTGGGATCAGCTCCTGCCTCCCTCAGCAGCCAAAAGGGGATGGAGCTGCCAGCCCAGGGACTTCTGTTTTGCAAACCAGAGGCCTGGTTTAAAAGGCAGATAATGGCTTTCAGCTGGAGGAGGGCAGGTTTGGAGTGGAGATTGGGAAAGAACTCTTGACAGGGAGGGTGGGGAGGCACAGGTTGCCCAGGGAAGGTCGTGGATGTGTCCTCCCTGGAGGGGTTCAAGGCCAGGGTGGAGGAGGCCCTGAGCAAGCTGGGCTGGTGGGAGGTGTCCCTGCCCATGGCAGGGGGCTGGAACTGGCTGATCTGGAAGGTCCCTGCTGACCCAACCCACCCTGTGGTTCCCTGGGACGATGCTCAGTGGCAGGCAAGCCATGGCACACAGGCAGCTCTGCCATTTGTTTCCCTGCTGTTCCACCCTGAATCCCTGAGGAAGCACAAATAACTGGGAGCTCAAGTGGTGGAGGGGGGGAGAACAGGACACCCTACAAAGGCTCTATTCACGTCCAGCAGCTGGTCAGTGTCCTCCACACAGGCCTGTTTTAGCTCCTGGAGCGTTGCACAAAGCCACAGACCCTCCTTGTCCTCTCACAAACAGGAACAGGAGGCAGAGAAAGGACTTGGCCAAGGTCACCAAGCCAGAAACAGATCCTGACCGTTGTTTGTCTTGGTTTCTGCTCCCACCCCAGACCTTTCTGGCTTGAGCAAGTTGTGAGCTGCAGGTGCCTGCATGTGGTAGGTGCTGTCTGCCAGCCTCACCTCCCCTAACAAACTTTCTCCTCCTCTCTGCAGGGCATTGTTGACCCCCTGCAGGAAATACCCCAGCCCTGGAGCAGGACCCCAAAGCAGTTGCTCCAAATCCCTGTAAACGATTTCTGCTCTTTCACAGCAAGCTCTGAGGGCAGCAGCAGCAGACTCCAGCCTTGCCCTGCTACCAGCCACCCCTTTCCCAAGCTGTCCACCTGCACCAAGGGGATGCTGAGCAAGCAGCAATTCTGAAGAGGGCCACTGGAGGGTTGGCTCTTTCCACAGCCCCCCATTTCCCTGCTCCTAACAGGAGCCTGTGTCTCATGCTGCCTGAAGAACCTCCTGAAGGGGACTGTCAGGGCTGCAGAGCAAGTGGACTCATGGAGTCACACAATGCACTGGGGACCCTCCAAGGTCATCTTCTCCAACTTCCCTGCAGTCAGCAGGGACACCTCCAGCTGGAGCAGGTTGCTCTGCTCAGGGCCACATCAAGTCCAGGGATGAGGCCTCCACCCCCTCTCTGGGCAACCTCTTCCAGTATTTCACTCCCCTCACAGCGAAGAGCCTCCTCCTAAGGTCCAACCTAAATCTGCCCTGCTCCAGTTTCAAGCCACTGCCCCTTTGGCCTATTGCTACACACCCTTGGAAACAGGAGTCCTCCAATCCTGTTGAGGTCCTGGCTCCCCCAACAGCTTCTTCTCCCAGACTCACCCAAAGATGAAAAACTCTCAGCTGTGCTTTAACAAAAAAAAAAAACCAAGTCCTGAGCAACCAGAGCTCTGAACAAAAGGTTGGGGGAAATAATCCAAGCACAATTCAGCTGCTTTGGAACAGGAGGACAGAGCCAAAAACACATCTTCGGGGCTTGCCCTTGTAAGCCACTCAAGAGCTGCCCTGGCAGGGGCTGAGCGATGCCTCCGGCACGACCCAGCCCTCCCCAGCTCTTCACCCTCCGTCCCTGGCTCCCCCTGAGCTCTGCTTGGACCAAAGGCACAGGGGGGAGGAGGGGGGAAAGTGTGCAGCCCCAGCCCGTGGGAAAGATGCTGCTGCACTGAGCCCTGAGCCGGGACCTGCACTGGAGACAGGTCCCAGCTGGCCCCCTGGCCGCCGGCCGGGAGCAGCAGCGCGGAGGCCCCAGGCAGAGCGTGGGGAGGCCAGGACGTTTTGCCCCAGCAGAGCAAGTCCTGCCCAATCGTTTCACACCTCCAGGCTTTCAGCACCTAAGCCTTAACCCGGTGAGAGCAGCACAGCCTTTCACCAGCCCAGCCGAAGCAGCCTGACCACAGCACGCTCCCCGGGGCTGGCTCTGCGAGCTCCAGGGGCTTCTGCAGTCAAGTCTGGAGGCAAGGAGGAGACAGGGAAAGGGGGCAGGGAGAGAGGGGGCTCAGCTGAAACGCTGCAGCCAAAGGAATAAATCAGGGCTGAGTGCAGTGGCTGAGCAGCACTCTGCTTTTACTAGAAGTGGTGGACCTGAAGCTGAAGAAATTCTCCATCCTGTGCTCGGCAGGAGCTCAGCCTCAGCGGTCATAACAGTCCCTCCTGCTTTTGAGAGCTATTAATCTCTCCACAGAATGTAGCAAAACAGCACCACAGGACAGGCTGATCTCTGGCAAAGGTGCAAAGGCTCTTTTTTTCCCCCCCTTTTTCCCTGGGAAAAGGGTTTTCCCCCCCCTCCCTTCAGCAGCAGGTAACAGAGAGCTCAGCCAAAGGCACTGTGCTGCACGTCGGCTCCTGCTCCTCTGTCTGCAAGACTGAGCCCCCTCAAAACACACAACACAGACCCAGTCCATGAAGCCCTTCAGAACAACCCCTCAGAAAGCTCCCCCAAACCACAGGCAGGCTCTTTGCAATCCACAGGAGGAACAGGAAGCATCCTCCAGCGTTCAGGGTGGGGGAAAGAAAACAAGTTGCAGGAGCACACAAACACCTGAGCGCCGAACAGGATGAACCAACCCCCCCGCGGCTCCTCTCCAAGCCCCTGAGCCTGACCCTGCTGAGCACCCCCAGTTAAAGCATTCTCAGGCCGACCTGCCCACACCCTTCCTGGAAGGACCAGGGGCTCAGCTGCTGCTCCCACCCCTTCCAGGAGCCAAGAAGGACTTGCAGGCCCCCCCCCCACGATGTCCCTCTTCCCTGGTGCCAAAGTTGAGCAGCACCCAAAGCGCATCCTGGCTCCGCCAGCTGCCACCTCCCCTCTTTGGGCACGGCCAGGACTCTTCCTTCCACCCAGACCCAGAGTCTCAGAGCAGACACAGCCCCATAAGCCCAAGGGATTGTCATGGCCATCCCCCCTCCCTGCACCAAGGTGACCCCAAGAGGAGGCCAGCAGGCCCCGGGTGGCATGCAGGAGGGGCCCCGGGGAGCAGGCTGGGCTGGCAGGGAGGGCGATACTTACACAGGCCCCCGGTGACCCCGGCAATCCTGCAGAGCCACCTGTACCACCAGGTCATGCCATCATCACTGGAGGAAGCTGCTGCCTCAGGGGCTGCTGCTGGGAACTGCTCATCCTGAGAGCTCATGGCAGCCCAGCTCCCGGGGGGTCAGGAGGGCAGCAGCACGCTCCCCTCCCGAGCCCCAGCGGCGCAGGACGTGTGCCCCCCCGACACCGCCTCCAGGTCGCGCTCCCTGTGCAGCCAACCCTGGAGACGCTCTCTAGAGCCAGCCTGGTGGCTGATGAGTCTCTCCCTGCACCCCCATGGAAGGCCTGAGGGCCCAGCAGCCCCTCCAGGGCTGACAATGGAGGGTCTCTGCCCGCAGCAGCGATGCCAGCGGCTGGGGAGCTCCACGTCTGCCTGCGTATTGCATTGTGGGTCCCCTCCTCCAGCAGGCAGGGCTTTGATGTCACTCTCATTAAAAGCCTGCTGGGCAGAGTCCATCCTGTACATATTCATAAGCAGCCACACAGGCATGGACCCCATGCCTGGGGGTCTGGGGGCGGGGGGGGGGGGGCACCCGAGCTCCAGCCCCACTCCCCTGGGTTGTCATCCAGGCTGGCAGAGAGTGCTGGGAAGGAAGGGAAAGATGCATTTGGGGATTAGTGTGAACTGAACAGCACTGCAGAGTGCTGCCCTCCAAACAAGAGGAACACACTCCCCTCTAAAGGAGTGCAGTCAGGGGGTTCTCCCTAAAAACTGGGAGGAGCTGAATGGATCCAGGTTGTCCTTCCTAATAAATGGGAGGAGCTGAGTGGAGTCAGGTTGTCCTCCCTAATAAATGGGAGGAGCTGAGTGGAACCAGGTTGTCCTCCCTAATAAATGGGAGGAGCTGAGTGGAATCAGCTTTTCTCCCAATAAAGGGAGGAGCTGAATGGAACCAGATTTATCTCCCTAATAAATGGGAGGAGCTGAATGGAATCAGGTTGTCCTCCCTAATAAATGGGAGGAGCTAGATGGAGTCAGGTTTTTCTCCCTAATAAATGGGAGCAGATTAATGGAACCAGGTTTCCACCCTGCAGATGGGAATAGCTGACTGGAATCAGGTTTTCTCCTTAATAAAAAAACAGTGAGAGCAGCAGTGGGAATTTGCCAGTCCCACTGGCCAACTGTTGGAATGCAGACAAAAAGTCCAGGGGGACAAGGGAAACCTCTCAAGTCCCTGACATCCTGAAGGAAAGAGCTGCATTTTTATTCCCTTTTCTCTTTTCCCCCGCCCCCCTCACCTCAGAGATGGAGCAGCCAGTGAGCAGAGCCCAGCCCTGCAGACTGGGGGGTCTGGAACAATAGATAGCAGTGGGGCTCGGGCTCCAGAGCAGGGCAGGAAGACAGCTCCCATCTGCTGGAAAGGCTGAGGAGCAAGGGTGGCTCTGCAGGAGCCTCTCCTGTCAGGCAGGCAGGAAGCAGAGGCCCAGTGCCTGCATCACCCACGCAGCGCAGAGGGAGAGCTCAGGCGTCCAAGCGGCTCCTCGAGGGTCTTGCCTCAAGAAGCTACTTTCTTGCTCTTCCAGGAACAGAATGTAAATCTGGAGGCTGGCAAGCAAAAAAAAACCCCCACCCCAAAAAACCACCCTCCAGGCTGAACCAGCAACCAAACCAACTCTTAAGGAGACAGAAGAACAGAAGGGTTTGTGGTCGTTGAAAGGTGTCAGAGAGTTCAGCTGAGAGAAAACAGAAACAGGAGGGGAACGGCCCAGGCAGGACCACTGCTTGCATCCAGGGTGAAGAGCACCTCCCTGGGGGCGTTTGTCTCCTCCCTAGGAGCCTTCAAGGCCAGGCTGGATGAGGCCTTGAGCGACCTGATCCTGTGGGAGGTGTCCCTGCCTACGGCAGGGGGGTTGGAACTGGATGATCTTGAAGGTCCCTTCCAAGCCAAACCATTCTGTGATTCTATGAAGATTTGTCACTGCTCTAAAAACCTCTTCCTGCCACAGCCCCAACCATCTCTCACTGCACAGTTCCTGTGAGCTGAAGACAGGAGCAGATCAACAAACACAGCCACTGCTCTTATCAGGGTCTCAGCAGCAAACACATCTTGGCACCAAAGCCATCACTGAGAGAGAGAATTCCTTTATTTGCCCACAGAAAGCAGCACAGGTACCACTGCCACACACCAAACCACAGGGGGGGACCTCTGAGTGTCACTGAGTCCTCCCACCCAAAGCCAGCTGCCACCAAGGCTTGCCCAGATCTGAGGACATCCAAGGCTGGTGATTCCACGAGCTTTCTGGGTGGACCTCTCCTGGTGC
>JAAWVA010000035.1:8753005-9054021 GCA_015227895.2 Colaptes auratus
CGAGGAGCCACATTGATGAAGGTCCTGCAGACTCCTCCTTGCCTCTGATCAGGCAACTGCACAGGGTTCACTATTTCACCTTGGGGACCAAACAGCTGCTGGTCACAGTCTGAGAGGGGGGAGGGAAAGGGAACAGACCAGAAAATGATTTAGAGAAGTGTCCAGCATCTCTAAGGAAAGAGAAATCCTTTCTGTTAAACACAGGCAGAGAAGTTCCTCTAAGGATTTTCACCTGGGCATCCCCAAGCTTCAGCAAACACCTGCAGGGGCCTTGAGAACAGAGGGGTGGTGCACAAGGCAGAGAATGATCAAATGCTTCAGGTTGGAAGGGACCTTTAAAGCTCACCCCAGTCCAAACCCCTCCTTCCCCTGCAGTTAGCTGTCTGGAACTGGAGCAGGTTGCTCAGAGCTCCAAACAACCTGACCAGGCATGGGGAATCTACCCTCAGTTTGGGCAACCTGGGCCAGGGTCTCACTCTGCCCCCAGCCTTCTGATCTGCTCCTATAAGCACTGAGAGGCCTCAAGGAGGTCTCCCTGGAGCCTTCTCTTCTCCAGTCATTAATTCCAGCAACCCTCTGGAAGGGGCTCATCAGCTGCTAAAACTGAAGGAAGGTTTCATAGACTCACAGAACTGTCAGGGTGGGAAGGGAGCTCAAGGCTCAGCCAGTCCCAACCCCCTGCCATGGGCAGGGACACCTCACACCACAGCAGGCTGCTCACAGCCACCTCCAGCCTGGCTGCAAACACCTCCAGGCAGGAGGCTGCCACCACCTCCCTGGGCAGCCTGTGCCAGGCTCTCACCACCCTCCTGGGGAACAACTTCTTCCTCACAGCCAATCTGCATCTCCCCACTTCTAGTTCTGCTCCATCCCCCCCAGTCCTATCCCTCCCTGACACCCTCAGAAGTCCCTCCCCAGCTTTCTTGGAGTCCTCTGCAGATCCTGGAAGGCCACAATGAGGTCTCCTGGGAGCCTTCTCCTCTCCAGCCTGCACAACCCCAACTCCCTCAGTCTGTCCTCACAGCAGAGCAGCTCCAGCCCTCTGCTCCTCCTCGTGGCCCTTCTCTGGGCACCTTCCAGCACCTCCAGACCCTTCCTGTGCTGGGGGCTCCAGAACTGGACAGAGAGCTGCAGCTGTGGCCTCACTTCTGGTGTGGTTTCCATCGGGACCTGTGGCGCTCAGCAGGCCAAGCTGTGGGGGGCTTCAGCCACCCGGAGAGCGCAGCCTGCAGTGAGGTTACCTTGGTGATACTTTCTGGTTGCAGCTCTGCTGCTGTACTGAAGAACCACCCCGTGGCCTGGCAGCAGAGCTCGCTGCTTCACCACCAGGGTGTTTGTCCTGGAGTTTATGAGTGCCAAAAGGCAGCTTCCTGCAGCCTGTCCTCCACATCATGCGCCCCGAGAACAGCAGCAGCTCGCCTGCAAGGGATGGCCACAGGGATTAGGAGTGGGTTTACTGTAAGCAAAAGGCCACAGCAGATCTTGCAGAGGTCTGCAGTGAAGGAATTCCTGCAGTTTAGCATCACAGCACCACAGAACTGCTGTGGTTGGAAGAGAGCTCTAAGATCCCCCAGCCCAACCAGCCCCCCAGCACCACCGGGGCCACTGAACCATGGCCCCAAGTGCCATGGCCACAGGTTTCTGGAAGACCTCCAGGGCTGGGGACTCCACCACCTCCCTGGGCAGCCTCTGCCAGTCCCTGACCACTCTTGCAGCAAAGACATTTTTCCTCATCTCCAACCTAAGCCTCCCCTGGAGCGATTTCAGACCTCTTCTTGTCCTATCACCTGACAGGGAGAAGAGACCAACCACTGCCTGGCTCCAGCCTCCTTCAGGGAGCTGCAGAGAGCAATGAGGTCTCCCCTCAGCCTCCTCTTCTCCTGGCTAAACACCCCCAGCTCCCTCAGCTGCTCCTCCCCAGCCCTGTTCTCCAGACCCTTGCCCAGCTTTGCTGCCCTTCTCTCTGATCCAGCAAGAGGATGCATTACAGAGAGCTCATAACAGGCCAGAGCAAGCAGCTTCTCTCCCCCCACCATCTCCCATCTATCAGCAGCACAGGCAAGCACCCATTCTGCAGGGAGAGAAAAGGCCTCACACCTCCAGGCCCCTCTGGGGACAACCTGGAGGGACACAGGAACTTGTAAGAGGCCTTCAGAGACGACACAAGCTCCAAGGCAGCCAGAACCATCCAGGGCACCACCACAAGTCAGGTGGGCAAATGAGGTGCAGATTTCCCACCAAGGGGCAGGCTGTGGTCCCCAGCTCCCCCTGGGCAGTACCTGCACTGCAGTTGAGGGAACTCTCCAGGACACTGAGCGTGATCTCCTGCCCGAGGGGACGCCCGATGGCCACGGTGCAGTCGCTGCTCCCCACGCCTGTCATGTTGATGACCCCGGTGGCATTGAGGAAGAGCTTCCCACAGGGACCTGCAGAGCAGAGACAGGTGAGAAACACACCCAGAGGGAGCTGCAGCTGCTGGAAAACAGCTCCCACCGCCTTGGTGGCACAAGGGGCAGGGCACAGGAAGAGTCAGCAGCTGCCCCGAGGAGTCCCAAGCCAGGAGAGCTTTGGGAAGCTCCGGGAGGGGAGGAGTCATTGCTCCCAGCTCATGGCACGCTGGAAGGAACAGCACATGGGCCCTCCCGACGAGCAGCGCTCCCTCCCCATGCTCCCTGTCCCTGCATGGCAGCAGGACCAGCTGCACCTTTGGGCAGTGTCCTCCTCACCTGCACCGGGCGCTGCCTGCCCCTGAGGCACAGCCGACGGAGGAAGGTCCTGGTCCCGGCGCCTGGCCCCGGCCTCGGGGGCAGCCGCAGCTGTGGCAGGCACAGCCGGCGCCACGCTCTGCAGCGCTGCTCCGCGGGCCCCGGGCACCACCAGCTGCTCGGGACAGGGCCCTGCAGAGCAGCCACGGAGCACGATGGGCTTGGGGAAGTGCCTGCAGAAGCTGGGGTTCACCTGCTGGCCGGTGAGAGGATTGAGGCAGAAATCCTGCCGGGTTTGGATGCCGTTCCCACAGGAGGCTGAACACTGCACAGGAAGAAACCCACAGGCCTTCAGCAAGGGCTCCAGGTGGGGACTCAGAAAGAAACAAACCTACTGGCACAGGCATCACCTGGAGACATGGGGCTGCTCTGCCACTTGCCCTTGCAGTGCTCTACTTTCATCAGCTGTAGGCTGGGCAGGGACTGGCTTGAGAGCAGCCCTGAAGAAAAGGACCTGGGGGTGCTGGGGAAGGAGAAGCTCAGCAGGAGCCAGCAGGGAGCACCTGCAGCCCAGAGAGCCAAGCAGAGCCTGGGCTGCAGCAAGAGATGCAGAGCCAGCAGGGCCAGGGAGGGGATTCTCCCACTCTGCTCTGCTCTGCTGAGACCACAGCTGCAGCTCTGTGTCCAGTTCTGGAGCCCCTAGCACAGGAAGGATCTGGAGGTGCTGGAAGGTGTCCAGAGAAGGGCCACGAGGAGGAGCAGAGGGCTGGAGCTGCTCTGCTGTGAGGACAGACTGAGGGAGTTGGGGTGTGCAGGCTGGAGAGGAGAAGGCTCCCAGGAGACCTCATTGTGGCCTTCCAGGATCTGCAGGGGGCTCCAAGAAAGCTGGGGAGGGACTTGTGAGGGTGTCAGGGAGGGATAGGACTGGGGGGGGATGGATCAAATCTAGAAATGCGGAGATTGAGATTGGCTGTGAGGAGGAAGTTGTTCCCCAGGAGGGTGGTGAGAGCCTGGCACAGGCTGCCCAGGGAGGTGGTGGCAGCCTCCTGCCTGGAGGTGTTTGCAGCCAGGCTGGAGGTGGCTGTGAGCAACCTGCTGCAGTGTGAGGGGTCCCTGCCCATGGCAGGGGGTTGGAGCTGGCTGAGCCTTGAGCTCCCTTCCAGCCCTGACAGTTCTGTGATGGCCCACACCCCCCAGGGGATCCTCCAAACCCTCTCTTGGAATTGCAGAGCCACTCCTTCAAAACTCCCAACAGCTCTGCAGTCCAAGCTCTCTTGTGAAGCCAGAACCTTAGCTGAAGAAGGGGAGGAGCAGATCTCCAGCTCCTAAGCACAGGGCAGTGGAGAGGATGGAAAACATCCCTGGGAACAGCTCAGCATCCCTGTGGGAAGTCAACCTCCAAGGCAGAGGTGCTCCAGGGCAGTAGATGGCTACACAAGCATCTCACTGGCCACCAAGTGCTGCACCTGAGCAGGAGCCAATACCTCTGTCCACTCACTGGAGCTCCACTGGTAAGAGCACGCTCGGACGACGCAGGGGACGCTGCTGAGAGGCTTCTCTGCCACGGGACACAAGTGTTCCTCCAGCAGAACCTCCTTGCCTTGGAGGCTCTGCACACAGCTGACCAGCTGCACAGCCAAGCCCAGCCCACAGCTGGAGGAGCAGGGGCCAGCTGGGGTTACCTTCCACCTGACAGAGGACATGGAGGAGAAGAATTCAGTTAGTGATGAATCACAGACTCACGGAACTGTCAGGGTTGGAAGGGAGCTCAAGGCTCAGCCACTTCCAACCCCCCTGCCACGGCCAGGGACACCTCACACTGCAGCAGGCTGCCCAGAGCCACATCCAGCCTGGCCTTAGAGACCTCCAGGGATGAGGCTTCTGCCACCTGAATCCCCACTCTCTGCAGAAAACACACTGCAGCTCCCTCCCTCCTTCCCCTCGCCTCGCAGCTCCCTCCCTCCTTCCCCTTCTGCTGCCCAGCAGCTGTCTTCACCCCTCTGCCTCACATTCTCTGCCTATGGTACTCAAAAGGCAGCCTTTGAAACAAGGCTTTACCATGAGGGTATTCTCACTTTGCAAGAAGCCCCCAGACTCAAAATACTGCTCAGAGTAGCTTTGCCATGTGCCTGGAGACAGAGGGAAAGGAAGGAGCTTTCACTGGTGGTTTTCTCCTGGTACCAGCTTTACCTTGGTGGGCAGGGGCTGAGGTCACAGGCTTCCACCCTGCCCTCTGGCTTTGGCACTGGGTGACAGTTTTCTTCTTGGGTTTCCTCCTTGGTGTCAAAAGCCACACACACATAGTGGAGCTGAGTGTGACCTAGAAGGAGGAATGATCTCACTGCATGGCATGCTTGGAAGGGCTCAAAACAAGCCAAGCAGTGCCACTTGCCTCTGTGTGTGCTAAGCAAGCAAGCCCCAGGCACACTCACTGCATTCATCCCTCCCCAGCTCTGAAGCAGCAGCCAGACAGCCCTCCAAGCTGCTCCCAGGCTGAACCAGGCCTCAGCCCTCCAAGCTGCTCCCAGGCTGAACCAGGCCTCAGCCCTCCAAGCTGCTCCCAGGCTGAACCAGGCCTCAGCCCCCCAAGCTACTCCCAGGCTGAACCTCATCGAGACTCAAAGCCATGTGTGCCCACAGGTGCAGAGGCACTTGGAGCTGTAGAGAAGATAAATCCATGTCCCTGAGGTGCCTGGGCAGAGCTCATGCCTGCAGCCAAGCCACATTTCCCTGCAGCAGTGAAGGATCTCACCTCTCCCACAGGACACAGAACACTCTCCAGCCAGAGGGCTCCAGACAAACAGGGTCTGATTTTCCAGCTGGTTCTGCCCAAGTGACTCAGAAGTCTGAAGCAAGTGTCCATCTTCCCCCTCAGAACAGAGCAGAAAGAGCCAGGCTGACACTGACACCTGCTTTCCACACTGCCTCTGACCTAATGCAGCTGGGGGACACCTCCAGCCTACAGGAGGTTTGCAAGTCACCGAGAAAGAGGCCAAACGAAGCACTTGCTCCACTTCTGCAGAGGAACCTGGGACTGGAAGTGCCTAAAGCATTCCCCACCTCTAACTGTGGCTCCCCAGGCTGAGAAGCCCCGTCCCCTGCTAGCAACCCTCCCCACCATGCCAGGAGCACTGCTGGCCAGGGAGGTGTCTCCTAAGGACCAGGGGTTGATTTCTGGCTCTGGTTTTGTTGGGCCCTGCAAGGAGAAGTGAAGAAGGAACAGCAGCAGCTCCCCCACACAAGCCAGCACTGTGCCCTGATGCACCCAGCAGCATGAATTCAGAGGGCCAGAGCTGTCTACAGGGACAGGATGAAGCTTTAGCTGGGCAGGCAGCCTTGGTGTGAAGCACCCTCCCAGACTCCTGGAGGAAGGTGGTGGTGGGGGTTCTGAGCCTGCAGCCCCCCGGGGGGGCGGCCCCGAGCCTGCAGCCTCCTGTGGCTCACCAGTGCCTAGCTCCCAGTGAGACTCCTGAAGTAAGAAGGCATCAACTCACTTTGTCCCAGCCTAAAGGGCAGACACTGACCACACATGGCACAGTGGGGAGAGGTTTCTCCTCTGCTGGGCACAAGCTGTCATCCACAACAGTCTCCAACCCCTCCTGGAACTGAACACAGGTCAGGTTCTGCTGGGCCACTCCAGTTCCACAGAGAGCAGAGCATTCAGCTGCCTGAGAGATCTTCCACCTAAGTGGGAAGCAGGTGGATCACAGCTTCTTGTCTGGATCAGGAAGGTTTATTCTCACACCACTGATGACAGAAACGAGTCCTGGAGAGCAGGCAGCTTGCCCTGCTCCAGAGCTCAGCCTGGGTGCGACTGAGAGGACAGCTGCTGGGAGTTTAAGTCCTTGCACCTGACAGCTCTGGAAGGCTAACAGCACCTAGGAGCTCTGGTTCCCAGGGTAATCCCTTTGCATTAAGCACTGAGGTGTCTGTGAGAGCAGTGTCTGGGCAGGTTTGGCCCTCAGCCCTCTTTGCAGTCTAATTAACACAGGGCCTCCTCCAGAGGGAGATCAAACCTTTGTTGGCACAATCCTGCAAGGGCTGTGAGCAGACAGCTTCTGGCCAAGCCCTCAGATTACTGCTGCAAGGCCCTGGAAGGAGCAGCAGCTGCCCACTCAGCTGACACCTCAACCACCTCACAGGACCAGGATCCCCCGGCTTGGGATCTGATGCACCACTGGCAGGAAACTCCTTCAGCCCTCTCCTTGGCCCTGTTGTTTCTATCAGCTGAGACTGCAAAGCCTGCAGAGGACGGACAGGCTGGGCTCCCAGGAACACCAACCTGTACAGGCATGGCTCCATGGCACAGGGCTTGTGCTCTGCAAGGGGCTGTGGGAGCTCCAGGCACCGCTGCTCCTCCGCTGGCTCCTTCCTTGTCTGGTCAAAGCAGACGTGATGCACCGCGCGAGTCCCTGGCACACGACAGGCCAAGGAGAGGAGGTTACAAAGGGAGCAGCTCAGCTCTGTTGTGCCACCCAAGGTGCAGCCTTGACTCATTTTCCTTAGCCTGGAGAGGAGGAGGTTGAGGGGAGACCTTCTGGCTCCCTACAACTCCCTGAAAGGAGGTTGGAGCCAGGTGGGGGTTGGTGTTTTCTCTCAAGGATCAAGTGATAGGAGGAGAGCAAACGGCCTCCAGTTGCACCACTCCCTGCTCTGCTGCAGCTCAACAGGGCTGGCTGCAGCTCCCTTGCAGCAAGCTGCTTTTAAAGCTCAGCTCAGTTCCAGCCCAACCCATTCTGTGATTTCATAAGCCTCCAAACCTCCTGATGTGCAAAGGTGCTGCACCCTGTGGCTTTCTGATCTCACAGGCTGACAGAGAATATTTGTGTGGCAGAAATCTCAAGCCACCAAACAGCTGCTAGCAGCTAGGCCCAGACCTCCATCAAAAGTAAAGATCATGGAATCAATAAGGTTGGAAAAGACCTCAGAGATCACCAAGTCCAAGCTGCCACCCAACACCTCCTGACAACTAACCCATGGCTCCAAGTGCCACATCCAAACCTTTGTGAACACCTCCAGGGATGGGGACTCCACCACCTCCCTGGGCAGCACATCCCAAGGGCAAATTACTCTTTCTGGGAAGAAGTTTCTCCTCACCTCCAGCCTAAACCTCCCCTGGCACAGCTTGAGACTGTGTCCTCTTGTTCTGGTGCTGCTTGCCTGGGAGAAGAGACCAACCCCCACCTGGCTGCAACCTCCCTTCAGGGAGCTGCGGAGAGCAAGAAGGTCTCCCCTGAGCCTCCTCCTCTCCAGGCTAGATGAGCACTGCTGCCTCACCTTCCCCACAGGTCACTGAGCATGGCCCCAGCTGAGGAATCCAGGAATATGTCAGGTTCTCCTTGGGGACAAAATAGCTGAAGGTGATGTCTGGGTTGGTGACATTGCCAAACTCCTTTGCATACCTTCTGTAGACCTGGGGAGGGGAAAGCTGTGGTCAGGGCACAGATCAGCTCAGACTCAGCTCTTCAGACAGAGGTAAGAGCAGCGAGTCCCAGACTGGATCCAACCTTGAGCCTCACTGCTGTGCCTCTCAGTTCTTGCCAGATGCAGTCTGTGAGTACATAGAGTGCTCACCCTGGGAGTTCTGACATAGCATAAAGCCAAGCACAGGGCTTAACCCTGTGTGCTCCTCTCCACACCACCACCCCCCAGAGCTGCAGCCAGCCTGCAGCCAGCCAGCCTTCAACCTCTCCCTCACCACCATCACCCTTAGTGAACACCACCTCCCCTGGCCTCAGCTGCTGATTGCATGTCAACAGCTTCACCACTCCCTGCTCTGCTGCAGCTTAACAGGGCTGGCTGCAGCTCCCTTGCAGCAAGCTGCTTTTAAAGCTCAGCTCAGTTCTTCAGTAAGCTGTGACCAAGCAGCTGGTGCTGCTGGCACATTTCTTTCAGTCAGCCCAGGAGAGCCCATGGAGTAAAGATCTGGGGGAGAGAGAATGGATTGAAGCTGGCAGAAGGGAGATTGAGACTGGAGACTAGGAAGAAATTCTTCCATGGGGGGGTGGGGAGACACTGGCACAGGTTGCCCAGGGAGCCTGTGGATGTCCCCTCCCTGGAGCCGTTCCAGGCCAGGCTGGATGAAGCCTTGAGCAAGCTGGGCTGGTGGGAGGTGTCCCTGCCCATGGCAGGGGCTCAGAACTGGCTGAGCTTTAAGGTCCCTTCCAACTCAAACCATTCTGTGACTCCAAGGCCCTGCACTGCTGCACAGACTCAGCCTGGCCAGCTCTGAGTGGCCCCTTTCCAACTCTGCTGTTTTCATTTACCTGTATTTCAATTGCTTCTCGTGTCGGCCCATCCACACGGACTTCCTCCAGGCTGGGCAGGTTGTCCTTGCTGAGAAACACTCTGTATTGGATCTGGCTGTCCTCCAGAACTGATGGATAGGTGACATTCAGGGAGGTTTTTCCTTTGCCAGCTACTATGTACTCTCCCTTCACCTTCACAGCTGGAGGAGCAAAAGCAGAAGTGAGGTTAAGAGCCATGATGTGGTCACCAGGATGCCCTGCTGCTGGCAGCTACAGACTGTCCATCTGACAGCAACCAGTTGGATGTAAGTCAGAGACATCCCAAAGAACATGGCTGGACAGCATCCCACATACAAACTCCATCACCAAGACCTTTGCCCCTGGACAGCATCCCACAAACTCTATCACCAAGACCTCTCCCCCTGGACAGCATCCCACAAACAAACTCCATCACCAAGACCTCTCCCCCTGGACAGCATCCCAGGAACAAACTCCATCACCAAGACCTCTCCCCCTGGACAGCATCCCAGGAACAAACTCCATCACCAAGACCTCTCCCCTGGACAGCACCCCAGGAACAAACTCCATCACCAAGACCTCTCCCCCTGGACAGCATCCCAGGAACAAACTCCATCACCAAGACCTTTGCCCCTGGACAGCATCCCAGGAACAAACTCCATCACCAAGACCTTTCCCCCTGGACAGCATCCCATGAACAAACTCCATCACCAAGACCTCTCCCCCTGGACAGCATCCCACAAACAAACTCCATCACCAAGACCTCTCCCCCTGGACAGCATCCCAGGAACAAACTCCACCACCAAGACCTTTCCCCGTGGACAGCATCCCAGGAACAAACTCCATCACCAAGACCTTTCCCCGTGGACAGCATCCCAGGAACAAACTCCATCACCAAGACCTCTCCCCCTGGACAGCATCCCAGGAACAAACTCCATCACCAAGACCTCTCCCCTGGACAGCATCCCAGGAACAAACTCCATCACCAAGACCTTTCCCCGTGGACAGCATCCCAGGAACAAACTCCATCACCAAGACCTTTGCCCCTGGACAGCATCCCAGGAACAAACTCTCCTTGTCATTCAACTCACCCAAATGTGTGAAGAGAGGCCTCCAGTTGGTGACATGGACCAAGGTGGTGTTATAAGGCAGGGACAAAAATGTCACATACTCTGGAAGGATGGAAAGGGAGAAGAAAACTGAAGGCTTGAAACTCAGAAGTTTGGGGAAAACCCATTGCAAAGCCTTCAGGATCAAGCTGCACAGAGCACACCAAACTGAGCTGAACTCTGCGTCCTGCTCTCCTCTCCTCTCCCTTTTGTTCTCCTTTCTGCTCTCTGCTTAATACCTGCCTGTGATCCTGCAAGAACCAGACTGGTCCCCAAGTGGATGTTGAACATCTCAGGGAGCATCTGCCACAGCCCCCAGTAATTTGCTGCACTGCTGGGCCAGGTCCAGAGAAGAGTCACTGCCCACACAGCAGCTCCCACCCTGCCACGGAGCTCAGCTGCCTTCTCTGCTGTCTACCCAAGCTCCACCACCAAACCCTCCACAAGAGGAAATGAATCAAGCAGGAGCTGAAACAAGAAGATGATGGATGCTGAATATGAGTGCTTTGAGGGGGAGGGCTACACACCTTTAGCTTTTCCTTCTGTGTAAGATCCACTCACTCTGGTGCAGGTGCTGTTATCACCCCCACAGACCTGGCAAGAGTCCAGTCTCTTCTTGGAGCCCATCTGACCATCACATCCAAATGCCTGAGCAAAGGGGAGACACTGTCATGGCCTGGCTGCTCTGGGGAGGGGCAGAGGAAGGGGGCAGAGGAAGGGGGCAGAGGAAGGGGGCAGAGGAAGGGGCAGAGGAAGGGGGCAGAGGAAGGGGGCAGAGGAAGGGGGCAGAGGAAGGGGGCAGAGGAAGGGGGCAGAGGAAGGGGGCAGAGGAAGGGGGCAGAGGAAGGGGGCAGAGGAAGGGGGCAGAGGAAGGGGATCCCAGAAGAGTAAATATGACTGGCAGGCTCTAAAGCCATCCTTAGCTTCCCAGCCCCCAAATCCAAGCCCATCTCACATCCTTCAATCCCACAGAGCTCAGAACAGGGCTTCTGTCCTCTTTCCCATGAACAAGACTCCCAGAGAGCCGCAGGAGGATCTCAGCAGGCTTAGCAGCAGGACACGTGCAGGTGCTGGACTGCTGCTGGAGGCACGGAGCCCAGGCTTTGGCTGCTGCCCTGAGGCAGACAGTCAGCACCGCAGCCAACAGAAGAGCAGCAGAGCAGATCCTGCCCACCCCCTCTGCTGTCGGTTAGCTGGAAATGCCTTAACACCATCGGGACCTGGGGGATAATGAGGAAAACATCCCAGGCTGGAAGTGTGCTCTGGGAATGTAAAGCAGCAACAGAAACCAGGCAGTGAGCAGCACTCAGCTGGAGAGCACAGGGAGTTGTCTTCGAGAGCACCAGAGGGTTACAGGATAATTGAATTGGTTAGGCTGGAAAGGACCTCTAAGAGCAAGTCCAATCACTAACCCAACACCAGCAAGGCTGCTGCTAAGCCATGGCCCTCAGCACCACTTCTACACAGCTCTGAAACCCCTCCAGGGATGGGGACTCCACCACTGCCCTTTTGGGGAAGAATTTGTTTCTCATGCCCAAACTAACCCCCCCCAGGTGCAACTTGAGGCTATTTCCTCTTGTCCTGTCACTTGCTACCTGGGAGAAGAGACCAACCCCCATCCTGGCTCCAACCTCCATTCAGGCAGCTGTAGAGAGCAATGAGCTCTCCCCTCAGCCTCCTCTTCTCCAGACTAAACACCCCCAGGCCCCTCAGCTGCTCCCCACCAGCCCTTCCCCAGCTCTGTTGCCCTTTTTTGGAGCAGCTCCAGCACCTCAATGTCCTTCTGGGAGTGAGGGGCCCAAACCTGAACTCAGTATCACCAGTTCATGACAGGATGCCTCCCTCACCTCCAGCCCAGCAAACCCAACAGAGCCTTGAGCAGTGGTGCTGCAAAAATCCCTTCTTTGAGACACACTCCCCAGCTTTCACTCTCTATTGTGCCCCTGAGCCAGTGGCAGGCTCCTTTCAAGGGCTCTTTCCTCCAGGGCCACCATTGCCTGGAGCTATTTAGGTACCATGCAGAATGAAGAGCTAAGGATGTCTCTTCAACCAACTCATACAGCAGTTGCTTCTTGGCTTAGAGCTGAGCAGCCTTGCTTCCTGCTTCCAAGGCTGCTTATCTGGAGGGCACAGAGGGAAGAGCAGACCTGTTGGACCCCATTCAGCAAGCTAGGAACAGAATTCTTCTGAGCAGAGCTCACTCTGCTGTTTGTCCTGGGACAAGGCCTTTTGCCCCTGCTGTGGGTAAACTGACTCCTTTGGAGCAGATGACACAGGCCCACAGAGTGGCTTGGGTTGGAAGGGAGCTCCAAAGGTCATCCAGCCCAATGCCCCTGCACTCAGCAGGGACATCCTCCACTACATAAGGTTGCTCAGAGCCCTGTCCAGCCTGACCTTCAATATCTGCAGGGCTGGGGCCTCCACTGCCCCCCTGGGCAACCTGTTGCAGCCTTCCAGCAGGCTCCTGGTGCAGAGCTTGCTCCTGACATCCAATCTGGATCTGCTCTTCTCCAGTTTCAAACCACTGCCCCTATCACTGCAGGCCTTTGCAAACAGGTCAGAGGCTCACCCAGTTACTTACCCTGCAGGTTCCCATCACACACAGACTGAAAGGCTCCTGGTGCTCAGCCTCATCCTGCTCACATCTGGTTCCATCTATGAAACTGGCTCCACGGCTTATCATGAACTCCTTCCCAAGGGCCCTGCACATGTGCTTGCACTGCAGGTCCCCTGGAGGAGGCAGACAGGAGGAGAGAGGAGTGGTCAGGCAATGAGGGTGGGGAGACACTGGAACAGGTTGCCCAGGGAGGCTGTGGATGTCCCCTCCCTGCAGGTGTTCAAGGCCAGGTTGGATGTGGCCTTGAGCAACCTGGTCCCCTGCTCACGTCAGGGGGGTTGGAACTGGACGACCTTGCAGGTCCCTTCCAACCCAAACCATTCCATGAATCAAGCAATGAGAAGCCACAAGGATCTGACAGAGCACCCAGGTTTGACAAGAAAACTGCATCAGTGAAACAGCCTTTAGACCTCAAAATACAGCCAGCTCCAGGAGCACTCCCTTCACAAAGGAGCCAGGCTCCCTGTCTCACAGGCTGCACTGGGTTGGAAGAGACCCTCAAAGGTCACCCTGCCCAAGCCCAGGCTCCCTCAGCCTCTCCCTACCTTTGGCAAAGCCAGCAGCAGAAGTCCAAGTGTAAAAGGCTGGGGCTCCTCCAGAGACATGCAGGGGCTTGGAGTTGGTTGCTGCACACTGCTCAGCCATGAAGTCCTGCTGGCTCCCTGAGCAGGCCTACAGCATCCCAGAGAGAATTGCAGGGGTCATGAGGGGAGGTTGCTGAGCACAGAACCTCAGGCAGCATTTTACCCACCAGCTAAAAGCAGAAACCAGGGGCTGGTAAGCAACACAACCAAACCCCAAGCACAAACCAGGCCAAACCACTTGAAAGGGAGGCTGTGGGACACGGCAGAGACTTGTGCTTGGAAGCTGCTGTCCTGGCTGTTTCAACAAAATAACTGGATAAGGGCAAGAGCAGCAGCTCCAGAATGCCCCTCTGAAGGAAGCTATCATTAAGTGAGTCACTGTTTCCTCAGCATCTGCCCTGCCATGAAGGCACAGAGAAAATGCTTCATTAGACAGCAGCAATGCTGTTGAACAGCACTGCTGCCTCCAGCCCCAGGGGAGCAAACACCTCTCCTGCTGGCAGCCAGATGCAAGCTGCATGCCAGATCTCTGCTTCTCCTCCCCTGAGCAGCCAGCTGTGAAAAGGGCAGTCCCAAACCACAGAATCAGAATTGTCAGGGCTGGAAGGGATCTCAAGGATCAGCCAGTTCCATCCCCCACTTGGTGGCCAGTGAGATGCTTTTGTAGCCATCTACTGCCCTGGAGCACCTCTGCCTTGGAGGTTGACTTCCCACAGGGATGCTGAGCTGTTCCCAGGGATGTTTTCCATCCTCTCCACTGCCCTGTGCTTAGGAGCTGGAGATCTGCTCCTCCCCTTCTTCAGCTAAGGTTCTGGCTTCACAAGAGAGCTTGGACTGCAGAGCTGTTGGGAGTTTTGAAGGAGTGGCTCTGCAATTCCAAGAGAGGGTTTGGAGGACCCCCTGGGGGGTGTGGGCCACCACAGAATCATTCAGGTTGGAAGAGACCCTTGGGAACATCAGGTCCAACCATGAACCCAACTCTATAAAGTTCACCAATTCATAGACTCACAACTGTCAGGGTTGGAAGGGACCTCAAGGCTCAGCCAGTTCCAACCCCTCTGCCATGGGCAGGGACACCTCACACCACAGCAGGTTGCTCACAGCCACCTCCAGCCTGGCTGCAAACACCTCCAGGCAGGAGGCTGCCACCACCTCCCTGGGCAGCCTGTGCCAGGCTCTCACCACCCTCCTGGGGAACAACTTCTTCCTCACAGCCAATCTGAATCTAGCTCCATGCAGCTCCCAAAGGGTTGAAGAGCACTAAGCAAGATCTCAGCTGTGAGGAGTTGCATTACCTGAGGGTTGCACAGCTCTGCTTGGATGCTGGCCCCATGGCATTCCTGCCCCCCAAAAGCAGGCCTGGAAAGGACAGGAGAACTCTTCAGAGGCAGCTTTGTCCCAGGCAAAAGGGCCCCAGCCCCAGCCCCCCATGGCCCTGAAGCAGCAAAGGGACACTGCAAGCTGCCCAGCTCCTACCTGGGGTTGTTACAGAGCCGCTGCCTGCTCACAACTCCACCTCCACAGCTGCGGGAGCAGGGGGAGAAGGGGCTCCAGGCAGACCACTGCCCATGGACAACAGCCAAGGGCTTCAGTTCTTCCAGAGAGCTGCACTGTCCCTTGGAGCACCACTAAGGTCAAGAAGACACAGAATGGGCAGCAGCACCACAGTGAATCCAGCAGGGCTGGGATGTGAGGGGGCCACAAGTCCCCAGCACCTTTCTGCTGAGAATCCCAGGGTGAATGAGCCTGGAAGAGCCTCATCCCTCATTATGGTCTCATGTGAGGTTGAGGTTAAAACTAAGAGATGAGAGGTGGAAAGCAAAGCCTGAGGAGAGCTCAGATGTCATAGAACTCTTTTGGTTGGAAGAGACTTTTGGGATCATCAAGTCCAACCATCAACCACGGCCACTAAACCCAGTCCCAGAGTGCCACAGCCACACCTTTCTTGAACGCCTCCAGATGGAGCTACACAGCTGCAAGCACCTCCAGAGACACAGACAAGGTGGGAACAGCAAGGTCAGCTGGGTTCAACTTGGGACTGGAGTCTCTGGCCTCAGCTTCCTGGCCAAGAGGCAGTGAGTGCCATGGACCTTCCAGGCACTGGGGATGTCTTGCTGTCTGATGAACCCCACAGCACCCAAACCCACTTCTGATTAGCAGGCCAGCAGCCTCCTTACCTTGTTGACTCCACACTCAGTCCCATCCAAGAGGGGCACCAGGAGCCTAGTACAGCTGGATTTGTCTCCTGGCTGCACATGGCAGGAGAGCACTCTGCAGGTGTCCTGGAGTGACAAGGAAATCAGGGAGTCCCTGAGGCTCAGCAGCACAGCACTCCCAAAAGCTGCTCTCTTTAAGTGGTGCATGGCCTTGGTGTTCAGCTTCCCCCACAGCCACCCAACAATGCAATCAAGTCCCTTCATTTCTGCTGCTAGCAAGAAAAAGCTGTGACCATGTCCAAAGACCATTGCTGCCATGCTGGAAGCTGAAGCAACTGAAGCTTTCCCCACCCTCATGCTTCCTCATGACCAAAACACGTCCAGACAGCAGCTGTTAGCCATGCTGCACTTCTCAGACACAGCTCCTTGAGAGCAAGCAGTGAGGAAGCTGAAGGAATCCAATGAACAAGAGCTCCCTAAAACAAGACCCTGAACAGCTGTACCCAAGCCAGACCCCTGTGGACACACAATCATAGATTCATAGAATGGTTTGGGCTGGAAGGGACCTTAAAAATCATCCAGTTCCAACTCCCCCCAGCCACGGGCAGGGACCCCTCCCACCAGCCCAGGCTGCTCAAGGCCTCATCCAGCCTGGCCTTGAACACCTCCAGGGAGGGGGCATCCACAACCTCCCTGGGCAACCTGTGCCAGTGTCTCCCCACCCTCAGTGTCAAGAATTTCTTCCTGACCTCATCTAACTCTCCCTTCCTCCTGCCTAAAGCCATTGCCCTCCCCCCCCCAGCCTGTCAGGAGAATCCCTTGTCAAAAGGGCTTGAGAGACACAGAGCAAGGTAACAGAGCCAGTGGTAGCTTGGGAGATAAACAGAATCCCAGGGGCCTCTGGGGACTGTGCAAACCTTAAAGGAAACTCCTGTGGCCAAAGGAGCTGATGGAGACAATGGAAGCATTTGAAAACCCTTCTGAATGTTTGCCCTTTGCCAAGAAATCTGTGGCAGGAAAGCAGCCAAGGTCCCCTGACAAGCAACGTCCTCAGCTGCCTTTCCCCTGAACCCTGGCTCCAGGAGACTTCCTTGCTGCCCCTGTAGCAAGACAGACAAACTTTCTACCTACAACACTGCTGTCAGCAAAGGTGCATGCTGTGGCAAGGCTCCCAAAGGCTATTCTGCATTGCTCATCTGCTCCATAGTACAAGCCAGGCTTCCAGCCGGGGATGCTGCCCTCCGTGTCCGGCAGGTCATTCAAGCAGTCTGTTTGGCCTGTGCTGAGAGAAACAGAAGGAACATCACTTTCCCAGCTGTAAGGACAATGACATGTTTGCAAACTTCTGCTGAGTTTCAGGCTGGGAGTTGGCTGCTGCTCTGCCCAGACAACACATGCTTGCCGTGGGCTGGGGAGGGATTTAGCTGCAGCAGCTGCCTGGAGGTGCTCGCAGTTCCCTGCCGCTGAGGTTGTAACAGAGAGCTGCTCCTGCTCCTCACCCAGCCAGCTCACAGCCCACAGTGCCAGCTGAAGGCTAGATGCTCTGACATTTGAAATGAAACTTCCAGGCTGAGCTAGTGTCTGAGAAGTCCAACCCAGCCCAGGCATCTCAGCCACTAACCAAAGCCATTTCCAGCCACTTGCTTAAGCACAGCAACAGACACAAGTGCCAGGAAAGAAACAAACCTCAAGCTGCCACAGTTCCTCCTTTCCCTTTAATTTGACTTGGGTTTACTCCTTCTCTTTCCCTGCTCTCTCCCAAGCCCCAAACACAGGGAACTGCCCCCCCAGAGCTGCAGCACTGCCTTACCTGACAAAGGCCAGGAGCTGGTCTCGGCTGCACTGCGACCAGGCGAGGTCGATGCTGTTGTGGCTCCCTGCGGAGCCCATGATGTGCCCGCTGCCGCTGCACGCATTCCCCTCGCCATCGTGGGGGATTCCGAGGCTGTAACACAAGAAGCACGTTGCCCTGAGGAGAAGAAACCCAGAGGCTGGGTTGCCTCTGAGCCTCTCTCCTCTAAGCAAGGAGTGAGCTCCCTCTGCAGCCAAAGGCTTCCCCTCCTCTTTGCAGCTTCCAACTGTCCCAGAGCAGGCAGGAATGCAAGAAATGCTAAAAACCTGTGGGAGACTCTTTGTTAGCCTAAAAGAGCCTTTTCCTCCTTCAGAAGCCCTGAAACTGGGGAGAGTTTTCACCTGAATGAACCAGGCTGGGCCGTCCTGGGGCTTTGCTACTGACCTGTGCCCAATCTCGTGGGCTATGGTGACTCCAAGGTCAAAGCCAGTGTCCTGGGTAATAACACAGCTCCAGAAGGAGGAGCAGACTCCACCTAACTGAGTCACTCCACGCAGCTCCTTGTTCCCATCAGGTAACTCCAAGTCAAACCTAAGGTCAGGGGGACAGAGGAAAGAGCAGAGGACCACTGCAGCTGTAGAGTCAGGCCCAGACACTCAGCTGAACTGATCTGCACCTTCCTGACCTAACTCTGCCAGCTACCTAACATTTCTTCTGATGCATGCAGCTCCCTGGGGCAAGGTGGCAGCAGTAGGGTCCCCTCAGTGTCCACTGTTCAAAATCAGTGGTGATTCTACAGTAAAAGAAGAAAAATCCTCATGACCCCCAGACAAGCAGAGGAGAATCCAAGGAGCAGAGCAGCAGCAGCATCTCTTAGAGGAAAGAGCACCAAAACTCCCCAAGTTTGCCTCTGACAAGTTCAGCCAAGGCAATTTAGGAGTAAGGGGCCTGAAAGTCAAACAAAATGTCTGAGTCAGAGCAGCCCTAGAAGTCTTCCACAGGAAACAGCAGTGGGGTTTCACTTCCAGCTACTGATTGACTTCTCTGCCCACAAAAAGCTGCACTGGGTTTGCCTGTGCTGCTCTGGAGGCACACAATGTCTGCTCAAGGCTGGCTGGACAGGGAACCATGGAATGGTTTGGGTTGGAAGAGACCTTAAGGCATCCACAGCCTCCCTGGGCAACCTTGTTCCAGGGTCTCCTCACCCTCACTGGGAAGAATTTCTTCTGAACAGAATATTCCAGCCCCTTCAGAAGCTGAAGAAGGAGCATCTCTGACTCACTGTTACACTAAAGGCAGGAGAATCAAACCCCAAGAGGAGAAGGAACCCATCTCTGTGATGCCCAGGGAAGACCCAGTGCAAACCACTGTCACTGTGCTAACAGCCAGAGACCATCTGCCCTCTTTCCAGTCCTCTCCCAGGGCAGGGCAGGGCAGCTGCAGTACCTGGTGATGTAGAGGACAATGTCAGCATGCTGAGGGTCAGAGTCATTCTGGGGGTTGACCTTCTTGCTCCACTCACAAACACTGATCAGTGAGGAGGTGATGTTTGTTGTGATGTTGACCTCTGCCTGGAGTGAAGGCACAAGTCTGGATGTTCCACACAGCTTCCAGCAAGCCCTTGGCCACCAGTGGAACACAGCCCCCCCTGCTTACCTCTGGCTCTCTCAGAATCACCATCTGCACAAGATGAACCCTGAAGTGGGCACCCAAGGAGGCATCTCTCAGCAGCTCTGCCCCCTGGTAAGAGAAGGAGACAGAGAAGGCAGCTTGCTGACTCCCACTATGGGTCCCCAGCAGCAGGGCTGCATTCAGCACAAAGGTAACAGACTGGGGACCACAAAGTCAGCATTGTTAGTGGAGCAGAACAATGTCTCACCACAACACAAAAGCAAGAGGGAAACCACTGGGAAATACATCCAGTGAGCATCACCAAAGTAAATCAGCCAGCAGATGAGAACTGTGGTCAGATTTGTCAGGCACCCTGCAGCAGGGAGAAGAATCTGCATGGAAAAGAGTTTCACAGGGAAGGAGACTGAAGGTTGAAGACTTTCCTGCACTGCACACACAGGGAAATGCCCAAAGGAGGGATTAAGAAAAGCCCAAAGGAGATGCTTAGAGAAAGCCTGGAGCAGAAGTGAGATGTGAAATGGCAAATGTGAGATGAATTCAGTGGATCTTGTTCCAGCTCACTGAAGGCATCAGGGCTCTGGTGATCAAGCTCTGGCTGCTGGGTTTGAGATGCAGCAATGTTAGCAACAAAAGGCAGAGCTGCATTCTCCACAGGGGCTTTAAGGCTACAACCCCACAGCTGCTAACATCCCTTTGGCCTCCTGCAGCTCCTTGTGCCAGGGATAGGATAGGATAGAATAGAATTAACCAGGTTGGAAAATACTTTTGAGACCATCCAGTCCAAGCTATCCCCCAGCACCATCTGAACAACTCAACCATGGCACCAAGGGCCTCAGCCAGGCTCTTCCTAAACACCTCCAGGGATGGGGACTCCACCACCTCCCTGGGCAGCACATTCCAAATAACCAGTTACTCTGTCTGGGAAGAACTTTCTCCTCACCTCCAGCCTAAACCTCCCCTGGCACAGCTTGAGACTGTGTCCTCTTGTTCTGGTGCTGGCTGCCTGGGAGAAGAGACCAACCCCCAGCTGGCTACAACCTCCCTGCAGGGAGTTGCAGAGAGCAAGAAGGTCTCCCCTGAGCCTCCTCTTCTCCAGGCTAAGCAACCCCAGCTCCCTCAGCCTCTCCTCCCAGGGCTGTGCTCCAGACCCCTCCCCAGCTCTGTTGCCCTTCTCTGGACACCTTCCAGCAGCTCAACATCTTTCCTGAGCTGAGGAGCCCAGAACTGGACACAGGACTCAAGGTGTGGCCTAACCAGAGCTGAGTACAGGGCAGAATGACCTCCCTGCTCCTGCTGGCCACACTGTTCCTGCTGCAGACCAGGATGCCCTTGGCCTTCTTGGCCCCCTGGGCACACTGCAGACTCATGTTCAGCTGCTGTCCACCAGCACCCCCAGGTCCCTCTCTGCCTGGCTGCTCTCAGCCACTCTGCCCCCAGCCTGTGGCACTGCCTGGGGTTGCTGTGGCCAGTGTGCAGAACCTGTCACTTGGATGTGCTCAATCTCCTGCCCTTGGGCAGTGCCAGGGGAAGCAGAGGGGAGCCCCCTGCAGGGCTCTGTACCACAACCACCTCTGAAAGGGCACTGCCAAGAGGTCCACCTGCCCGTGGGACAGCCTGTGGCGCTGTGAGCAGCTGTGAGCTCTCACCCCCGGGGCAGCAACCCACAGCGGCAGCTACTCACAATGTTGAGGTTGGTGAGGAGGTAGCGCTCTGTGTCCTCTCTGTGCTGCAAGTACACATCTGGACCTGCCACCACCATCAGCTCCAGATGTTTGACAGCTGCCTCGGCCCTCTTCCGCCGGCGAGAAGGAAACCTCCCTGCTGGACGGCACAAAGGCACACAGGGGCTTTACAACTCAGGACACCAGAGAAAGTCCCACAGGGCCACTCCCTTCTCCTGGAAGGGCAGAATAATCCAGCTGCAAGGCCACTCCTCCAGCTGCTGCCTCAGGTTTCTCACTGCCCTTTGCTCCTCTCACCTGCCAGGATCCTTAAGAGCCCCTCTGTGCTGTGGGGATCACAAATACCCACGAGGAAAACAGGAGGCTACAGCTCAGGGAGGTGAGCAGCAGCTGTCAAGTAGGGCCAGGGGTTTCCTCTGAGCCCATCCAAGCAACCCCACCAGCAGCTGACAGCTCTGCCAAGCAGAACAAGCCCCTCCTGTACTTTACCTCTTCCTCCATCTTCCCCTCCTGCAGCACTTCTGAAGACAAGGTGGGGTCTGGAGAAGCCAAGATCCTTCAGCAGGGCCACATCTCTGCCTCTCACAGGCTTGATGTGAATCTTTTCCTCATCTGCAATGATGACTCCTTGCTGTGGGAGATGAAATGCCATCTCTGGGTTATGCTGAACACTTTTGCTGCCAGTGGAGCACTATGTGCCCCAAGAGAGATGGGCCACAGCCTTCCTGCTCCTTCTGGGTAATGCTCAGATTGATTCAGTCATAGATTCTGTGTTCAGGGAGAGCTGCTCTTCCCCAGCCCATGTGGACACTTTGACCTTGGAGGTCCTCTTGAGCCCTAGTGCAGGGATCACTGGAGTCAGGGAGTTCCCCATGAATCATAGAACCACAGACTGGTTTGGATGGGAAGGGATCTCAGAGATCATCTAGCTCCAAGCCCCCCCTGCCACGGGCAGGGACATCCCCTACCAGACCATGCTGCTGAAGGCCCCACAGGTGGTTCACATGTGCTTGGGGAATCCAGCTGCAAACCTACAAAGGCTGCAGGCACTTGTAAGAGGAGGTTGAGGGCACACTCACCAGCTGCCCCTCACAGTAAGTGACTCTAGCTGTAGCCCCAGGAGGCTGCAGGGGATCGCCACCTGCAAAGCAGTTGCCCGAGAATCGCTTCAGCAAGTCAAAGGAAGAGTTCACCACGTGGTGGCTCAGGAAGGCAGAGGAGAGGAGGGCATGGTCCTCTCGGAATTCAAAGGCATAGAGCACCCCCCAGGCCTCAAGGGAGCAGTGTTGAACGTGACAGGATGCCAGCTCCACCTGTGCTTGTTGGCAAGGGCAGGCCGGCTCGGCAACGACAAACTCGGGCACTGAAAGAAACGAAACCAGAGCAGAAGTGGGAGAAGAGCTAGGAGAAAGGATGGCACACAGAACAGATGCAATGATCCCAGGCAAAACTGCCCTTCAAATGACAGCTGGGGCCTTGTGGAGTCACTGTGGCAGCAGGCAAAAGAACTTCTGTGCTTTTGTGTGCTCCAAAGTGAGGATAATCTGGTTGAGAAGAGAGACAACAGCTCTGAAACCGGCTCCTGGCTTCTGGGCACTTCTGCTCTCTGCATAAGGATAGGATTTGATTTAACAAAGGCTGAGGCAGTTTTACTCCCTCAGATGTCAAGTCTTCCCAAGTGAGAGTTACCATGATCTAGACAGAGATGCTGGGATGAGCAGAAAATGAACTCAGAAGCAGACAACATCCTTGCTTTGAGGATTTGAGAGCTTCAGACATGCCTTGGTCCTGAACCACCATCAACCCAGAGCAGAAGTCTCTCCACGTGTTGACTTCACTCAACAAAATTACCAGGTGCATTTAAAGCACTTCCCAGCCTAAAGCTTCACACTCAGAAGAGCTGGGCCTGTTAATCTCACAGGGAAAATACCACTACAGAAAAGGAGGACCACAGGAGAAATGGCCACAAAGGTTTATCATCTCTCTCCCTCAGCAGATCTCAAACACTGACTCAGCTCCTGCACTGCTTTCACACTGGGACATGGATCATGGTAGGGGTTGGAAGAGACCTCTAGGGATTGAGTCCAACTCCCCCTGCCAGAGCAGGGTTACCCAGGGCAGGTCACACAGGAACACATTCAGGTGAGTTTTGAATGTCTCCACAGAAGGAGACTCCACAACCTCTCTGGGCAGCCTGCTCCAGGGCTCCAGCACCCTCACAGTAAAGAAGTTTCTCCTCATGCTGAGGTGGAACCTCCTGGGTTCTAGCTTGCACCTGTTGGTCCTTGTCCTACCACTGGGCATCACCAAAAAGAGCCTGGCCCCTTCTTCTTGACACCCACCCCTCAGATAGTTAGCAAAGTTAACAAGGTCCCCTCTGAGCCTTCTCAAGGCTAACCAGCCCCAGTTGTGAGCACTGTGACTCAGAAATGCTCAATGCCTGTCAGGGTTCATCAATCAGCATTCTTAGAGTTCTCAAACATCCAGGAGTAGAAACAAACTGACAGGCACAGTCTAAAAGCAAGGAGGAAGGAGCCCTGCATACCATCAGACACTGAGCTGGTTCCAAAGTAAGAGAAAACATCTTCTGCCTCCAAAGCCCCCAGAAATCTCTGCAAGAGGAAGAAGAGGAAGAGTTTTACATTTTTGTAAGAGGCACCAAGGGGATACAAGATCCATCACTTAACCTGACCTGGAAGGAAGGCCAACCAACAGCTCCACAGCTACCAGAGCCAAGTTTCCATAGAGTCATACAATCAATAAGGTTGGAAAAGACCTCAGAGATCATCCACTCCAACCTGTCACCCAACACCTCCTGACAACTAAACCATGGCCACATCCAATCCTTTTTTGAGCACCTCCAGGGGTGGGGACTCCACCACCTCCCTGGGCAGCACATTCCAATAACCAGTTACTCTGTCTGGGAAGAACTTTCTCCTCACCTCCAGCCTAAACCTCCCCTGGCACAGCTTGAGACTGTGTCCTCTTGTTCTGGTGCTGCTTGCCTGGGAGAAGAGACCAACCCCTACCTGGCTACAACCTCCCTTCAGGGAGTTGTAGACAGCAAGGAGGTCTCCCCTGAGCCTCCTCTCCTCTAGGCTACACAACCTCATGTTTTTGTGGTGCACAGAGCTGGGGCTGCAGCAACAGCCGCCCGGAGGGAACAGCTTCATCTGCTCCATTAGTAAGGTTGGATGAGTTTTGGCTTCGAACACTTTGTGTTGTCTCTTAGTTGTTGATGGGGTTTGGGTTGGGTTGTTTTGTTTTTCCTTCCTAGAAATAATTTTTTAAAGCCTTCCTGGAAACCTTGGCGTTTTCTGGAGGTCAAACTCACCTCTTGGAAAGCCGACAGCCAGCCGAAGCCCAAGGGGAGCATCACGAACAGCCGGACCGTCAAGCTGACGGTCATGCTGGAGGGGTTGCAGCCGACTCTGCCGACTCAGCGCCGGCCCGGGGGCGATTTAATGATTTCAGGAGGTGTTTGGCCCGAAGCATCACGTGGAGCGGAAGGGAAGAGCGCAGGGTTTAAACAAACAGGGGGAGCTCAGCCACGGCAGCGAGGGGCGGCCCGGGGGGGAACAGCTGCGGGGAGGCTTTGCGCAATGTTTGTGACTTTACTGCAAGCCAAAGAGCCAGCTCGGAGCCAGCCCGGGCAGCCCCACAGGCAGGAGATGATCTGTGGGGCGAAAAGGGGCTCTGTGCTGCTCAACCCGTGCCCTGGCAGGCCTCACGCCTCCGCCACGGCAGCGCGGTGACCCCAGCGCGGCAGCCGGACCCGAGCCGCCCTGCCCGCCCGGCCCGCAGGGGGCAGGAGCAAGGCCGGAACTGAAGCGCGGAGTCCTTGTTTCCCGCCGGACCGCCGCGCCGCGGCTCGGCCCCGGCCCCGTTTCCCGCCGGACCGCCGCGCCGCGGCTCGGTCCCCTCCCGGCGTGGCTGCCAGCGCCAGCCCCGGCCCGGCTCAGACTCCCTGCCCGCGCCCGGGCGCCCCCCGCATGGCAAAGCAGAGCCCCGCGGAGCCCGAGGGCCGCAAGAAGGGCAAGAGGAGGAAGAGGAAGAAGGGGAAGGCCGAGCATGGCGGCGGGGAAGGGGCAGCGACGCAGAAGGGCCCCGGCCTGGCGGCAGCTCCCCCCCGCAGCCCCGGGGAGTTCTCCTCCAACTGGAAGGCGCTGCAGGAGGTGAGGGGAGCCGGGGGAGGGTCGGTTGTGGCGATCGCGGCTGGGGCAGGGCGCCGGGGCCATGCTGTGGTTCTCGGAATGCACCCCCACGTTGGATGCAGTAATTAAGGAAGAAATAATTATCAGTGGTTTAACTATGAATGAAGTGCTGCGGGCAGGGAGCGGGGATGAGTCGTTGCAGCTACCTCCCATCGAGCCAGCCAGGGAGTGCAGGGGCCCTGGGCCCTGCACACGCTGGCAGGAAGCAGCAAGCAGCAGGGTTGAGACTCACTAAAATAATCCTTTTGCCTCTCATTTTAGCTACTGAAACAAAAGACAAATAGCCCCAAAGACTCCCTCTCTACTTGTCAAACACCCACCAAAAAGAAGCAACCACTCAAAGCAGGAAACAGCCAAGAAGTTCCAGCTACCAATGGGAAGGTGAAGGCCAAACCCTCACATGAAATGGACAAGGCTCCTGGTAAGGAAAATCCTCCTCCTTTGGCTAAGCCAGAAGCCAAGAAGGTTCCAACGGAGAAGAATTTAAATGGTACCAAGAGGGAGGGAAAAGGCTGCAAAGAGAAAAAGGAAAATGGCAATGTTGTAAAGGAGAAGGAAACAAAGCAAAATGGCAACATGGCAAAGGAGAAAGGAAAAAAGCAAAGTGACAGCACTGTGAAGGAGAAAGAGGATATAAAACATAAGAGGAGGAAAGCTGAAGAACCTGTGCAGCAGCCACCCAAAGAGTGAGTACTTCAGGCATCAGGGTTGGAAGGGACCTCAAGGCTCAGCCAGTTCCAGCCCCCCTGCCATGGGCAGGGACACCTCACACTGCAGCAGGTTGCTCACAGCCACCTCCAGCCTGGCTGCAAACACCTCCAGGCAGGAGGCTTCCACCACCTCCCTGGTGGTGCCAGGCTCTCACCACCCTCCTGGGCAACAACTTCTTCCTAACAGCCAATCTCAATCTCCCCATTTCTAGATTTGCTCCATCCCCCCAGTCCTATCACTCCCTGACACCCTCACAAGTCCCTCCCCAGCTTGCTTGGAGCCCCCTGCAGATCCTGGAAGGCCACAATGAGGTCTCCTCAGAACCTTCTCCTCTCCAGCCTGCACAACCCCAACTCCCTCAGTCTGTCCTCACAGCAGAGCAGCTCCAGCCCTCTGCTCCTCCTCGTGGCCCTTCTCTGGACACCTTCCAGCACCTCCAGACCCTTCCTGTGCTAGGGGCTCCAGAACTGGACACAGAGCTCCAGGTGGGGTCTCACCAGAGCAGAGTAGAGGGGGAGAACCTTTCTTCTGGGAGGTGTGCACTGCATGCAGCTGCACTCTTCCAGCCTAAAGCTGAGGAGAAGAGAGGCTTGCTGACCCTGCTCCTCACAAACAGCAAACCTGCACAGGAGACAGCACTGGACTCATGTTCACAGAGCTGATCTCTTGCTTTTAAATACTAAATTGCTTCCCTTACACTGGAAAGGTCCAAGACTGTTTGAAGAAGCCTCTTCAGTGTAATTCACTCTCTGCTTCCCACAGGGCTGAGATCTGGTTCGATGACGTTGATCCAAGAGATATTGAGGCAGCAATAGGACCTGAAGCAGCAAAAGTTGCTAGAAGAAACCTGGGACTTGAAACAGGCCAAACCCAACAGTCTGTGGAGCAAGTGCTGGTCAAAGAAAAGGCTTTTGAAGGGTGAGTGGCACTGCAGCAGGAAGGATGGCACCAGGGGCACTGAGGGTATCTGAGCACATGGTGCAGTGTTAGAACTGGAGCCTTTCTTAAAGGCATAGCCTCAACCAGCCACAGTATCATAGAATCAGTAAGGTTGGAAAAGACCTCAGAGATCATCAAGTCCAAGCTGTCACCCAACACCTCCTGACTAACTAAACCCTGGCTCCAAGTGCCACATCCAAGCCCTTTTTGAACACCTCCAGGGATGGAGACTTAACCACCTCCCTGGGCAGCACATCCTAATGGCCAATTCCTCTTCCTGGGAAGAGCTTTCTCCTCACCTCCAGCCTAACACACCCCCCCCCCCCCAGCACAGCTTGAGACTGTGTCCTCTTGTTCTGGTGCTGGGTGCCTGGGAGAAGTTCTCTCCTAAGTGCTGTCATTTGCAGGTGCACAGCACAGGCTGGCAGCTCCCAGATCCACCTGAGCCTTGTGCACTCCCCTCTGCAGGCCCTGTAACAGAGCTGTGCTTTGTCTTGCAGGCTGACTCGAGCTGTAGCCATGGACTGTGAGATGGTGGGAGTGGGCCCCAAGGGGGAGGACAGCATTGTGGCTCGTGTGTCCATCGTCAACCAGTTTGGGAAGTGCATCTATGACAAATATGTGAAGCCCACAGAGGAGGTCACTGACTACAGAACAGCTGTCAGTGGCATACGCCCCCAGAACATCAAAGCAGGTAGGAAGGTTGCCCCTCACCTCCCCAGAAAATCATAGAAGCAACCAGGTTGGAAAAGGCCTCAGAGATCATCAAGTCCAACCTATTACCTATCACCCAACACCTCCTGACAACTAAACCATGGCACCAAGTGCCACATCCAATCCCCTCTTGAACACCTCCTGGGATGGTGACTCCACCACCTCCCTGGGCAGCACATCCCAGGGCCAATCTCTCTCTCTGGGAAGAACTTTCTCCTCACCTCCAGCCTGAACCTCCCCTGGCACAGCTTGAGACTGTGTCCTCTTGTTCTGGTGCTGGCTGCCTGGGAGAAGAGACCAACCCCCAGCTGGCTACAACCTCCCTTCAGGGAGTTGGAGAGAGCAAGAGGTCTCCCCTGAGCCTCCTCTTCTCCAGGCTAAGCAACCCCAGCTCCCTCAGCCTCTCCTCCCAGGGCTGTGCTCCAGACCCCTCCCCAGCCTTGTTGCCCTTCTCTGGACACACTCAAGTATCTCAGTGTCCCTCTTAAGATGTTTTTTTTTGTTTTCCCATCCTTAAAGAACATCTTAACAGGCTGCCACAGAAGTCTCCTTGACTGAGCTCAGAGAAGTTTTAGCTCTGTTTTGAGAAATGGAAAAGAAAATGTAGCCTGGAGGCTAAGAAAAATGGTTGGAACAAAAGCTTTTTGCAGAGTGGTGCCTGATGCACTAGAGGAAGTTAACTCATGGATTCTGCCCCTTTGCTCTGCTCTGACCCCACCTCCAATACTCTGTCCAGGTCTGGTGTCCCCAGCATGAGACACAGAGCTGCTGGAGTGAGGCCAGAGGAGGCCACAAAGGTGATCCAGGCAGCTCTGCTGTGAGGACAGGCTCAGGGAGCTGGGGATGTTCAGCCTGAAGAAGAGAAGATTCTAGGGGGGGAAATCTTAGAGCTGCCTTCCAATAGCTGAAGGGATCCTGCAGGAAGGCTGCAGAGGGACTTTTCCTGGGGGTGTCTAGAGGGGGATGGTTTGAAGCTGAGGGAGAGCAGGGTTAGACTGGAGCTGGGGAAGTTGTTCTTCAGTATGAGGGTGAGGAGACTCAAATAAGCTGCCCAGGGAGGCTGTGGCTGCCTCCTCCCTGGAGGTGTTGAAGGCCAGCTTGGCTGAGGCCTTGAGCAGCTGAGTCCAGTTGAGGGGTGTCCCTTTAACTGCAGGGTACTGAGTTATTTTGTGCTTCTGATGGAAAGTGTTCCCTTCTGTGGTCTTTTTTAGGTGAAGACTTTAAAACAGTTCAGCAGGAGGTTGCCAACATCTTGGATGGGAGGATTTTAGTTGGCCATGCCCTGCGCAACGACCTGAAGGTACTTGGCTGCAGCTTTCTTCCTTGGAAGACAAAGCTCCTAGGCTGTAAGGCTGATGAAATTGCTGATACAACCTCCTGGGTCAGCTGAACAAACCTGAACTAGAAACTCCCCCACTGCTCCCTCAGTGTCTTGTCCTGTCCTGCTGCAGCCAGGCCAGCCCCAGCTGCTTGCCACCTGAAGTTCCTCAATGCCACAAGGAAGAGTTCGGAGGGTGATCTGCTCGCTGGAAGAGCCAGGAAGGGAGCAGTGATGAGAACACTGTTTGCATGCTTTGCTTAGCCTCCAGAGCTCAGCAGCCTGGGCCTCCTTACCAGAGACAGGCATCTCATGCATGCTGTACCAGCACTGCTTCCAGCTTCAGTTCTCTTTCTCCTGCTAAGGAGAAGTGTGGTTCTTGATCCCAGCTGGTGTCTGGGTGATCTTGGCCTTGTCTGTGGGTTTGAGCTGTATTTTATAGGGGGTGGAAGGAAGCAGCAAGAGCTCTGCATTCAGCTGTGTAAGTTTGCAAGCAGCAGGATGATTTGGACTGGAAATGTCCTTTCTCCTAGGTGCTATTTCTTGATCACCCCCAGAAGATGATCCGTGACACACAGAGATACAAACCCTTCAAACAGAGAGTCAAGGTAAGAAACTGAGGGCAAAGTGCCCCTCTGTAAACTGACTGCCAGCTGCTAGCACCTCCTGCACTGCCCTCTGCCTGACCCTTTTCCTCCTTTCCCACCTGGAGGAGGGATCCCTGCTTTTCCACCTGCAAACACCAGGCTAGCTGAATGCTTGCTTGGTGGTTGAGATACATCAGTGAGTGACTTAGAATCAATCATAGAATCAACCAGGTTGGGAAAGACCTCAGAGATCATCAAACCCAACCTATTACCTATCACCCAACACCTCCTGACAACTAACCCATGGCTCCAAGTGCCACAGCCAAGCCTTTTTTGAACACCTCCAGGGCTGGGGACTCCACCACCTCCCTGGGCAGCACATTCCAGTGGCCAATTACTCTGTGAAGAGAGTGCTGAGCTCAGTCCAAACACTGCTGGTGAAGTCTGTGCACAAATTGCAGTGGCTCTCCCATTCTGCAGCACTCCCATGGTGTTCATAATGCTTTTCTGGACAGCAAACTAAGATCACAGAATGGTTTGGGTTGGAAGGGACCTTAGAGATCAGATTCCAACCCCCCTGCCATGTGCAGAGATGCCTTCCACGAGACCAAGTTGCAGCATCCAACCTGGCTTGGAATATCTGCAGGCTTGGAGCCTCCACAACTTCTCAAAGGTGGTAGAGTTCCACTTGCAGTAAGGCTGATCCTTCCTGGCATCATTTCCCTAAGGGCACAAACCACTGGATGCCTTCATGCTTCTGCTTAGACTGCTGGAGTAAAGGTTCAGATAATTCACAGATTGCACTGGGTTGGAAGGGAGCCTCAAAGGTCATCTTGTCCAACCCCTCTGCAGTCAGCAGGAACACCTCCAACTAGATCAGGCTTGCCCAGGGCCACATCAAATCTGACCTTGAGTGTCTGCAGGGTTGGGGCCTGAGGCACATCCCTGGGCAGCCTGTTCCAGCCTCTCCCCAGCCTCACTGTGCAGAGCTCCCTCCTGATGTGCAACCGAACTCTGCCCTGCTCCAGTCTCATACCATTGCCCCCATCACTCCACACCCTTCTAAAGGGTCCCTCCAGCAGTGGGCACAGCAGGATTCTGTCTGTTCTGTTTGCAGAGCTCCAGGCCATCACTGAAGCTGCTCTGCGAGAAGCTGCTGAACGTTCGAGTGCAGACCTCGGAGCACTGCTCGGTGCGTAGCTGAGCACAGCACACCCTGGGGGCTGGGGAACAGGGTGCTGCACGTTGCCTCTGGGATCTGCCTTCAATCCACAATGCTGTGGCTTCACTCTAGCCTCTCAGAGTCATAGAATGGCTCAGGTTGGAAGGGACCTCAGGGATCATCTACTCCAACCTCCCCACCATGGGCAGGGACACCTCTCAACTAGACTCAGCCGCTCAAGGCTGCCTCCAGCCTGGCCTTGAAACCCCCAGGGAGGAGGCAGCCACAGCCTCCCTGGGCAGCCTGTGCCAGAGTCTCACCACCCTCACAATGAAGAGCTTCTTCCTCAGCTCCAGTCTGACCCTGCTATGCCTCAGCTTCAAACCATTCCCCTTTGTCCAGTCTCTAGACACCCTCAGGAAAAGTTCCTCTGCAGCCTTCTTGTGAGATTCCTTCAGCTATTGGAAGGCAGCTCTGAGGTCCCCCCTGGAATCTTCTCCAGGCTGAACACCCCCAGCTCCCTCAGCCTATCCTCACAGCAGAGCTGCTCCAGCCCTTGAATCATTTTTGTGGCCTCCTCTGTCCCCACTCCAGCAGCTCTGTGCCCTTCTCATGCTGGGGACACCAGAACTGGAGGCAGGATTTGAGGTGGGGTCTCAGCAGAGCTGAGCCAAGGGGCAGGATCCCCTCTCTTGCCTTGCTGCCCACACTGCTCTGGCTGCAGCCCAGCACACAGCTGCCTGCTGGGCTGCATGAGGGCATTGCTGGCTCCTGGGGAGCTGCTCAGCATCCAGCACCCCCAACTCTCTCTCTTCAGGGCTGCTTTCAACCCACTCTGCACCCAGCCTGGATTTGTGCCTAGGCTTGGCCCAAGCCAGCAAGCTCTGCTTGGACAGCAGCACACAGCAGCACTGCCATTTAAGTTGCTTCCTGTTACAGGCCTCCTAGCACTTGGATTGTTTCCTTATAGCCATGGACTTGTGCACAAGTGAGCTGTGTTTTGTTTAACTACTAATTCTTGTTATTTTGATCCCCTCAGGGTGGGGGAAAAGTAATTCTCAACTATTGACTCAACTTACCTTAAAAGCAGCATTCTGCAGCCCTGGGTAACTATTGAGCTCTTCTCTTTCAGTGGAGTGAAGGATTTAACAGAGGAATGAACTGAACAAGGCAAATCCTAAGGGTAGCTTCCAGGATGTTGAATCAGTCCAAAAGTTCTTTGGCTTTCTCCTCCTCCTCCTCCTGGTTTCCCAAGTCACAATGAGAAAGAGAAGTGCATAGCCTGGTGGTGGGCTGTGTGTTCTGAACCCAGATGAATCCCTTTCCACTAGTCACAGAACCTGAGTCTAGAAAGAAATGATGCCACATTACTTGCAAGGATGGAAGATTTTGCTCTTTATTAACACTAATGGCTCTTAAAGCACATCAGCTACCTTGCATTAAGCCTCCTGTTCTGTTCTCTCTCAGATTCAGGATGCACAGGCAGCTATGAGGCTCTACACCCTGGAGAAAAAGAAGTGGGAAGCTGCTCTCAAGAACAAACCTACCAACAAGAAAACTAAAACCTGAATGCTTCCCAGCTCCAGCATTTGCTGGTTGCCTGTCACATTCTGAGGCACATTTAGAGACAACTCAGAACTGACAGCAGCTGCTTGGTGGAATCACTCACAAGGTAATGCCTCTGACCTGCCAGGTGAATGGTGCCACAGGAGAAGGCTGCCAGTGTCCCCTCTCTGGATGGTGCCTATGACCTAATGCCTGCTGCTGTGCTTCAACACCACCTGCAACAAACCCCTGCATTTGTCAAGTGCTTCAGGTGAGTTTCTGCAGAGGAAGTGGACTGAAAAAGGGTTGTTCAAGTACAGCAGAAGAAGGGGAAAACCTGCCCAGACTCAAATCTTTACTCCAAACTCTCCAAGTGAAGGCAAATTCTTCATTGTTGCTGTTAGTCTCTGTTGTGGTAGCTAAATCAAACAATCTGGAACAGTTTAGCCATGACTCATGGCCTAATGTTCATCCTTCTGATGAGGAAAACCTTTTGACAACATTTCTGGGGGCTCCAAATTTCCCTCTCTGAACCAGGAGGAGACAGGTCTTGTTCCTGTACAAAGAGGGTTTCCATTTTACTTCTGCAGCTTCAGAAGTGTTGCATCCACAAGGGTCCTTATCTCCTGGGGAGAAACAGGAGAGTTGTCCAGCCCAACATCACTTGCTTTGCTCCACTTTTTACATCCCTTTATTAATAAAAGCTGTACCTGGGAAAAAAGCCTTTCATGGAATCATCATCAGAGGGGGGCTCAGGTTGGAAGGGACCTCAGAGATCAGCTGCTCCAACCTCCCCACCATGGGCAGGGACACCTCCACTAGACTCAGCTGCTCAAGGCCTCAGCCAGTCTGCCCTTCAACACCTCCAGGGAAGAGGCAGCCACAGCCTCCCTGGGCAGCCTGTGCCAGAGCCTCACCACCCTCATACTGAAGAACTTCTTCCTCAGCTCCAGTCTGACCCTGCTCTCCCTCAGCTTCAAACCATCCCCCCTTGGCCTGTTTTCTAGGCAGCCTCATAAGAAGTCCCTCTGCAGCCTTCCTGTAGGATCCCTTCAGGTATTGGAAGGCAGCTCTGAGGTCCCCCTGGAGCCTTCTCTTCCCTAGGCTGCACAACCCCAGCTCCCTCAGCCTTTCAAATGAGTGTTCTCAACAGAGGTGAGGGCTGCTTCTCTGAAATCCAAAGCAACTCTTAATCACCTGAGGAAATAGAATGGGTTGGGTTGGAAGGGACCTTTAAAGCTTATCTATTCCAGCCCCTCTGCAGTGAAGGGGGATGAAATCCATCACCAGCAATACATTAAGCATCCAGCCTCTTAACACACTGCCTTCCACATACCTTGCTGGAAGCAAAGTGGCTTTGGATGTCAGACAGCAGTTCTTCCATGTTCAGGGCTAGCATCTCCAGCAGAACATCATCTGTGGTGTAAACAAAGAGGAGCATTTATGGTTACAGTGGCCAACAGCTTCAGCAGGAGCTCAGGGAGAGGAGATCTACACACAGAGAAGGTGAATTAGAAAGTTAACATCAGTGCCATTTACAATCATCCAAGAGTGAGTGGGATGAGCTCTCAGTTCCAATTCATAGATTCACAGAATAGTTTGGGTTGGAAAGGACCTTGAAGATCATCCAGCTCAAACCTCCCACCAGCCCAGGTTGCTCAAGGCCTCATCCAGCCTGGCCTTGAACACCTCCAGGGAGGGGACATCCACAAGCTCCCAGGGCAACCTGTTCCAGTGTCTCCTCACCCTCACCACAAAACTTCTTCCTCCTCTCCAGTCTCAGTCTCCTCTCTTCCAGCTCAAAGCCATTCCCCTTGCCCTGGTATTCCCAGCCCTTGTCACAAGTCCCTCCCCAGCTCTCCTGGAGCCCCTTTAGGTACTGGAAGGCTGCTCTAAGGTCTCCCTGGAGCCTTCTCCAGGCTGACCAGCCCCAACTCTCTCAGCCTGTCCCCATAGGGGAGGTTCTCCAGCCCTGGGATCATCTTTGTGGCCTCTTCTGGACCTGCTCCAGCAGCTCTTATGCTGGAGACACAGGAACTGGATGCAGTGCAGTCTGACAAGAGCAGAGTAGAGAGGGGCAGGATCACCTCTCTGGTCCTGCTGGTCACACTGCTCTCATCACACATTCTCCTTTCTCAGGGACAGCCTTTCCTGAGAGCTACTAACACAGAGCCACAGAATTGTTTTGGTTGAGGGGAAAGAAACAACCCTTTGAGGAACAAGGAGTCCACCCAGTCTGGTGCCAAACTATGGCCCTCAGCACCACACCTCTGCCTCTAATACTTCAGGGGTAGGGATTGAACCACCTCCCTGGGCAGCCTGTTCCAATGTTTGGGAACCCTTCCCTGCCTCTGCACTATCTGCCTTTAGGGTAGGGTTTTTTTTTGGAGGGAGGTTTCTTCCCTGTCTTTTGGGGGGTGAGGAAGAGATTCAGCAAACAACCATCTCACCATACTGAACCATCTCCCTCATCAGCATGCAGACACTTCCCACCACTTGTGGATCATGGCAGTGAAGGTGGAAGGTGTCTTTGAGCAGGTGAATTCCACTGCCTTCAGGATCAGTTATCAGTCTCAAAGCTGCTATCTCTGAAAGGGAGACAAACACTGCTGGGCAGCTGCACACTGCATCACCTCCTTCCCACTGCCCTGCTCCACCTGGCAGCTGTGTGCCACTCTTCCAGGAAGTCAGTCCCACCATTTGCAGTGTATCTAAAAGCTCTTCTGAACCCTAGAATGGCTCAACTGGGATGGGACCTGAGAGAGCATTTGCTCTAACCACCTCACCATGGGCAGGGACACCTTGCAACTACACTCAGCTGCTCAAGGCCTCAGCCAAGCTGGCCTTGAACACCCCCAGGCAGGAAGCAGCCACAACCTCCCAGGCAGCCTGTGCCAGAGTCTCAGCACCCTGCTACTGAAGAACTTCTTCCTCAGCTTCACTCTAACCCTGCTCTGCCTCAGCTTCAAACCATTCCCCCTTGGCCTGGCTCCAGACACCCTCATGGAAAGGTCCCCCTGGAGCCTTCTCCAGGCTGAACACCCCCAGCTCCCTCAGCCTGTCCTCACTAGAGCTGCTCCAGCCCTTGGATCATCTTTGTGGCCTCCTCTGGCCTCTCTCCAGCAGCTCTGTGTCCTTCTGCTGCTGGGGACACCAGGACTGGAGGCAGGATTGGAGGTGAGGTCTCAGCAGAGCAGAGTCAAGGGGCAGAATCCCCTCTCTTGCCCACTGCTGAAGCTTATTTGGACAGCCAGTAGCCACCTGCACAGCTGCACTGCCATGCAGAGCCAGTGTGACACTGAAATGCCTGCTTTCACTTGGAGCTCTACCTTTTTGCAGTTCATGACCACCACAAACCAACCAACCACAGGAGCTACTGAGAGATCAGACTGCCCTGATCTGCTGCTCCTTAGACACACTGGGTCCCATAGGGAGAAGCCCCAGAATTCACACCCTCAGTGGCACTATTTCCTCTTCCAGTCCTGCAAGGGAAGATTAACTCAGGAGAGCAGATGTCAAACCAATCTCACTGTGAACCTCTGTACTATCCAGACCCCCACACAGACATTGCTGAGCTGCTTTGCAGCTAGTAAGAACTGCTGAATGGTACCAGAGAGCCTCAGAAGGCTTGCCAAGGCCAGGCAGACACTCTTCACCAGCACTGCTCTTCCTGGGTGCTCCCTGAGTGCATCCAGCAGCAGCACAGTCAGGGGCTCAAATTCATCTTCACTAAGGCAACCTGTAAAAAAGACAAAGCCCCAGAAACTTCAGAAGCCTTCAAAACATTCCATCAGCCTCCTGTTTCCCAGATCCCCCTCACCATGCCATGAAAGTGAACAGAGGAAACAGGGAAATCCTGTATCACAGCAAGAGAGACACCCAGTGAGGTCTTAGGAGCTGATCCAGGGCTCTACATTTCTGACAGATCTTCCAGGCCAAGATTCCCTTCCATTCCCCAAGCCAAAAGGAATGGAGAGTCCTGAACACTGAACTGATGCTGGTGGGGGCTAGAAATGAGATTGCTCAGCTCCTGCTAGTGGCAGGAGGGCAGAAGCACAGGGCAGGAGGTGAACACAAGGCAATGTCCTCACAGGAGGAAGACAGAGAGACACAAAGCAGGACTGCAAGGCTGAGTTTGAGAGCACAGGTTCATGAGAATCAAGCAGCTCTGCATTTAGCTTTGCATTCTGGAACACTGCTCCCAGCTCCCAAAGCAGATGGCATCAAACCAAACCCCTCAGTGCACCTTGTGCTGGAAGGAGTGACACAAATGGGATTCTTGGTCTTAAGAGATAAGCCAAGGATCAGATCCTCCCTCTGCACAGGGTCCTTGTGGCTGCTCATCACCACAGAGCCCATCTGCAGTATCCAGTTAGCTAATTGCTAGAGCTCGTCAAAAATAGCTTCATCAGGGAGTGGAGGAGCAAGTGCAGGGAAGAGTGGCAAGAGAGGATGCAAGTTCCTAACTCTGCTGCCATCTGCAGAGCCTGCTAAGGCCCAGCAGCCTGGATGTGGAGGATCACCCCTGGCAGAGACAGCCAGGCATGGCTGGCAGGCTTCCCTGTGCACAGGGGAGGAGAGGACTGGCAAAACACACCTTGGAGTGACAATGCCCACAGGGCAGAGCAAGCAGACTCAGCAACTGCTCCATTCTGGAGGTGCTCTTGCAGGACTGCAGAGGTCACAGGCACAGCACCTTTCAGCAGGGTTTGGTCTGTATTCTCTGAGCACAAATTGGAGAGAGAGTTACTTATCAAGCAATCAGAACCTAAGCAGGCTGAATGTCAGATTGTATCAGTGACAGCCTCATGTGGGTGAGAGCATTGGAGCACTGCAGTTGTTGCTTTCATAGGAACAAAAGCAGAGGGAAAGGACCTAAACCATACAAACCAAATCAAGCCTTACAGGCCCAACAGTGAAGCTCCTTACAGGGAGCTGAGTTTCTCCAGGAGGTCATTTCCTTGGCCATCTAAATCATACAAAGGGATCACAGCAAGCAGCCTCCCAGAACAGCCTCTTTCTTGACAGACTGAGGTCTGAGGATGGATATTCAGCTGGTCACAGAAGTCAAACTGGTACTTTGTTGAACAGAGGGGGTTAAAACCACCAGGTGCATCCTGTGCTTTCAGATTCTCTGGGTGATTACAGCTCCTCAACTCTGCAAGAGTCATCACAGACTGGCTCAGGTTGGGAGGGATCTCAAGAGATCATCCACTGCCACCTCCCTGCCATGGGCAGGGACACCTCTCAACTAGACTCAGCTGCTCAAGGCCTCAGCCAAGCTGGCCTTCAACACGTCCAGGGAGGAGGCAGCCACAGCCTCCCTGGGCAGCCTGTGCCTGAGTCTCACCACCCTCATAATGAAGAGCTTTTTCCCCAGCTCCACTCTAACCCTGCTCTGCCTCAGCTTCAAACCATTCCCCCTTGGCCTGGCTCAGACACCCTCAGGAAAAGTCTCTCTGCAGCCTTCCTGCAGGATCCCTTCAGCTATTGGAAGGCAGCTCTGAGGTCCCCCCTGGAATCTTCTCTCCTCTAGGCTGAACACCCCCAGCTCCCTCAGCCTGTGCTCCAGCCCTTGGATCATCTTTGTGGCCTCCTCTGGACTCACTCCAGCAGCTCTGTGGCCGCCTTCTGCTGGGGACACCAGGACTGGAGGCAGGATTGGAGGTGAGGTCTTAGCAGAGCAGAGTCAAGGGGCAGAATCCCCTCTCTTGCCCTGCAGCCCAGCACTCAGCTGCCTGCTGGGCTGCAGGAGGGCACTGCTGGCCCCTGGGGAGCTGCTCAGCAACCAGCATCCCCAAATCTTCCTTCAGAGCAGCTCTCAACCTACTCTGAACATGCCACAGAAACAAATGCCCTATAAAACTCCCAGCAGGGTCTCATCAGAAGGGGCCAGCTCAAGCAACCCCCCCTGGCTCTGCTCTCCAGCCCTGTGGGATGCTGCTGGTTTGTTCCCAAGGCAGTGGCAGGAGCACCCTTGCCACCTTGGCAACCACATTCCTTTGGGAATAGAAGTCTCCAGGAGATGTTCAACTCAAGATTTAGCCCAGCTGTGCCAAGAGAAGTGAGGCACAAAGCACTAAGCTGCTGTTAATCCCAAATGCTATTCTGATACCCAACAGGCAGTCTGCACTGCACTGCCCCTGCTAAGGGCAGGGCAAAGAGCAGCTGACTGCCAACCCAGCCAGCACCCTTTGCATTCTGACACTCTTCATACACCAGACCTTGGCCTAAGGAGTCACAGTCTGTCACAAAAAGGCTGCTAAGAGGCCTGCACTCATTTCTCACTTCCTCTGCCTTAGATCTGGGTGACTTCAAGCCATTCTGGGAGTGCTGTGGAGAGAGCTCTCCACAACGGGAGAAGAGAGAGACAATCCAGCCTCAGCAGCAGGAATGTTTGAACTCAATTAGGCACAATACCTGCTGCCACCCAGTCACATGAGCCTAGGCACAATGCCTGCTGTGTTCTGCTCACCACTCACAGCCAGGCTCCAGAGAACCCCACAGCAGGAGAGGCAAATCTTCTCGTTGGGAAGGAAAGTTCTTGCAGCTGACAGAAGGTCTGGGATGACTCCAGCTTTCCAGAGATTCTCTGCAGCAATGTCTGAAGAACAGAGAAAGAACAACAAATTCCATGGGATCTGCTCTTTTTTGGTCCCTCTCACGACAGAGAGCAGCAGCAACGATTGAAGTGGTGATTAAGCAGTAACAGGACACCATCAGCTGGACAAAGAGAGCAAACCAGACCCAATTCTTCCCTAAGATGCAGCAAGCACAGCCTTGAGCACTTAGAACCCTCTCAGAGGGCTCCTGCCCCATCCTTTCTCCTTACACCGCTGAAATTTATAGGGCAGAAAAGGAACTGAGAGGGTGGTGAGAGCCTGGCACAGGCTGCCCAGGGAGGTGGTGGCAGCCTCCTGCCTGGAGGTGTTTGCAGCCAGGCTGGAGGTGGCTGTGAGCAACCTGCTGTGGTGTGAGGGGTCCCTGCCCATGGCAGGGGGTTGGGACTGGCTGAGCCTTGAGGTCCCTTCCAACCCTTCACGAGTACCTGCAAGTTAGCAACTGAAGCAACTTCAGCTGCAGAGTTAGGAGACCCTGGAAAAAGTTTGGGCTCAGAAAGCAAATTTCTTTCTCCATGATGCTTTGTACTTGCATCCCCTTGTTCCCCACCCCCCTGGAACCATTTCTAAGCTGGTTTCAAAGGCTGGGGTGTAAAGGCACCCTCAATATTTAGCAACTCCAATCTCAGCAGAAAAACCAAAGTAGAGAAATGGGGTAGAATGGTTTCAGCTGGGTAGAGAAATGGGGTAGAGTGGTGGAGAGTAGCCCTGAAGAAAGAGACTTGGGGGTGTTGGGTGCTGAGCAGCTCCCCAGGGGCCAGCAGTGCCCTCCTGCAGCCCAGCAGGCAGCTGTGTGCTGGGCAGCAGGGCAAGAGAGGGGATTCTGCCCCTTGATTCTTCTCTGCTGAGGCCTCACCTTCAATCCTGCCTCCAGTTCTGGTGTCCCCAGCATGAGGAGGACACAGAGCTGTTGGAGTGAGGCCAGAGGAGGCCACAAAGATGATCCAAGGGTTGGAGCAGCTCTGCTCTGAGGATAGGCTGAGGGAGCCTAGAGGAGAGAAGATTCCAGGGGAGACCTCAGAGCTGCCCTCCAATAGCTGAAGGAATCTTACAAGGTGGCTGCAGAGAGACTTTTCCTGAGGGTGTCTGGAGCCAGGCCAAGGGGCAATGGCTTGAAGCTGAGGCAGAGCAGGGTTAGAGTGGAGCTGAGGAAGAAGTTCTTCAGCAGGAGGGAGCTGAGACTCTGGCACAGGCTGCCCAGGGAGGCTGTGGCTGCCTCCTCCCTGGGGCTGTTCAAGGCCAGGCTGGCTGAGGCCTTGAGCAGCTGAGTCTGGCTGAGAGGAGTCCCTGCCCATGGCAGGTGGGTTTGAGTCGATGATCCCTGAGGTCCCTTCCAACCTGAGCCACTCTGATTCTGCTTTCAGCAGCATCATCTTACCAACATCTAGTATCTCCCCAACATCTTCTCAATACTGCCACTATTAAACTGAGCCCTGCAAGCATCCACATCTCACTGAAGTCACAAGTTCTGCATTACATAGAACCACAGAATGCTTTGGCTTGGAAGGGACCCCCCCAGAAGTCATCTGTTCCAAGGTCCCTACCTTGAGCAGGGACCTCCTCCACCAGACCCAGCTGCTCAGAGCCTTGTCAAGCCTGACCTTGACTCTTAGGTTACAGAAGTAGAAACTTAAGAACACTGCCCCAAAAATGAAGCAGGAGACTCACCACTGGTTGCCATCATCATCAACAAGCTGGAGGCCAAGGAAATCAGCTCTTCATTTTCAGAGTGTCTCCTCATGGTCTCTACCAGAGAGCTGATCACAGCCTCATCCAGGGGTATCACCACATCCTGCTCCAGGGCTGGCAGAAGTCAGCATTTCAACACAAGAGACACCAAAAAGAAGCATTTCAGTGGCTGTCAATGGAGTCTGAGGCTCCTGCTGACATCCATTAGCAGCATTTCCTCAGGTAGCAGAGGAAAGCTGAAGTTTCCTTTCTCTGAAACATAATTCTTCCCATTCCCAAGCCTGCAGCACTCCCAGGTGTCACAGGGGTGCAGGTGCCAAGCAAGTGACATCAGGGATCATGCAAGAAACTGAACAACCACTTTGATGGTTTGAAATTCAAGCAGCAGAACACAGACTCTGATTTCATAGCATCAGATGTTTGTTCTGGTTGGAAGAGGAGCTTTAAGATCATCAAGCCCAACCATTCCCTACCTCTGCCAAGTCTGGTGCTAAACCATGGCCCTCAGCAGCAGGGAGAGGGTGGCAGCCTCCTGCCTGGAGGTGTTTGCAGCCAGGCTGGAGGTGGCTGTGGGCAGCCTGCTGCAGTGTGAGGTGTCCCTGCCCATGGCTGGGGGGTTGGAACTGGCTGAGCCTTGAGCTCCCTTCCAACCCTGACAATTCTATGATCATCAAGTCCAACCATTCTCTAACTCTGCCATGCCTGGTGCTAAACCATGGCCCTCAGTAACACCACACAGCAGGAAAAGAAATTTAGTAGCTTGAGGTCAGCAGCTTGCATTTCAAACTCAGCACAACTGCAGAACCACAGAATCATTCAGGTTGGAAGAGACCCTTGGGACATCAAGTCCAACCATGAACCCAACTCTATAAAGTTCACCAATTCATAGACTCAGAACTGCCAGGGCTGGAAGGGAGCTCAAGGCTCAGCCAGTCCCAACCCCCTGCCATGGCCAGGGACACCTCACACCACAGCAGGTTGCTCACAGCCACCTCCAGCCTGGCTGCAAACACCTCCAGGCAGGAGGCTGCCACCACCCTCCTGGGGAGGAACTTCTTCCTCACATCCAATCTGAATCACCCCACTTCCAGTTTTGCTCCATCCCCCCCAGTCCTATCCCTCCCTGACACCCTCCAAAAGTCCCTCCCCAGCTTTCTTTGAGCCCCCTTCAGACACTGGAAGGCCACAATGAGGTCTCCTCAGAGCCTTCTCCTCTCCAGACTGCACAGCCCCAACTCCCTCAGTCTGTCCTCACTGCAGAGCAGCTCCAGCCCTCTGCTCCTCCTCGTGGCCCTTCTCTGGGCACCTTCCAGCACCTCCAGATCCTTCCTGTGCTAGGGGCTCCAGAACTGGACACAGTGCTCCAGGTGGGGTCTCAGCAGAGCAGAGTAGAGGGGGAGAATCCCCTCCCTGGCTCTGCTGGCCACACTTCTCTTGCTGCAGCCCAGGCTGTGCTAGCCACGTCTGCTAGCCCTGAGGAAAGTCCATGAGAACCCAGACTCTTATTAAAGCTGCTTACATTCCTCCAGCACCTCAAATTTATCCCCAGCAACCATTCCTGAAGCCATTTCAAACCTTATCTGCCACATCTGACTGCACAAAAGAGGCTGCATTACCCCAGGAGAAGTTGGAAGGCTCAGGACTGTACCTTGACTAAGGATTTCAAGCAGCAACCTGCAGCCATCTACTTGTAACTGCAGAGAGCCTAGATGAGTCCTCATAGCACAGGGGATCAGTTCTGTCAGTGTCAGCAGGTAGGGAAAGGCTGCAGCAGGGAGAAGAAACCATTTGAGATGTTCAGTGGGGATCTGTGCTCCAAGTGTTGCAGTTCCAAGTAAATCTGAGGCCCTGTGGGTGATGTGATAGGGCTGAACAGCATTCTTGCACCAAAGAGAACTAAATGCAAGTAGAGATGGAACAATGCAGAGGAGATTTTGTGGGCTCTGTGGGAAATCTTAAAGGCAGCTCTGCAAGGCTGTGCAGGCTAAGAGTAGCCAGCAGGTTCCTCTTGAAGCCACAGGGGCACTGCTCACTGGTCCCACAGCAAGTTGTGGGGTAGGAGATTGTGCATGAGCCCACAGCCACGCTGTTCAGGACCTGTGGAGGGAAGTATTCCACCAGGGCTCTTGGATTTAGGAGGACCTTGAGCTTCTGGGATAGCTCACAGCTACTGAGTCAATCCACAACTGTCAGGGAAAACTGGATGGGTTTTAGGGATCCATTCTGAGCACCTTCAGAGGTGAGAGCATCAGTCACAGCAAGCTGTGGTGCAGAGATGCCAAACAACCACAAGCACACAAGGCCCTGTGCTGCTGTCAAAAGGCTTGACTGAGGATCACAAACATCATAGAGTTGTCAGGGTTGGAAGGGAGCTCAAGGCTCAGCCACTTCCAACCCCCCTGCCATGCCCAGGGACACCTCACACTGCAGCAGGTTGCTCACAGCCACCTCCAGCCTGGCTGCAAACACCTCCAGGGATGAGGCTTCCACCACCTCCCTGGGCAACCTGTGCCAGGATCCTTTCCTGTCCAAGATCCTTCCAGTCTGTTATTTATAAGCAAAGCCTGCTGTGTCACTGAGTAAAGAATTCTTCAGGAGCAGAGCTGAAGACAAGAGGTTACCTCAACTGAAAGCAGCAAATCATTTTCCCCTCATTGATTACAGCCAGGAACACCTCTGTGGTTTAACACCTTCAAGAAGTGGCAGCTTGTAATGGTCTCTGATCTGAACCACCAGTGAAAAATGCTCAGTTCCTGGGAGAACAGGAAGTCTTCACACACAGCTTCACTAGCCACAGAGCTGCTTTTTGCTCCATCAGTCTTGCCCTCCTGAGAATGACCCCCAAGCTGCCTTGGGTGACTTGCCTCAGAGCTGAGTTTGCTGATTCATCTTAGCTGTCAGTTACAATACCACCAAGTGGTTGAGGGGGGAGGTTTCTCCAGAGCCCTTTTTGTCTTACCTCTGCTGTGCAAAAGGATTCACAACACAAGCACCAGCAGAGTTACAAGTGACCTAGTCCAGTACATTCCAAGCAGGGTAACTAGGAAGAGAGCAATTTCTTCTCACTTACTGCCAGGAGAAATTGTTTCCTCTTTCCATTACCTCAGGAAGAAAAGCAAGGAAGAGCAGAACAAGTAAGTGGATAAGCACTGCCTTACCACTTTCATCTCTCACAAGGCTGGCAAGGTGCTGGATGGCTTTAGCCTGTGCTGCTTCTACATCCTGGAAAGCCTGCATGAACTCTGCAGAAAGCAAGACAATTCTTCTAAGCATTGGCTACAAGCACTTCAAGTACCTCAGTTTTCTCTGCTTTGGGCAAGATGTGAACTCAGCTAGCTGTGGATAGTGTCATTTGTGCTGGCTGGAGAGAGAAGTCAAGGAAAGGAGTTCATCAAAGCAGTTGAAAAGCTTTAACACAGCAACCACTTAGATATGAAGAAGTGTTGTGGTTCACCTCCACAGTCTGTGCAGTGGGCATGAGGTGATTTGGGGACCTCTTGGAACATTCAAGCAGAGCAGGGTTCAAGGCTTCAAATGCATCATTCCAAGAGCCTTTGCTGGCATCACAGAATGGTAGGGGTTGGAAGGGAGCTCCAGAGATCAGCCAGTCCAACCCCCCTGGCCAGAGCAGGATCACCCAGGACAGGTCACACAGGAACACATCCAGGCAGGCTTTGAAAGCCTCCAGATCAAGGAGACTCCACAACCTCCCTGGGCAGCCTGCTCCAGGGCTCCAGCACCCTCACAGTAAAGAAGTTTCTCCTCATGTTGAGGAGGAGCCTCCTGTGCTCCAGCTTGTGCCAGGGGTTTATTTCCTAGGGGGGAAAAAACCACCATGAAGTTTATTTTCCTCATTACCTACAACACTGGCAACTCCTCCCTCAAAGAGCACATCAATGACTGTGGGAGGCAAAGTCTTCTTCAGCTTTACTGCAGAGGCCTCAGCAGCAGCCAAACATTTCCTAATGAATGGGACATCAGTCAGCTCCCTGAAACAAGAAGGCAAAAGCAGCACCCAGTCAGAGCTGGTAAGTTACAAAGACAAATGATTCCTCAGGCTCATTTCCCCCCCCCCCATTTTGATATCAAAAGCTGATGATATTTCTCTGAAGACTGGATTAGTTTTGACAGAACTTGAGCAATTCACTTCAAAATGACTAATGAAAGAGCCTTACACATGAGCAAGCCAGGCTGAGGCTTCAAGTTAATGGCTTGTGAAATGGTGTGTGATGGGATTTTGGACTGGAACCATGCCAAAAAGAGCATCTCCCGGGTGTGAGAGCCCACTGCTGAATGAGCAGCAATAGCTGCCTTCAATAAAGCAGTTTGGGAGGCACCAAGATCACTCACACACAGCCCCCTCCCCTCCACAGAAGGGCCTGAGACCTTAAAGATCACCTAGTCCCAAACCTCTTTCAAACAGCAGCTACCCCTCCCAGTTTTTGGGGTGCAGGGCAAGGAATGAAGAGAAAGCTTCCAGAACTCACTCTGCTGTGGGCCTCATGCTGGGCTCAACCTGCAGCATCGAGCACAGAACTGGCAGTAAAGGCAAAGAGCTGCTGTCTCTATTCTGTAGCAGTGTCAGAGCTCCCTCAAGGTGGCCAGGACCCTCTCTGATACCCTGCAGCAGTGAGGTTCTCTCTTCTGCCTGTAAGGAGTGCAGGATCAGAGGAGCTGCCACACACAGATAGCCTGGAGGGGGCTGAGGTATTTCCACAGAATCACAGAACATTAGGGGGTGGAAGGGACTTCAAGAGATTGAGTCCAAACCCCCCTGCCAGAGCAGGGTCACCCAGGAACACATCCAGAAGGGTTTTGCATGTCTCCAAAGAAGGAGACTCCACAACTTCTCTGGGCAGCCTGCTCCAGGCCTCCAGCATCCTCCCAGTGACAAAACTCTCCTTTCTGCTCTCTGCTCCACCTTGCCCCCACTGCCCCTTGTCCTGTCCTTGGTCATCCCTGAGCAGCTCCTGGCTCCATCCTCCCCACACTGCCCTGCACAGCTTTATCCCCAGCAACGAGGGCAGCCCTCAGGCTCCTCTGCTCCAAGCTCCCTCAGCCTGTCCTCCCAGGGAGATGTTCCACTGCCTGCAGCAGCTCTGTGGCTCTGTGCTGGACTCTCTCAAGCACTTCCCTGAGGTCCTTCTTGAACTGAGGGGCCCAGAACTGGACACAACATTCCAGATGTGGCCTCAGCAGGGCAGAGTGGAGGGACAGGAGAACCTCTTAGGACCAGACTCACCACACCCCTTCTAATCCACCCCAGGATGCCATTTTCAATCTGTGATGCAACACTATTACATACAGTCAGAAGAAAGCAGGTCAGCATGTCAAGCAGAACACCACCTAGGGACCAGATGTCAGATTTCTCAGTAAAAGAAAACACAGATGCTTCTGGAGCCATCCAGGCCTTGCTACCTGTTGAAGAATCAGAGTGGCATGGCTGACACCATGCTGGACACAGTTTCCCCTTGCACATGCACCAACTGCAGGGAATTGGTTCACATCTGAAAACAGTGTGGAGATATTCTGCAGAGATCAGCCACTTGGCACTGGTGAGAGGCCACCAAAGACTAAGGAACACACTTGGACTCATGAACAGCTTCCTGGGATGTCACTGCACAGGCCTCAAGCTGAACAGGGCTCCAACTGTGTCTGTGTCAGAGTTCCCAGACTTCCAGGTATTTATAGCTTCCAGTTGTGAGCCCAAGGAAAGCTGCAGGCAACTGCCCCAAGCCTATCCCATCCACACCTCAGAAGGCAAACAGCACAACATGGAGAAGGAGAGGGAAGATCATTTGTTCCTCTTTGATGTTTCTGAATATCACAGCATGTGAGGGGTTGGAAGGGACCTCTGAAGATCATCAAGTCCAACCCCCCCCTGCAAAGAGAAGATCAGCTAGGGCAGGCCACACAGGAACCAATATCCACCATAACTGCATCTCTTACAAAGACTGTTTAAAACAGACAAGAAAATAACCCAAATACCTACTTTCTTCCACTCTTCTCTTCCATTTCATCTCATCTCTCATAAGTGTTTCTGTGCTGAAGTCACTAAGCATGAAGGATGCATCACCAGTCACAAGGATGTTGGATGGCTTGAGATTTCTGCCACAGAAATGTTCTCTGTCAGCATGTGAGATCAGAAAGCCACAGGGTGCAGCACCTTTACACATCAGAAGGTTTGGAGGCTTATAACAATCACAGAATGGTTTGGGTGGGAAGGGACTTTAAAGCTCAGCCAGTGCCTGTGGCAGGAACACCTCCTACCAGCCCAGCTTGCTCAAGGCCTCAGCCAACCTGGCCTTGAACTCCTGCAGGGAGGGAGGGGGCAACCATAACCTCCCTGGGCAAACTGGACATCAGTATTGCAGCACATTCAAAGAAGCAGAGAGAACATCTCATTCAGATGGAGAATTCCAGATCAAACTCAAGAAATAGATGACTTCAGAATACAGAATGAACCAGGTTGGAAAAGACCTTTGAGATCACCCAGTCCAACCTATCCCCCAGCACCATCTGATCAACTCAACCATGGCACCAAGGGCCTCAGCCAGGCTCTTCCTAAACACCTCCAGGGCTGGGGACTCCACCACCTCCCTGGGCAGCACATCCCAGGGCCAATCTCTCTGTCTGGGAAGAATTTCTTCCTCACCTCCAGCCTGAACCTCCCCTGGCACAGCTTGAGACTGTGTCCTCTTGTTCTGGTGCTGCTTGCCTGGGAGAAGAGACCAACCCCCACCTGGCTACAGCCTCCCTTCAGGGAGTTGGAGAGAGCAAGAAGGTCTCCCCTGAGCCTCCTCTTCTCCAGGCTAAGCAAGCCCAGCTCCCTCAGCCTCTCCTCCCAGGGCTGTGCTCCAGACCCCTCCCCAGCTTTGTTGCCCTTCTCTGGACACCTTCCAGCATCTCAACATCTTTCCTGAACTGAGGAGCCCAGAACTGGACACAGGACTCAAGGTGTGGCCTCAGCAGTGCTGAGTGCAGGGCAGAATGACCTCCCTGCTCCTGCTGGCCACACTGTTCCTGCTGCAGGCCAGGATGCCCTTGGCCTTCTTGGCCCCCTGGGCACACTGCTGGCTCATGTTTAGGCAGCTGTTAACCAGCACCCCCAGCTCCCTCTCTGCCTGGCTGCTCTCCAGCCACTCTGTCCCCAGCCTGTAGCACTGCCTGGGGTTGCTGTGGCCAATGTGCAGCACCTGGCACTTGGCTGTGTTCAGTCTCCTGCCCTTGGCCTCTGCCCATCTGTGCAGCCTGGCAAGGTCCCTCTGCAGAGCTCTCCTACCCTCTAACAGATCAACTCCTGCCCCTAGCTTGGTGTCATCTGCAAACTTCCTGGTGATGGACTCAATCCCCTCCTCCAGACCACCAGAAGTCCCAGAGAGCTAATCTATAAACAAAGTCCAGAACTACCTCCTGTTCTCCCTTTTGGAACAGTAAAATTCTCTGCCTCTTGAGCAGCTGTGCAGAACCAACTGGCACTGCCAAGTGCCACCAGCCAGAGAAGGAGGTTTCTGCTCACCTGTGGAGAATACTCTGTTTGTGTATGTAAAACAGAGCATCCACCATCTGTCCCAGGAACTTCAGGACCACCTGTTGAGGGGAACACACAGGAAAGTGGAACACAAATACAGTCACTTCCAAATATCTTTTGGAAGGAAGCTCCCAGCCCCAGCAAAACACTGAGAAGGCCTTGGGGAAGTCTTGGAGAGGGGAACAAAAAAAGAATACAAAGGGAAGAAGATAAAAGCAGAGAGACTCTGCCACTTGTGCCTCTCCTCTCCTTTTTACCAGCTCTGTGATTTTTTCTGACTTCTGCCTTTTTTCCTTGATCACAGCTGAAAGATCTCCTTGGCCTGAGTGCTGCATTACCAGACAAAGGAACACAGATGAGATCTGGAATGAAACAAGGTGTTCTGAGCTGATTAGGCTCTCCCAGAGACGACAACATTGAGGGGCTTTTATTAAGCCTGGAGCACGTCTGTTGTACTTTGGAAGGACACAGTTAGCAAGCGTGCTGGCTTGCCCCACATGGCTTCAGGGAAGTCAAACACACACCCATAAGCCAACACAGACTTTGCCAGAGCACTGAATAAGATCTGCAAAGTGAATCCCAGCATGGTGGGGGTTGGAAGGGACCTCTGGAGAGCATCCAGTCCAATCCCACTGCTAAAGCAGGGCACCCACAGCAGCTTGCCCAGGGGAGGTTGGAAGCTCTTCAGAGAATGAGACTCCACAACCTCTCTGGGCAGCCTGCTGCAGGCCTCCAACACCCTCACACCAAAGACTTTTCTCCTCCTGTTCAGATGGAACCTCCTAGGCTCCACTTTGTGCCCCTTGCCCTGGCAGTGGACACCACTGAAGTGGACTTCAACACACCCTATCCTCACAGCTTTTCAGCCTGTCTGTTCAGGAGCTCAAAAGCAGACTTCCTCCCCCTCAAATAGCCTTTCTTCCCTATTTTTATTTAGCATCTCACCAAGGACCCCGAATTTCAACCTGAAAAGGCTGCCAGACCTACATCCACCACGTGTCCCAGTTCAGCCACTCCTGTTCCATTCTCACCTCCTTATCCCAAGTCACAAACAACTCTCTGTAAGCACAGATGTTTGGATGCTGAAGCTGCAGCAGATCCATTGCCTGCAGAGAATAATAAAAACAAAGAGAGATTCCTATGGCTCCACAGTCACATTGTGTAGGACAAGAGGGAATGGACTGAAGCTTGAGTAGGACAGATTGAGACTGGAGATTAGGAAGCAATCCATTCCAGTGAGGGTGGTGAGACACTGGCACAGGCTGCCCAGGGAGGCTGTGGATGCTCTCTCCCTGGAGGTGTTCAAGGCCAGGCTGGATGAGGCCTTGAGCAAGCTGGGCTGGTGGGAGGTGAGACATTAGGAAGAAGTTGTTCTCCATGAGGCTGGTGAGGCACTGGAACAGGTTGCCCAGAGAGGTTGTGGAGCCTCCAAGCCAGGAAATGTCCAAAGCCAGGTTGGATGAGGCCTTGAGAAACCTGGGCTAGTGGGAGGTGTCCCTGCCCATGGCAGGGGGGCTGGAGCTGGAGGATCTTTAATGTCCCTTCCAACCCAAACCATTCCATGAATCTATGGATTACCAGAGCCTTGAACAGCACCCTAAGCCAGTTCCTGACTTGTTCATGTCACATATCAAACCCTTTCCCTGTGCAAGCTCTCTTCCAACCTGGTCTATTCTATTCTCTGTTGCTCATTTGCATGCCCAAATGCCAGATTAAGGGACATACTTCACTAAGATGCTAACCATCAGTACCTTACTCACAGCAGCCTTGTGAGACTCATGGACACAAACTGATCTTTAGGAAGGTGATATGGAAACAACTCCCCCCCTCCCCCTCTTCAGTTCCTAAGAGCCCAACCTGAAAACACACTCCAGTACATCAAAGGCAAGATGACTTATCCAGCATGGTCTCTATTTCCAATAACCCTTATGAACCTCAGAAGATGCACATCTCCTAGTGAGATCTCCTCTCCTTGAAGCTGCTTTCCATGCAGGGCTCTCTATTACTTCAGCAAATCTGCTGAGGATGGGAGAAGGGAAGAAAGAATCCAAAATCCAGCTTGATTCTCCTGCAGTTGTGTTTGGGGCTGTGCAGGCAGCATGGAAGAACTAAGAAGAGCCACACTCCCAGCTGGCACAGCTGCATTTAATTCACTAGAGATGGCCACCAGCAGCAAAATCAGATCCCATTTTAGCAGTAAAGCCAGACTCAGTGCATAAAGAGGTCACCTCTCCCCAGCAGGATGAAGCCTCTGTGCAGAGATGTATCCTCCCTCAGCTACAGCTGCAGAAGGCAAGATGCTGTGAGCCTAACCCCTTCTGTGCTGCCTCACATATTTTGTTGGAAGAAATGTTTGCATTTTAACAGTGTTTTTGCTGCTGCTGCTCCTCCCTTGAGTCACTGCAGCCAGCCTGCACCCAAACACAGAAACCCAGGCAAGTCATTCCCATCCCAAAATGTCTGAGAAGTAAACATGCAATGAAATGCTAACTGGGAGTGGAGTCATTAATAATAAACAGATGCTCCTGGAGCTGAAAGGCCAAAAAGATGAGCTCTCCTCCGGGTCTGCAGCTCAAAAGAGGGATTCCCCCCTGAGAGCCAGCAGCCCATTTGAATTTACACATCAAATGCATTGAAAGAAAAACAAAACCACAACACAATTAATAGAAAATCCTGACCTGAGCTCAGAGGGCAAGGAGAGCACCCCTCGGATGGCCCTACCGAATTTAGGTCTGGACTATTTGCTTAGTTAATCCTGTAGATAAAAGGCTTTGAAGACTTTGGTCTTTGTAAGTGAAGCAGTAGAGAAAAGCTGCACTCATACCTCCTTCAAGGCTTCATTTGCCTGCTGTTCTTCAATGCACTCAACCTGCACCAAACAGAAGACAAGGATGAGGCTGTAACACACAAACAGGAGACATTTAAGCCAGAGCAATCTTGCCAAGCTGATTGGAACTGCAAACTTGTGTATGAGTTGGCATACATTTTCAATGACAGCTCCATCTCTGATGTTTGGAGGAGTCTTGTTGTCTGGAGATGGCCAGAAACAGAGCTTTAAAGGAGTCTGCAACAGCCAGACAGTCCTTCCCCTGCACTATCAAAGCAGCAGCCTGAACAGAATTAAGTAGGTTGCTGCCCTTTCCACATTTTAAACCTCAATATTCCACTACATTGATTTCAATTTTCTGATTCCCAAGCCAGCAGCACTGAAAGGTGGAAACCTCCTCTTACCCTGTGGCTAAGCTGCCTAAGATGTTTGTTACTATCAGAAGGGTCCACGGAGATGACAAACACACCAATGGACTCTTGTTTGCCTAGCAACTACCTCCTCACCTGCTTGATTATGTATTTCTTCTCCACATCCTCTGCTGTTTTCAATGCAGCTACCAGCACAGTGCCCAGTGCCCCAGGCTGAAGCTGCTCCAGCACCTGTGGGGCAGAGGAGAGAGGGTAACATACTTAGCTCCAAATAGTAGAACCACCAAGTCAGAAAGTTTCTTCAACCCACCTTCCCACAGCCAGCCTGCACACAGCACATCCCCCAGCTCCCCGTGGCAAGGCCAAAGGTACCCCAACTCCTGAAAGGGACACAGGCCCTCTTCTCCAGGGCATTCCTTCCCTCTCCTTCCTGCTGAGCAGAACATCCCCATTTCCACACCACCATGCCTCCCACCCTGTGGCCACACAGGCCACTTCCTCAGGGTTACTTACACCCTTCTCGAGACCACACACACACCCTGCCTAGGGGCACCTGCACTCCTTCCAGGGCCATACACCCTCCAAGGGCACCTCATACTCCCTCTCCACCATCACAAGGCACCTAACATTCTCTTCCCAGACCACAAACCCTTTCCTAGAGCCACATAGTCCCTTCTAGAGCCACTTGCACTCCCACCTCATGGTACCTACACCCTTCCCTCGGTCCGTATGCCCCCACCACAAGCCTACTCCACTACCTCCCCATTGCCTTGTACCTCCCAGCATCACCAACACCCCCCCACAGGACTACAGCCACCCCCTCGCAACCAGGTAAGGCCTAAGCCTTCAGGCAGCACCTCATATTTCTCCATGGTGAGAGAGAGCTTGGTGAGGTGAGGCAGGCAAAGGAGCAGGTGCGAAAGGACCCCCAGGCTCAGAACCAGCCTTCAGGTGCCGCCCAGCACCCACAGAACTGAGGAAGCTTCCCTTTCCCTCAGGCTACGCTTCTAGTCCAAGAACCACACCCATAACACTCGGCGGACAAGGCAAAAACCAAGGAGACAACAACCCCCTCAGCGCCGCTTCCCGCGGGCGGGAGGCAGAGGCCCTTATAAGAGGGCGGGGAGGCGACGGCCGCTGGGCGTGGCCGGGAGCGCCGTGGGCGGAGCCGCGCGTCCTGTGGGCTGGGTTTGTAGCGGTGAGGGCGGGACGCTGACAGCTGCTGGGCGGGATGATGGCCGCTGCTGGGCGGGGCGGCCCCGCCCCTTGCGCGCCGGCGCTGCCGCCCGCGCGGCGCCTTTAAGGCCTGGCCTACGTGGCAGCAGAGCCCAGCGGCGGCGCGGCCCGGCCCGGCGCTCCCTCACTTTGCTCTCGCGCCCGCCCCTCCCGCCGCCGTCCCTCAGAGCGAGGCTGGGCCACAGGCGCTTAGTAGCCGGCAGCGTCCTCTCCTGTCCTGTCCTTTTCCCTCCTTCTCCGTTCTTCGGCCGCCATGGGTCAGAACGACATCATGGGCACTGCTGAGGACTTCGTGGACCAGGTGGGTGCCTGTTTGGTTTCTCCAGTCCGCCTTTGTGCGCTGGGCCGCTCCCTCGGGCAATGGGGCCGGCTCTGAGGGGCGGCTCGCTGCGCTGCGCTGGGGGGAGGGGGGTGGGGGTGAGACCGCCGCCCTGAGGGGTTGTGCTGAGGTAGGCCGGGATGGCCGCGATACGGTACGGGGTCTGGTTGCCTGTCCCTCCGGTGGGGCTCTGGGCTTTGGCGGTGGGAGGCTGGGGTCTGGTTTCCCGCCGGCGCAGGCCCAGCGGCCAGGGCCCTGCGGGAGTGGCAGCCCCTTGCCCTTAGGAGAGCTCTGTTGCTGCTTTTAGGACGAAGTAGGGCTCTCCTTGAGAGCTGGGCTTCTTCCTGGGAGTAGGTAAATGGAAGGAGAGCAGGAGGTTGAGAAGCTGTGGCCTCCTTGTAAGCAATACAAGGGTGCAAACAAGATATAAAGGGGTGTGGGAAATCAAAGTAAGTGATGGTGACAGGAAATCAGAAATCAACGCTTTGACTGCTGTCTGAAAACCCAGATTGGAAGAGGCTTGCCGGCAGCATAGCGCTGTGCCTTAGAACTGGGGCAAAATGAAAGCAACCAGCCTGATGTTCTCTAGTAACCCTTTTTACTTTTATTTCAGTGGAGGCCCTTACAGATTTCACTGTTAAAACGAAGTTTGTGGCCTCTTATTAATAGGAGAGGAGAGGGGTTTGTTGGAAAGTAAGTAGTTGACCAGCTGGTGATGGTGTTGGAAAGATCTTCACTGTCATGGTGATTCATCTAATTGATAATAAGAGGTAGAGTCTAATCATATTTAGCAAGCTCTCTGGAAAACCTGATTCAGCTTCCTTCTACAACTCTGAGTATTGAGTTGTGTGGTGCACGATAACACGTCACAGCTCTGAGGGGGCTGTGCTGCCTCTGTGTAAAGGCAGAGGAACTGAGTTTCACTGGGAAAACCTGTTCTGCACTTTTTCCCCACCCCCAGATGGAAGGCTCCTGGGAGACAGAGCTTCTTATGCTGTGTGGAATATTCAATGTATGGAGTGTCTGGATCGTCTCTGTCATCCTCTCTCCATCTCTTACTCCTTTTAGAGGAGAAAGTGAACTCTCACCGTAGTGTTCAGATGACTTACCAAAATTTGCAGCACTCCTCCTGACCTTTTTATAACACTTTTCTGTTTGTTCCTGTGTGACTATTTCTGGCTGTCTTGAAGATCCCTCTTATTTTTCGTGCTACTGAAAGCTCTCTTGTCCAGCTGAAATGCACTTTTGCTTCCTCCCCAAATGAGCTTTAAATGGCACAACTTTATTTAGGCTTAGCCACAGTCTGTTTAAAGATGAGTCTTCCCTTTAGCCACAGAACTTGGGGTGTTTGTGTGCACTTGCCCATCAGATTGCAAAACCATTTTTATGGCTTTCCATGTAACTAATTCCTTTGGTAGCTCTGTCTCCAAGAAGCTGCCTCCTAACTCGACTGGATACTTTCAGTTCTGTGTGTGCAGCTACAGTACTCAGCGGTGTAGGAGTGAAGAGATTTGCTGAACAATAACCTTTGGTATATATTGCACAGTTAACACTTGGCATTACAGAATCTGTTAGTTCACCATGGGTTAGGAAAAACAAAAACCAAACAGACCAACAACAGTTGGAACGTTTGAAGTGATGATGAAACTGCCCTTGATGGAGGCAGTGGTGCTGGAGCTTGGACAGTGGTTGTTCTGGGAGCTGTGTGCATGTCTCAGTGGCAACTTTACTTTCCCTGCTCCCTGTATTAGTGCTCAAGACCTAAGGAGTCTCAATTTCTGGGGCCTAAAAGCCTTGTGGGGAAAATGTTAGAGCAAACTTCCTCGGCTGATCAGTCAGTACAGAATGTCTCCAACAGAAGCAAGAATCTTCTGTTCCTTAAATTCAAACATTAAAGCTTAATTGTTCTCAAATGCTGCCATTTCCATTTGAAATGGCAAATTATGCCTTGGGTGGCCAAGCTGCTCTTCAGAAGTCTCTCTCCTGAAGCAGTAACAAGTGGCTCTTAATCCAGAGGTGAACTGTTGCGTGATCTTACAGGGCAGCTGAGCTTGCCTGACAGCTGGCTGCCACTGAAAGGGGTTTGCCTGCTTCCAAGGTGACGTTCCCCTTTTCTCTGTCACCAGCACTCCTGTCACTGAGCTGCACAGTCGGGGTGAAACAAAATGAGTTGATTTTCCGTTGGCTGCAGTTATCTCATCCTTGGGGTCAAGGGAGCACCAGCCCTGGTGGTGGGGTCACTCGTGAGGAGAAGAAGCTGTTCATTCAGTGTGGCTGTAGCTTAGCTTTGCAGCCTGCAGAGCATGGCTAGTCAGTGGTTCTGCTCTGTGCTGATGGCAGTTTGCAAGAGCTGCAGCAGAGTGGTGCAGCTCCTAGGGGGATGTTGGGGTGTGGTCCTGTTGATTTTTTACTTATTTATTTATTTTTAATTGGAGAAGGCAACTTAGTAGATATTAGGGAGGGTGGGAAAAGCTGTTGAGGGTTCTTAAAATCTGGGTGGTGAGCAGTGCTAGAAATCAGGATCTGGGTACAGAGTGAGCAGGGGTCTTGGTTCAGTGATGCCCAGCTACAGGCTTTATGGGTTGGTTTGGTTTTAAGCCCCATCACACCAGCCTCATGTCGTTAATTGATTGACTTAGGAGTAAGTTAAGCTCTCTTTAAAGTGATTTTTGGTGAATTTATTAGATGCTTAGAGCTTTGCTGCAGTCACCACATACTTGCACTGAAGATAACTGTGTGTGGGACCTGTGCTGATGGTTTGGAGTTACAGAACTGGTCGCTTCTCCTCCCTCATGCACAGAAGAGGGAGCAGATCTCAAGCAGCTTCTCTAGGGTATGACATAATCTCTAGGGACATGGGTGCCTGGTGTTCCTGTCATTCTGAAACAAAACTATGGACAGATATGACAAGGAATTCTTGAGTCATTGTGCTGCAGGGAAAGCACTCTAAGGAAGAGCCAGACCCTGGGGTTTTTGTTTCATTTTCCAACCTCAATGCTGGTGCCCATTGTTCATCTAACTCTGGCATTTCTGTATCCTATTTTGCAGCAAACAGGAGGGAGAAGAAAGCATATCACTGTTAATCTCAACTCCTTTTTTGTGGTTTAGATTAAAAACTTAACTTGGAAACTCTTGCTGATGTCGTCATGACTTGAACCAAGAAGGCATCAGTGCACTGACAAATGACCTGTTCTGGTTAGGCTGAGACAGAATTGTCCCATGAGGAAAGCTAACAAAATGCAGTATACAATAAATCACATTTGAGAAGTTTGAGGAGCACACGGATTTTGGAAGAGGAAATTAGTATAAAGCATACCTGGGGGGGAAGCATTTTCCCAAGGAGTTGTCCTGCAATTAATAACCTGATTAAGATCACTGGCAATGTTCTAGTGGGACAGAGATCTCTTCTTGCTGTAGAAGGAAGTGGGAAAGCCCCTGTTCTCATTTTCACAAACAACTTGTAGACATTGATTAACCCAGATGGGTGCTACTGGCCCTGGGATTATTAAGTGGGATCTCCTGAAGTGGATATATACAGGTGGTGAAAGGAAGTGATTCTTCCCTCTGGCAGAGGATCCTGTTCTGAGTGAGATCACTGCTGTCCTGGGCTGCTGGGGATCTCTGCCCTCCCAGAGCAAAGCAATCCCTTGGATATTTGGGATATACCTTTACCAGAAGCTCCAGGCTGATGACACTGTGCAGCCCATGGGAGGGCTTTCTGCATGGATTAGTAGATCACCATGATCACAGCTTCCCTGATTCAAGAACTCGCACGTGGACAAGCACAGGAGAGGCTTCTCTGTTTGTCTGGGGATAATACACCTAGGAGACAGCTAAAATTGCCAACTCCTCCTGTGTATTGGTCTTAAAAGCCCTGTAAATATGCCATGCTATGAACACTTACAGAATGGATGTGATCTGTAACAGATTTGAGGCTGGTGGGAGGGGGAGTGTAGTTTAGAAAGCATGGTAAGGGCCAAATCAGCATCACTTTATTACCTCTTCTTGGACAGACTTCAGTATTTCATCCTTTTCAAAACTGAGGTTTGAGCAGAGATTTGATTATTGGGGGGGGAGAATCCCTGGATCATCTTCTGCAAGGTGTTTCTTAAACTAAGAGGAGCATTTAAATCTGTCTTTGCTTTTCTGATCCTGTTAGAGGGGGAAGTGGCAACACAAAGCCTTTCTGCTGCCTCCTAGGCGTTTGGCTGCCAGCACAGAACCAGCTGTTCTTTAAAATGGTTTGAGTTGAGTGATTTGTCTCTTCTCAAGATGTTTTGCCTCTTGCAGAGAGGCAGGATGTACTGAGAAGAGTTGATGCAAAGCCCATAGAAGAATAAGTCATCCAGTTCCTTGCTGCCATGAGTTTAACACTGCCCCCTCCATCGATCTTGACAGAACAGTGTACTCAGTTGAGTGCCTCTTTCAAGTCCCATGTTGGGTTCATTAACTGCAGCTACTGCTGCTTTTATCTGTGTGAATCAAAGGAAGTAGGAAGTGGTCTCAGAGTACAGCATTTGAGCCACATGTTAGTGATGTGTAGGGACAAAACCAGGATGTGTGGTGCTACCAATTCAGTCCCACTTTAGATCTCTCCTCTTTCTTACAAGTTACTCTGTCCTTAGTTCATTTCCTTGGGTGATTTATACCTGAATCCTGTAATTGTCAAATCACTTGATGTGTATTATGCTGCTCTTGTAGTTCCCATGTATTATCCATAGAATGGTTTGGGTAGGGAGGGACCATAAAGATCATCCAGTTCCAACCCCCCGCCATGGGCAGGGACACTTCCCACCAGCCCAGCTTGCTCAAGGCCTCATCCAACCTGGCCTTGTACACCTCCAGGGAGGGGGCATCCACAGCCTCCCTGGGCAACTTGTTCCAGTGTCTCCCCACCCTCAGTGGAAAGAATTTCTTCCTACTATCCAGTCTCAATCTTCCCTCAAGCTTCAGTTCTTGTCCTTTCTCACTGGATCCCCATGGCTAGTTTGCATCTGGTTCATGCAGTCTATTTCTGAAGCTTATTTACTTCATCCTTGCTGTGTGCAGGGCTTTCAACTTGTGTGTAGCTCAGCAAATGCAGCCACAGGAGTTCTGGATGACCAGAGATGATGTGTCTCAGAAGGTTGCTTAGCACTGCCACTGCCTCAGGCTCCAGTCCCTCTGACTTGTCTCAAGCTGATTGGATGTGCACACCCCTGGTTAATGGGTAGTGTTCAGTTCCCTCTGTGCCATGGCAGCTGGTAAGTGTTCGGTGCCTTCCTGGCTGCTTCACCTGGGCTGCTGGTGGCTGGCTCAGGGAAGAGGAAGAGGTCATCTCATGTGACCTGCAGCAGCAGAGATGAGGCCAGGAGGCAGATGATTCCTTCTCTAACATTTGCTGTTTTTTTTTTCAGCCTTTCCACAGCAGTGTTTTTATTTTCTTATTTTCACAGATGTCCTCTTTCCTTCTTTCCAGCCTGAGCTTGTCTGCTGTGTGTCTCAAGGCACTTTGTAAACCACTTCAGCTGTTGTCCTGCTTCCAAAACACCTTTATCCTTGGCAATCCTCAGCAGGTTTGCCCAGACAGAGGGTGAAATCCAGGAGGGAAGAAATCTGTAAAGCATGATGTGTCTTATTCAGTGACAAAGATCACCAATTGTCTAATGACTCATTCATCCAACTGTTGACATGGTGTAAAACAGCCTGAAGTGCAGCCCTGAGTCAGAGTACAGCTGCCCTTCAAACTGACTCGATTAGCTGGAGTCCTGACCCTTAGACTCTGGATGCACAGAGTACAACTTGGGGAGTTTGTTCCCATATTAACTGTTAATTAACTATTGAGCAGGCTTGCTGGATTTCCTTTGCCTGTGCTGATCTTCAGTTACACAGTCTGCAAGGCTGTGCATTTGCATAGGGTCTGGAACAGCCCTTAGTGTTTATGACTGGGGCAAGGATTAGGGGATGGGGCGCTTCAGCGTGTGGTGTAGTGGGCATGGTGATTTCAGGCTGGTGATTGGACTCAATGATCTGATCTTGGAGGTTTTCTCCCACCAGCACTATTCTCTGGTAATAAACTTTCACAGCTGGCTGTAGTCTCCTTTCTCTGTGCTCCTATATGCACTGAAAGCACACACTGCTGCCAGAGCAGGATTCTGCCCAGAGAGACACCACAGCTGCTTAGCTTCTAACCTGAAGTCAATCTAAATCCTGAAGGTCTGTGTGCCTCTTCTGCCTGGTCTGGGTTGGAAGGGACCTCCAAAGGTCATCTGGTCTAACCCCCTGCAGTCAGCAGGGACATCCTCCACTACCTAAGGTTGCTCAGAGCCTTGTCAAGCCTGACCTTGAATATCTCCAGGAATGGGGCCTCAACTACCTCCCTGGGCAACCTGTTGTGGTGTTCAGTGACCCTCATGGTACAGAACTTATTCCTAACATCCAGTTTGCACCTTCTCTAACTTCAAACCATTGCCTCTCATCCTGTCACTGCAGGCCTTTGGAAAGAGTCCCTCTGCAGCTTTCTTATAGGCCCCTTTCAGATAGTGGAAAGCTGTTCTAAGGTCTTCCCAGAGTTTTCTCTTCTGCAGGCTGAACAGCCCTAGCTCCTTGCATCACACTGAACTTTGTGTGTGCTGATGGGGCCTGATAAATGGTGCCTCCTCTTGAGTCCTAGTGCAGGGATCACTGGAGTCAAGCAGTTCCACATGAATCACAGAGTGCCTTGGGCTGGAAGGGACTTTAAAGATCATCTACTTCTGACACCCTGTCCTGGGCAGGGCCACCTCCTATTACATCAGGTTGTTCAAGGCCCCATCCAGCGTGGCTTTGAACACTTGCAGAACTTCTCCTGGCAATCTGTTCCAGTGCCTTGCCACCCTCGTGGGGAAGAGCTGCTTCCTAAGGTCTTACCTAAACCCATCTTTTTTGCAGTCTGATGCCATCACCCCTCATCCTAGCACTACCTGCCTTTGTAACAAAACCCCTCTCCAGCTCTCCTCTAGGCCTGTAACAGGGGCAAGTGTCAGCCTGCCCAATCAGCTCCTGCCACCAGAAAACCCTGGATAATCCTGTAGTCAGTTTTAGATTAAGTTTGCATTTGTTTCTTACTAGATTGCTCTCACTCAGGCAGCCACATACCCTGACCCCAAACATGACCTTGTAGTGATCTGGCTGAGCTGAACCCAGGCATGAAATGGGTTCTGGCACTCTGAGTGGCTGCAAATCCTGGTGGAAGGCTCCATGAAGTAATAACCTGCCCCACAGTAGAGCTCTTGGCATAATCCAGAGGGAATGAGTTTTCACCTCTCAGCCCTTGGAAGTTCTGGCTTTGTTCCTTTAGAGTTAGGGTAGTTGCAGAGCAAAGCAAGCAGTGAGCTTGAGGATGAAGGGGTCTGTGGAACCAGATACAGGGGGCAGTGACTGCACTGATCTGACAGCTGCACAAGTGCACAGGCTTTGCACTGCTGCTGTTCAGAGTGTAGAGGGACCTAGCTGGGCAGAAAGCTCTTTAATTTGTCCAGAATTGGACTTCTGTCAGCCTGACTCCCTGAATCATTTCGTTAGTGAGTGCCTGAGCCTGTGGGTGGGAGTAGGGTTGCCCTTTCAGCTCCTGGCTATCTGATAGCTGTGCTGTAACATGAAACCCTGAGATACACAAACTAAACCCAAGGTCAGCCTCCACGAGTCAGAGCTCCATCAAAACACAGCTCTTGTGGCATAGAAAGGGGCAAAGCAAAGGATCCTGCTTTTTAACGAGTCCTTGCCAACAGCTCTGTGGTTCTTAGAAAAGCTTCTCAAAGACTGGGACAGGCTCCCCGGGGAGGTGGTTGAATCTCCATGCATGGTGGTGTTTCAGAAGAGGCCGAGGTGTGGTGCCGAGGGGCATGGTTTAGCAGCAGCCTCGGTAGAGTTGGAGAATGCTTGGAGTGGATGATCTGAAAGGGCTTTTCCAACCCAGACGTCTCCGTGATGCCTCAAACCGCCTTAGATCCAAGCGCCGCAATCCGTGTGTCTGGGCGTTGATGATGCTGTGTGCGTGAGAACTGCTGGCCTCAGGGCCTGGAGTGCCTGGAGCTGGTCTGCTCTGGGTGTCACCTTGCCTTCCTTCCCTGCAGTTCCTGCGGGTGACCAAGCAGTACCTGCCCCATGTGGCGCGGCTGTGCCTGATCAGCACCTTCCTGGAGGACGGCATCCGCATGTGGTTCCAGTGGAGCGAGCAGCGGGACTACATCGATGGCACCTGGAACTGTGGCTACTTCCTGGCCTCCATCTTTGTCTTCATCAATCTCTTTGGACAGCTCAGTAAGTGGCTCTGAGGCTGGTGAGATGAATGTCAGAGTGCTGCAGTGTGTCTGCCACCCTGGCTGGTGTGAGCAGAGGACGCCTCACTGATTGCTTTGTAGCTGCTGACAGCTCAGCACTGATAGGAGGCTACAGGAAAGCTGGGAGGGACTTTTGATAGGGGCTTGTGGTGACAGGATGAGGGACAGTGGCTTTGAGCTGGAAGAGGGAAGACTGGAGATTAGGAGGAAATTCTTTCCAGTGAGGGTGGGGAGACACTGCAACAGGTTGCCCAGGGAGGTAGTTGAGGCCTCATCCCTGGAGATACTGAAGATCAGCCTGGACGAGGTTCTGAACAGCCTGATCTAGTGGAGGATGTCCCTGCTGCCTGCAGAGGGGTTGGACTGGATGACCTTTGGAGGTCCCTTCCAACCCAAGCCTCTCTGTGGGGTCTAAGCAGAGATTTGTAGGTGTATTAGGTGGACTCAGGGTATGAGAAATGGAGAGCAGTAAAGTTCTTCTCTGTTTGCGTTATGTTGGTGATCTGCTCTTGTTTGCTCTGCCAATTTTCTTGTCTTGTGCCTGGGTGCTTTCACTCCCCTGTTTTTGTGTGGAGTCAACAGTGTAGTTACCATTCCTCATGTCAAGGGCTGTCAGTGTTTTGTGACAGAAGCCTTGCCACAAAAGCTTTCAAGGCAGAGGAGTGCAGTCTGTTTGCCCTAACAGCTGTCTCACCTGAGGAAAAAAAAAAGGCAAATCCATAATGAATTGAGTTTTTTTGACTTGTAATGTTTGCCCACAGCTGCTGCCCAGCACTGTGTTCTGGACTGCATTCAGCATGTGCTTCCCCTTTGTGAAATGATGGTTCTGCAATGATAAAAGACCTTAAAATACACTAAAACTTCTTGGTTCTCCAAGTGGGTTGTGCCAGTGTGCCATTAAAATGTCCTGCCTGATGTTGTCTGTGGCACAGCTGGGAGAAGTGGGAGTGTGCTCAGTTCAGAGTCTGCATTCCTGCAGCATCTTTTCCTGTGCAAGCCCAACTGTAACCGTGTTCAATTTCCCCAACTCAGGTGGCTGTATCCTGGTGCTGAGTAGGAACTTTGTGCAATATGCCTGCTTTGGACTGTTTGGAATTATAGCATTACAGGTAGGAGGCTTAAATCTTCAGCCTTTCTAAGCCATGGCTTGCAGATCTCCACTCGTAGCCCCAGCACTACCAACACTGAAACACAAACTCACAGCCCTGCAGTTTCTCTCCAGCCTGGCCTAGTGCCAGTCCTTGATGGCACTGAACTATTTTGCTGCTTCTCCTCTAATGTGCCCAACAGATCCTTGGCTGTAATTGCAATTAGTCAGCTGGAGACCTTGCTTCAAGACTTGACCTTGACCAATTTAGCAGAAGCAACTCAAATTTACCTGGATGTCAGTAATGTGCCAAATGTGGAACTTGGAGGTGCAAGTCAATAGGGCAGGGGGTGATGGTTTGAAGCTGGAAGAGGGGAGATTGGAGATAAGGAGGAGATGTCTTCACTCTGAGGGTGGTGAGAGCTGGGCCCAGGGTACCCAGGGAGGTGGGAGATACCCATCCCTGGAGCCATTCCAGGTCAGGTTGTCTGGGGCTCTGAGCAGCCTGCTGACTGCAGTGGGGTTGGTCTACATGACCTTTAAAGGTCTCTTCCCACCCAAACCATTGCATGATTCAATATTGCTTTCTTTTTTGGCCTTCACCACACTGCTTTTGTAAGGGATCCAAGCTAGTGGCATCCTTCCTGTTTCAAACCAGTGAAGTTTTGTGGTGGCTGAATCACCAATCCAATCCTGGCTCCTTTTCCCTGTTTTACACTGCCTGGGCCACATCCATGTGAGACACCTTGTACCCTTCAGTGTAACACACTGCCAAGCTTGTAGGAGAAGCTAAATGAGAGTGTAGCATAAATGCAGAACTCTGGTGTCCTCTCTGTGGTGTTTTAACCTGTTTTCTTCTTTCCCTAGACTATTGCATACAGCATTCTATGGGACCTGAAGTTCCTGATGAGGTATGCCATTAGCAAAATGGAGTGAAAGCTTGGCACTGCTGCTTGTTGACAGAGGAAGTCATCTTTGCACTTGGAAAGGATTTTACAAGTGATGCATTCACACTAAACCCAAGAAACTGCAGCCCTAAAAATCAGCAGAGTCTGTGTTAAACCACAGGCAGCAGGCTCAGAAGTGGAGAAGGGAAAGGCTAATCCTCACCCACTAGGATCTAAGTGCTTTGCTTCCTTGCTGAGAGCTCACAAACTGTCCAGCAGTGGCCAAAGCAGCAGCTGTGCTCATGCATGGCTGAAGCCATTTTCCAAGGGACCTACAGCATGTGGATAGTGGAGTGGCTTCTGGGCTTTTAAATCTCTTAAACCCCTTCTCTGAGTAGAAGGCAGGGCCCTTAAACATGAGCTTTCTTGTCACCTCCTGAGTGATGGCTGGCTGTCAGCTCTGAGAGGAGGGCAGGGAGCCAGCACAGGAGCTCTGGGCTTGCCACAAGCCTGTAAATGTGTAACTTTTCATAGCAGCTCTGCTGTTCTGTGTTCCCAGAGCAACCTCTGAACTACATTTGGCATATGTGGCAAAACCTGAGGTACAGAATAACTTCAGCAGGACCAAACCTGAGCTGTAACAGATGCTGAGCAGCTCTGGGTGCTGGATTTCCCTGGCAGGCTCTAGGTGTCTGCACAGGCCTGTTGTGCAAACTGTTGGACAGTGCTGCTGTTTCAGGTGGGAACTTTGATGCAGACACAAATCACAAGGGGCAGAGCAGGGCACTCCTCACTAGTGTCCAGTGTTGGGAGGGGGCTACAGGAGAGCTGGAGAGGGACTTTGAAATAAGGCATGGAGTGACAGGGCAAGGGGTAATGGCTTCAAACTGGAAGAAGCTGCATTTGGATGAGATATGAGGAAGAAATTCTTCTCCATGAGGCTGGTGAGGCACTGGAACAGGTTGCCCAGAGAGGTTATGGAGCTTCCAAGCCTGGAAATGTTCAAAGCCAGGTTGGATGTGGCCTTGAGAAACCTGGGCTAGTGGGAGGTGTCCCTGCCCATGGCAGGGGGGTTGGAACTGGATGATCTCTAAAGTCCCTTCCAACCCAACCCGTTCTGTGATTCTCCTTGAGTTGAAATTGCCAGAGGAGGCTTTCTAGATCAGTGCAAACTGTAGTAAACTGCTTTTTCCCCCCTCCTCATTTCTGTCTTTCTGTAGGAACCTTGCCCTTGGGGGAGGCTTGCTGCTGCTTCTGGCTGAGTCACGCTCAGAGGGGAAGAGCATGTTTGCTGGTGTCCCCACCATGAGGGAAAGCTCTCCAAAGCAGTACATGCAGCTGGGGGGCCGTGTGCTGCTGGTCCTCATGTTCATGACACTGCTGCATTTTGATATGAACTTCTTTTCTGTAAGTATCTGTGAATGGAAGGATGAGTTAAGGAGCTGGGATATTGAACCAACCCCCAGGTCACCTGCAGGACCTGCTCAGTGCTTGTTTCAGTCTTTTTTTAGTTGAAGTAGCATTGGTATAAAGTTCCATGTCCCAGTATATAAAGGGTGGCTACCAAGAGGATGGAGAGTCCCTTTTTGCAAGGAGTCCCATGGAGCAGACAAGGGTTGATGGGGACAAGTTACTGCTTGGGGAGAGTCCCATTGGACTCCACAGGAAATCTGTTCCCCATGAGAACAGTTGGGCATTGGAATCATCTCCCGGGGAAAGCAGTGGAGAGCCCTGCATAGGACAGTTTTAAGACTCAGGATGACAGGGTGCTGGGCCAGCTCATTTCAACTCTCTCTCTCCTAGAGAGGTTGGACCAGATGATCCTTGGGGTGCCTTCCAAGGTGGCATTCTGTGATTCTGGGATCATCTGTGCCGTGCTAACCCTAGTGCCCCACGCTCTGGCCTCTTGCCCTACCTGTTGAAGCACCAGATGTAAGCTCGTGGGTGGTGGTTTGTGTTGTTTTTTCCCTCTTGCAGATTCTGCAGAACATTGTGGGCACAGCCCTGATCATCTTGGTGGCAATTGGCTTCAAGACTAAGCTGGCTGCCTTGACTCTTGTCATCTGGCTCTTTGGCATCAACATCTACTTCAATGCTTTCTGGACCGTCCCAGCCTACAAGCCCATGCACGACTTCCTCAAGTACGATTTCTTCCAGACCACCTCTGTCATTGGAGGGCTTCTCCTCGTGGTTGCACTGGGTCCTGGGGGAGTCTCCATGGATGAGAAGAAAAAAGAGTGGTAACAGGAATAGCAACACTTCTTGGGACATAACCTATGAAGTCCAGAACTGATTCTCTATGGATTCAACAAAAACTGCCAGCATTTTACACGTACATGCCCCCTTCCTATCCAAGGCACAGATGTTTTCAATTTGATTTCCAGTGGCACCAGTAACATGGTAGTTAAAAATCCTCTTTCTTCAAGGAACATTGCCTAGGCTTATTCTAACTTCCTAGATTTTTGGAACTAACCCAAGGAACCTGCATTTTGCTGATTGCCTCAGTGAGCTGCAGGAGAACAGTTGCTGTCTTTTAAGGTCAGCAGTGTTTTAAATTGGAAAAATACTGTGAGCAGATACAGCTGCATCTTTCAAGTGTGCTGTTGGGTTCTAGCTGTAACTTAAAGAAACCAAACCCAAAAGTGGATCGTCCCCTTTGTCACCCTCATCCACACTGCATAAGGAGCTCCATGGCTGGGTTTAGCATTGCTCAGCAGGGTGGAAAGCAGCATCACAAAAAATTAATCACTGTTATTGTGCTGCTCAGAGACCTGTAATTCTATTTTCTTTAGGAAGGGGAGGCCTTTCCTGCCCCCCAGTAGAAGGCAAAAAGAAGACCCTGACAGTAGTTGTACTCCCCTCTAGGTAAGAAAAGGGAGGGAGGAGGGTTTAACACATCCCACTTCTGCTCTTGAAGAGGGGGGACAAGGGAGAGTTTGGGATTGCTCATCAGGAATCCTGTATGGCTAATGGTGTTTCAAGAAACAAATGGGAGGAGATAGTCCTAAAGAGACAGAATGTTCAGTTCTGTCAGGATTCTGTGCCAAAAGAACTCTTTATTCAGCATTCTTTCCCCAATGTAGCCCCTCCTGAATTCCCAAGAGGGGAGCCAAGTTGTGCTGCAGGTTCCACAATAAAAGCTCCTTTCTGTTGTTAACCAGCTCTCATCCATCTGTCCCCCCAATTCCTGTCTGAATTGCAGGTTATTGGTGAAAGTGTCTTCAGAATTACAGAAATTCCCCCTTTCCAACCCCCAACTCAGTCCATGTAAGTCAGTCTTCTAATCTGTAGTCTTTGCTTCTTAGATTCACTTCTGTCAGCCTCTCAGCTGGCTGAACAGTGGGAGAACTGGGTGCTGAACTCCTGGGCACAGCCCCTTCCCTCTGCCATCTCAGACCAGCTGGAGGTGTGCAGGGAGGAAAGGTGGAGCTCAGCCCCATGCTGCCCCTTCTCATCTCTGCAAGCAAACAGTTGTGGCTGAGGAATGAAGAGCAAAGCCTGTGCAGTGAGAGAGCAGCCAGGGATGCAGCTTGCCTGTTCTGAGGAACTCCTTCCCCAGCAGAGTGGTGAGGAGAGCTGAAGGCTCCTTTTTCAACTCTCAGTGCCATGACCATGCTTAGTGCTGCGCAGAGGAGGCATTTTGCCCTCTGCTAGTCACCCAGGTAGAGCCTCTTCCCCCAGATGATGAAAGGACATTAGAAAGCAAGCCCTACCAACCTGCTAACGTTCCCTTGATTCCTTGCACTGTTGTCTTCTCCCTCGAGAAAGCTGCTCAACTGTTTGTCCAAGGAGTAATTCAGCTGAACAGCAGGAGCTGCTGACCAGGCTTTCCTGGTGAGGACACCAACCTGGCCAGTTCAGCTGAAATGGTTGATCTTTAGGAGAGAAATCATGCTGCAAGAGCTGCTGAGAAATACAAGAGCACTCCTGAGCATGAAACCAGTGATTGCATGCTGGGAAGGGGCAGATGGCCTGTGTAGTAGCAAGGTGTGCTGCTGCTGCTGAAGGGAACCACTTGGTGGTTTGGGCCTGGGTGGAAGCCAGCATTGCAGGTCAGGTCACAGAAAAGTTTTGGTTGGAGTGGGCTTTGAAGGAGAAGGTTTCACCTGGTGGTCACTCTGCCTGTCTCTGTAGCAAAACCGATCCCTTGAGCTAGGGACATGCACCACAAGGTGCTTCTGCTCAGTTTCACTGCAGCTTCCAGGCTCCACCAAGGCAAAGTCCTTCTCAGGTCCCAGCTGCTGGTGGTGTTCATTATTTATAAATGGAAGGATGGAAACAAGCCCTTCAGTGGATTTGTTTTTTCTTGACTTCTTTGTGTCCTAACTGAGGAGCTGGATGCTGGACTAGCCTGAAAGTCTCTGTGAAAACTCAATTCTCCTTTCCAACTAAAGAGGTCAGAAAAGGAACTGATCCTGCCCCTTGCATCAGCAGTGTTTGGGTGCTGAGGGGGACACCGTTAGGTGGAGGGCAGTGCATATATCCTAGGCAGCACAACAGGCAGGCTTACTCCTGCGAGTCCTGAGGTGGTAGATTCTGCTTTCTTACACACACTACTGTATTTGTGCACCTCCCCACCACAAAGTGACCTCTTCCCTTGTGGTCAAGAAAGCTCTCCCAAGCCAGGATGTCAGCTCTCAAATTGGCTCTGCAACGTGTTCTGGAATTCATTCTGAATGATATATTATTATTATTGTTATTTTTTGCTTTCTATGTGGAGAAAAAGGAGAGAAAAAAAAAAAGGAGGGGAAACAAAAAAGTCTAAATTCTCATTTTATGCTGTATTTTGTACCTTAGTTGTGTTTGAAAATGTTTTTGATTCTTTTTGGAAACAATCAAAATAAACCGATGGCATCTTTGTATCCACTTGGTGCGTGGGGCTGGTGCCACTCCAGCGGCCTTCTGCTCGCTGGGCCACCTCCTCCAGACCACCTTCCCCTGCAGAGGGTGAGCCCTGGGAGGTGAGGGCTGCTTGAGGCTGTTAGGTTGGATCTTAGGAAAAAAATGCCTTTGCTGCAGTTGTGGTCAGGGATTGGCACAAGGCTGCCCAGGGAGGTGGTGGAGTCCCCAGCCCTGGAGGTGATCAAGAAACTTGTGGCCATGGCACCTGGGGAGGTGGTTTAATGGCTGTGATGCTGTTGGGTCGATGTCTGGGCCCAGTGATCCTAGAAGCCTTTTCCAGCCAAAGCAATGCTGTGATTATTTCACCCTGCTTTTGTTTTTTAATGTAACATTTCTCTGTAATCCTTTTCAATACAATACAATACACCACCAGGTTGGAAGAGACCTTCAAGATCATCACATCCAACCCACCTAAATACAATACTACAATACAATCCAACCCACCTAAACAACTAAACCATGGCACCAAGCACCCCATCAAGCCTCTTCCTGAACACCTCCAATGAAGGTGACTCCACCACCTCCACAGGCAGCCCATTCCAATGGGCAATCACTCTCGCTGTATAGAACTTCTTCCCAACATCCAGTCTAAACCTGCCCTGGTGCAGCCTGAGACTGTGTCCTCTTGTTCTGGTACTGGCTGCCTCGGAGAAGAGACCAACCCCCAGCTGGCTACAACCTCCCTTCAGGTAGTTGTAGAGAGCAATAAGGTCACCCCTGAGTCTCCTCCAGGCTAAGCAACCCCAGCTCCCTCAGCCTTTCCTCATAGGGCTTGCTGTTCCCTTTCCCAGGTGGAATGGGGCAAACACCTCAGCCAGCCCTCTGGAATTGTTACACAACAGCCTTCAGGCCACTCATTTCTCATAAAGTTTATTTGCCATTGATTGTTTTCTTGAAGTTCTTGGGTTTTTGATGATGACTCTTGAATTTCTTCTTTAAAGGGCCTGACTGCTTCTGTAGAGAAAGCAAATTGGCTTATTGCCAAACCCCACATCCAGCCAAGTCTGAGAGAGCTTAGAAGAAGGAGAAACTGAGTGTGGTCTCCTCTACCAAGACACAGCCCTGGTGGCAGAGCCAGCCCCGGTGTCCTGACAGGCAGATGGTTTCCTTAGATACAGTGATGGTCTCCCCTTTCCAGTTTGCTGTGGTTATAAAGGATGCAGCCCCATCTCACAGCAGGGATGTGAGGGATTATCCAGTGTTACCTGTATGCCACCTGCCAGCTTCCCAAACAGGAGGAGTAGGGTTTCTCCTGTAAGGCAGGGCCTGGCCAGCTCCTCAGAGGAGGCAAGAAAGGGGTCTAGAAGGATCCTATGGCTTCCAAAGGTGTCTGGGGAGGAAGGCTATTACCCTTCCAACCTCTTCAGGGTTGCATTCAATGATCTTAAAGGTCTTTTCAAACTGAAATGATTCTGTGAACCCACAGCACACCCTTCAGCCTGCCTCTGCAGACAGGATGCAACAGGATCCCACCAGAGATGGGATCTGTAGAGTCAGGAACCTCCCTGGTTCCCAGGGGCAGGGCAAACGTTTCCTGCTAGGAATTCACACGCCGGGATGCGAGTGGCTGGCACCCAGGGCAAGTCTGTTCCAACAGCTTTGCACCTTCTGCTGCTTCCCACACAGGAATAGCTCAGACACCTCCAGGATGGGATCCCAGATCCACACTGCACGTGGCAGCATGACTCTCACCTTTCCCCTTTTGCTGCCAGCTGCTCTGCTGGCACCTGTCCTTCCACTGTCCCCTCCATTCTTGGCACCGTTCTGCTCAGCTCCATCATCCTCGCTGTCCATTGGGAAGTCTTCCCTGCCCTTTTGTGGCCTCTGGAGCTGCTGGGCTTTTTTCTGGGAAAAGTGCAGCTAAAATGGAAAGATTTAGCTCAAATTCAGCTCCCTGTGCACTCAGGCTCTGCCTGCCCCCAACTTGACAGTGAGGGCATCTTAAGAGGTTCCACTCCCTGAGCATAAAAAGTGCCACTGCTGAAACGCTTGGGAAAGAAACTTCAGGGTGTTTTAGTAGCAAAGTGCTTGGTGCTGACTCTGCTTTCTGCTCAGCACAGACTGTTCTGGGGTGTCACACCTCTGCTGACACCCTGGCCCAGGTTGCCCAGAGAGGTGGGAGATGCCCCATCCCTGGAAGCATTCCAGGTCAGGTTGGTTGGGGCTCTGAGCAGCCAGCTCTAGTTACAGATGTCCCTGCTGGCTGCAGCAGGATGGGACTGGATGAGCTTCAAACGTCCCTTACAACCCATTCTATGATCCTGTCTCTGATCTACAGCAAGGCAGCACCTCCAGAAAAGCTTGACCAGCTTCTGTCTGACTCAAGGACTTGCTGAGAAACAAGCAAAGCAGAGATACCTAAACCAGCAATTCCCAGTGGATTTTGTCTCGCTCCCCTCACACCTTACAAAGTCCCACTCCGTTTCATGGTGCTCTAAGCTTTCTTGCAACCCAAGAAGCCCCCAGCTGGATGAACTCAGCTGCCACAGCTGGGATCATAAAGAAGCCAGGACAAAATCGGCCAACAAACTCCCTCCAGGACACAGGTGGCGCCAATGTCCTTACTCACCTGGGTACAGGTCACTCATGCTGTCATCTGTCTCCTCTCCATCCTCATTGCTGGACTCTGGCTCCCAGAATTCCTGTTTTCCAGGAGGCTCCCTGCTTCCATTCGTCTGCTCCTCGGGGCGCTGCCTCCGCTGTCGCAAGCAGGCAGGGACAAACTCCAGCCCATCCTTCTGGCACTGCTCATCTAACAGCAAGGGGTCAGGCAGCTCTTAGCAAGGCCACTCTGTCACCTGAGTCCTTTTCACTTCCACCTCAAGCTCATGTCAAAGACAGCTGCCAAGAATGTCAAATTCCAGCTCTAAGAAACGCTGATGTAATCTCCAGCCCAGCTATGGACCATGAAGAATGTTGAAAGATGCTGGATGTGTGACCCACCCACACTGGGGAAGTTTGAGAACCTCCTCTCAAGTGAGGATGCTCCAAGGTGCATGAAGAAGAGTGTGACCAGTAGGTCAAAGGAGATTCTCCTTCCCCTCTACTCTGCCCCGCTGAGACCACATCTGGAATACTGTGTCCAGTTTTGGGCTGCCCAGTTCAAGAGGGCCAGAGATAAACTGGAGAGTGTCCAATGGAGGCTATGAGGATGCTGAAGGGACTGGAACATCTGTCTGATGAGGAAAGGCTGAGAGACCTGGGGCTGTTCAGCCTGCAGAAGAGAAGGCTAAGAGGAGATCTTATTTAATGTTTATAAATATCTGAGGGGTGGGGGTCAAGAAGGGGCCAGGCTGTTTTCAGTGGTGTCCTGTGATAGGACAAGGGGCAATAGACACAAACTGGAACCCAGGAGGTTCCACCTGAACATGAGGAGAAACTTCTTTACTGTGAGGGGGCTGGAGCCCTGGAGCAGGCTGCCCAGAGAGGATGTGGAGTCTCCTCTGGAAACATTCAAGCCCTATGTGGATGTGTTCCTGTGTGACCTGCCCTGGCTGACCCTTCTTTAGCAGGGGCTTGGACTCAAAGATCCTCAGAGGTCCCTCCCACTCCTACCATTCTGAGACATCTGGATCTTCTTTCCCAGCTGAGGAACATGCATAGCAACAGCAGCACACTGCTGTCAGTCTACAGGTAACTGACCCTCTCCCTTCACAGAGAGCTACTGGCCTCTCAGCAGCTCAGGGCAGAAGATGGTCAGGTTCTGCCTTCAGGAAAGCTACTCACATGCTTTTAGGGCCTTCTGGTAGCGCTTCCCTTGGACATGGCGCAGCACGTGCTCTGGGAACTTGTTGATGTGCCTGAGAGTGAGCTTGCAGAACAGCTGGTGTCTGACAGACACAAAAAAGAAAGAGCCAACAACACAGTCTAACTCTGCTGCTACTTCATAGCTTTACACTTACAAGCACTCTGCTCAAAGCTGACACTTTGTCAAGGACTTTCCCAGTCTCCCCAAACCCACAACCACGCAGCAGCTTGGTAAAGCTCAACCACTTCACGTCTGAGAGCAAACAAAGGCTGCAGTGCAGCACACGGGAGGGGAAATACGTACAGATTCTTTGTGCTGGGCACTATATGGGGCTCAAACTTGCCATAGTCAAACTCTCTGGCTGTCTTTATCAGCCGCTGATACTTCTTGCCATTGGTGTAAGCCTGCAGCTCCGAGAGCCGGCACGGCATCTCGTGGCCTGTCAGCCTGCATCTCACCTGAAGGGAAAACAATGGCAGCTCAGGGGATTACCCCAGGGCTGGGGAGGGCTTCAATCTCCCTCCGACCTCCACAGCGGGAGGGACCAGAGCCCATCTAAGGGGGCACTTTCCCCAGCCCGCTACAAACCGACCCCTCGCGGGACGCGGCCTCGGCATCCCCTCACGACCCCAGTTCCCCTCACGGTCCCAGCCTACAGAACCCCTCACGCCCCGGCCCCGCCCCGGCCCCACCTTGCCCGGCTCCACGACGCTGAGGAGCGGGTGCTGCCGCAGGAAGCGCCGCTCCTCCTCGGGCACCTCTGCCATCACCACGCCGCCAGCAGGCCCCGGTACCGCCATAGAGAGGCACTGCCAGGGAAGAGCAAGCATCACTTCCGGTGCCGGCCACGCCGGGAAGCCGCCGGCACCATAGAGAGGAGAGGATAGAACGGGGCCCGTCCGCGCCGGCGCTGCCTGGGCCGGAGGCGGTCTGGCGGAGCCGGGAAAGGTGGCGGCGTTGCTATGGCGGTGGAGAGGCTGCTGCGAGCAGGGTCGAGGTTGTTGCGGGAGCGCCGGGACCCGGTGAGGGCTGAGGGGAGAGGGGTCGGGCCAGGCCCAGGCTGAGGGGAGGCAGAAGAGAAGTTAGAGCTGGGCTAGAGGGAGCAGAGCTGGGCCAGGCCCGGGCTGAGGGAAGGGGAAGAAGAGCCGGGTGAGGGTTGAGGGGAGCGGGAGAGTGTCCATCCCCGGGCTGAGTGTGTAAGGCCCCGCTCCTGTCCGCCTCAGTGCTCGGCGTTCGACCAATGCCCGGCCAGGTCCTCCCATCCGCCGCCCTTCCGTTCCCGTGCCCCGGGCTTTGGCTGCGGTAGGTCGGTGTCACCGCCGCGTCGCAGTGTGGGGACCGGCTTCACCTCAGCGCAGGGCAAAGCGATGCTGAATGTGAAAGAAATCGGCGGCAAAAAGGCCGTAAATCTGTGCTTGGGCTGCTCCGGTGTGGCTGAAGGGGAGGGAGCAGGAAGGGCAGGTCCTGGGCTGGCATTTTTCTTCAAGAAGAAATTAAGATGGTGTGTGGATGGGGAAGGAAAGATCATTTGTTGTGCAGTAGTCAGCTGTGTAACTGGACTTTGATTCTTTTTTAATCACAACCTAACCCGTTGTGTTTCACAGGCACTTGCTCAGGTGAGACTTAAATGGGTGGGGAAACAAAATTTCGTGCAACCATCGAGGCAACTGCTGTCATCTGGAAACTTTGCAAAGCAGAGACACTACAAAGAGACACTACACTCCATGCAGGTATCACAGTGCTTGATCAGAAGAACCTTTTCTGGATACCCCCTAAATAAAGGAAGCTGTGGTCTGGTCCAGCAGACTAAAGGTAAGAAAAGATGTGCTTGGATTTCTGCCCTCTTTCAACCTTATCCCAAGAGGTGACATTTCCTGTAGGAACTGGATTTCTCCTCTCCTGTCCAAATCTTACTCTGTACTCTGGTGTTTCTCTAGATGTTTGTTTGAGGTTCTGCAGACCAAGAAGTTCTGCAACAGCTGCTGATGCATCTGGAGAGGACACCTTGCTCAAATGGGGCCTTTTCCTGGTCCCCTTGACTACATTCTGCCTGGGCACATGGCAGGTACCAGTATCTCATGTTTTCAAGAGGGCTGTCAGGCTTTTCCATCTCTGGCTGTTGGAGTCCAAATCACACTCGAGGTAAAGATCATAGAATCAGTAAGGTTGGAAAAGACCTCAGAGATCATCAAGTCCAACCTATCAGCCAACACCTCATGCCTCTGTATTCCCAAGTGTCCATTTGTAAGTCTTTAAAGGACTCTTATTCCTTACCCTTTAATTTCAGTACCAATATTGCCTCAAATTGAAGTCAGCAGCCTTTGCTTCCAGATGCCAAATCATTAGCCTGCTTTAGGCCAGGTGTGAGGATGGGCTTAGGACAAAGATTTGAAGCCTTGCTTGGGTTGTGCTGATGCTTTGCTTTGATCGCTTTTGTCTTTGTGTCCTTTCAGGTTCAGCGACGGAAGTGGAAATTGGCTTTGATTGCACAGCTGGCATCAAGAATTTCATCAGAGCCCATCCCTCTGACCTTAGAGTAAGGACAATGAGAGAGTTTATTGTCTACAGAGCACTGGCAGCGTGCTGGGGAGGTACAGATACCTGATCCCTGCCCTGAGGAGCTTGTGCTAAACGAAAGTGGATGCAAACGAAGGGATGTGATGGGAATTGGGATGTGCAGGCAAATGGGGCAGACAGACATCCTGTTAAATTTCATCTGTTTGGAATCATAGAATCAATAAGGTTGGAAAAGACCTCAGAGATCATCAAGTCCAACCTGTCACCCAACACCTCCTAACTAAACCATGGCACCAAGTGCCACGTCCAATCCCTATTTGAACACCTGCAGGGATGGGGACTCCACCACCTCCCTGGGCAGCACATCCCCATGGCCAATTCCTCTTTCTGGGAAGAACTTTCTCCTCACCTCCAGCCTAAACCTCCCCTGAAAGAGTGAATGAACATTTCTTGGTGGGGTACTCTCAATGCATGTAGAAAGGCTGAATCTGTTCAGTGGGGAGTGTAGTTCATACCCTATGTAATCCCCCTGGAGAAGGAGGATTGGGTGGTTGGTGTCTGTGATGTCCCAGAGGGATTATTCCTGCACCAGAGAGTCCTGATCAATAGCAGGGGCAGATTTTTAAGGTGACTTGGTGTGGTAGCTGGCCACATGGCACAACTGTCACAGTGGTTCAGTTGCTTGATTTCATGGTCCGGGAGGGGAAGGAAACACTGCCTGTTGGCTGGAGGCACCTGGAGAGTATCCTTCAGCTCAGCTGCACTGAAGTGGGTCACAAGTATCAGGGAAAAGACCTCCAGATGCTGCTGATCATCCCAGTTGATGCAGTGTGACAGTAACAAACCAGCACGGGGTGTGTGTTTGTCTGCTGCTTGCCAGCTGGCCCTCAAGTCAGCCACTGGGGAACAGGAGAATCCCACAACAAGATCCCTCATTTGATCTGCCTGTGGCAGCCCTGCTTTTGTTCTCATCTTGTCCCCTGCAGCCCCATGGAGCTGAAGGAGCTGGAGTACAGGCCTGTGAAGGTCCGAGGGCGCTTTGACCACTCCAAGGAGCTCTACGTCCTGCCGCGCTCGCTCCTGGACCCCGAGCGAGAAGCCAGGGAAGGCGGGAGGCTGACGTCCCACCCCGAGAACGGAGCCCACGTCATCACCCCCTTCCACTGCACAGAGCTGGGGTCAGTCAGTCAGGGCTGGGGGAGGAACTCACTCCTGGTGTTCAGCTGAGCTGTGGTGGTTGAGTTTGCAGAAATCACAGAACGCATTGGGTTGGAAAGGACCCTGGAAGGTCAAAGCTGCAGAGATTTCTCCAACTAGATCAGGTTGTGGAAGGCCCCATCAGGTTTGACCTCAACCACATCTCTGGGCAGGTCAAAGCTGCAGAGATTTCTCCAACTAGATCAGGTTGTGGAAGGCCCCATCAAGTTTGACCTCAACCACATCTCTGGGCAGGTCAAAGCTGCAGAGATTTCTCCAACTAGATCAGGTTGTGGAAGGCCCCATCACGTTTGACCTCAACCACATCTCTGGGCAAGGTCAAAGCTGCAGAGATTTCTCCAACTAGATCAGGTTGTGGAAGGCCCCATCACCTTTGACCTCAACCACATCTCTGGGCAAGGTCAAAGCTGCAGAGATTTGTCCAACTAGATCAGGTTGTGGAAGGCCCCATCACTTTTGACCTCAACCACATCTCTGGGCAAGGTCAAAGCTGCAGTGATTTGTCCAACTAGATCAGGTTGTGGAAGGCCCCATCACCTTTGACCTCAACCACATCTCTGGGCAGCTTGTTCCAGTATTTCACCATCCTCAGTGTGAAGAACTTCTAAAGTCCAACCTAAATCCACTTTGCTCTAGTTTCAAACCACTGCCCCTCATCCTATAGCTACAAGTGCTTCTATACAGCCCCTCCCCAGCCTTCCTGTGGGTCCCTTTCAGATACTGAAATGCAGCTCTAAGGTCTCCCTGGAGCCTTCTCTTCTCCAGGCTGAGCAATCTCTTTCAGCCTGTGTTTGTAGGAGAGGTGCTGCAGCTCTCTGACCATTGCTTCCTCTCAAAAGGCATCTTTCAGTCTAGCAGGTCACTGAGGCTTGATTTGAAGTTGCATTTAAATTCTACTATGAGGTGCCCTCAGATGACAGAAAAGCAGCACCAGACAGAGGTGGTTTCTTTCACTGGCAACAGCAAACCCACATTTCCTTCCACTCAGGAGCCACACTTCTCTCTCTAACCCTAGGGTCACCATTTTAGTCAACCGAGGATTTGTGCCCAAAAAGAAACTGAAGCCAGAGACCAGGCTGAAGGGGCAGGTAAGGAGTGGGGTACAGGGAGTGCTGTGCATCACTTTCTGTCCTGGCATTGCCCAGAGACACCATGACAAACCCAAAAGGCAGAGGCCATGGGAGGTCATTTCAAGTCAATGTGTCTGCAAAGGCAGCAAACATTTCCTTTGTGTGTTAAGTCAGTAAGGAGCTGCTCTTGATCTGCTGCTTCCCCTGCCGTGGTACAGCACTGCCCACTGCAGGGCACCACCACCTGATGTGTAACCAGACCCCACAAGTGCCCTATTCTTCTACCAGGACCAGAATCAGAGCATTGTTTGGCTTGGAAAAGCCCCCTGAGATCATCAAGGGCAACCAGACCTAAGACCACCACTGTGCCACTAAACCATGTTCCAAAGTGCCAACTTGATGATCTTTGAGTTCATAGAATCAATAAGGTTGGAAAAGACCTCAGTTACCTGCAGTTACTTTGAAAGTTGAAATGCAGGAATCAAAGAACTGTTTGTGTTGGAAGAGACCTCTTAAGATCATCCAGTCCAACCATCAACCCACCACCACCTTGGCCCCTCAACCATGTCCCCCAGTGCCATGGCCACAGGTTTCTTGAACACCTCCAGGGATGGGACTCCACCACCACCCCCCTGGGCAATCCCTGACCTGAATTTTTGTTTACAAACCTTGAATCCTTTTTAACTCTTCTGCCTCTCTCTTCAGATTGAAGAGGAGATTGAGCTCACTGGGGTGGTGAGGCTATCAGAGAAAAGGAAACCTTTTGTGCCTGAAAATAACCTGGAGCTGAACCGCTGGCACTACCGTGACCTGGAGGCCATGGCCAGGGTGACTGGAGCTGAGCCCATCTTCATTGATGCAGATTTCAGTAAGTCACAGAGCAGCCCAGCCCCATGGCCACTTCACACTGCTCTCCCTTCTTTCCTTTGGGTTAGTTACTCCCCCCTAGGCACTTGGAAGGGTAGAGTCCTGGAGTCATTTGGGTTGGAAAAGGCCTTTAAGGTCAAGTCCAAGAAGGAATCTCATCTTTCTTTGGGGTACTCTGCTAGGTCTGCTGTGTGAAGGGGATGGGCAGCCAGCACTGGGAGCAGTGGAGGTGCAGGGGGTGGTGGATGCCTTGAGCACACTCAGCCTCTTGCTGTAGGGCCACCAGCTCCACAGCTCTGGCAACTTGGGCACACGCTTGCCTGAGGAGGAGCAGGATACCCACACTAGTGCCCACCTCTCACTACCAGGGCAGCTTCTGCACTGTGCAGGTTCCATATAACTCTGTGTTGTACTTGTAGGAAGCACAGTCCCTGGGGGGCCCATTGGGGGCCAGACAAGAGTGAGCCTGAGGAACGAGCACATGCAGTACATCATCACCCTGGTGAGTGCCCAGCCCCTGCTGCACAGGCTTCATCCATGTTTGAGGGTGAAGCTTTGCCTGGTGTCCTTGTGACTGGCTCAGCCCTTGCACTACAAAAGCCTCAAGCATTACTCTGACAGTTGCAGAGTGGTTTAAGAGCTGTGGTTTGTTGCAGCCCAGCTGAGGTGGGGAGGCCCAGGCTGTCCCAGATTGGTGTCATGTGTGGCTGCATCTCTGTCCTAGGTATGGTTTATGTGCTGCAACTTCCTTCTTGTGGTACAGAAAATTCATACAGAAGATCCCTCGGTGAGGGAAGGGCTGAGCACTTCTGCCCTGCAGACAAAATCTTGCAAGCTTGGTAGAAGACAGGAGCCTGAGCAGCCCAAGCACCCAGTTTCAGGGCAAGATGTGCAGCCATCAAGGTGCAAACAGACTTCAAGTTGGTGCAGACTCAGCTCCTGCCAGTGAGGTCCTGGCTGCAGCCTGGAAGTGCTGAACTTTGGAACTGAGGGGCTGTTGAGAGGCTACCCCAAGATCCAGCTGCACTGGAAAGGTGAAGGATGGATGGATTTTTCTCTGGTGGTTTTAACTTCTTCACTGCTGTATGTCCCTGAAGACAGGCAGGGATTTTGTGAAGCCAAGTTTCACTGCATCAAGGAGTCATTCCTGACATCAGGAATAGTTGCCAGCAGAATAAAGAGTGCCTAGAGGTGCTGCCTTGTGACTTGCATTGTGCATCTGGTGTCTTCAGGAGGAACAGACCCACCTTCAGGGAGTCTGTGGGGACTGGGGTCCAGCTGGGGAGGGCAGCCTGTGACTGTGCAACTGCTCAGTGGGGGCTGGCAAGGCCAAGCAGCTATTGTCCAGCTTGGAGCCTCCTACAATGCCACAGGACAGCCAGCAAGGAACAGGAAAGGTCTAGATTCTTCCCCTAGCACTTGAGCTTTACCTTCACTGAGCAGTCTTGTCCTGGAAGAGACATTAGACTTCCCTGCCTAATTAAGCTGGTAAAGTGTTGAAACTCCCTGCAAAACCCACACCAACCAACTCTGACTGCTAATGGAAGTGATCTAGAGCCATTCCCAAGTGAGAGAGATTTGCATAGCCAAGCTAGGCCAAAAGCCAAGCCTAGCCTAGGCCAGGCAGCTGTGTGATCACACACCAGCAGTTGCTATGGGTGTTCAGAGAGGAATTACCAGGTAGGACCAGCCAGCAGTTCAGGGCAGGGTTTGCAAGTCAATAATCAATGCTAGCATAGAGCACTCCCATGAACAGAGCACTGGACACAGTCTGGGGTTTATTCTCTTTATGTACAGCAGGATGGTGGCACTCCAGTACACCTCTTCAGCCCAGCTTAGTAGCCAGCTCTTTAGCCTTGGCTTTCTCCAGCTTGGCGATGCGAGCCACGGACTTGGGCCCCAGGACGTTCCCGCCCCAGTGGCGCCGGATCTGCAAAGCAAGGACAGCTGTGAGGGGCTTCAGCCAGCCTCTGAGCATGCCACTCAGGCAGCCTGCTCAGTCTTGCTCCTTTCTGCACAAGGCCAAGAGCTCCCTCAGCTAGAAGTCTCCCACATTTCAAGCAGTGAGCTGCATTTCAGGGCAGCAGAGAGTTTAAAATCCTCCAATGGTGCTGGATTCAGCCATCCCCTAACTTCTGGGTGTCAGGGATGGAGTTGAGCCCAGCAGAAGCTGTTGCCCTCTGCAATCCTACTCCTGTGATAGTGCCATTTACTTGCAACTCAGTGAGAGAGCCCACATTTTACCCAACCTCAGGTTAACCATCTGGATACTTCATGAGCACATCAAGGTACAGCAGCCCCAGAAGGGTTGAAGCTGCTGCCACTGTGTCTGAGATAATTCACATCTCACCAAGAGGCTCTGGAAGACAAGGTCATAGGCAGAGCATCTTACCTCATCATATCTGTCATTGTAGTTGGTCTTCACAGCCTCCACCAGCTTTGCAAGGGCTCCCTTATCCTCCCTGTTGGGGAGAGATTTATTTCCTTCAGACCCTTAACTTTTTTCCATACATCTTTTTTGCCTCAGGGTTTCAGAGGTCACAGTGGCAAGGAGATTTTCAAGGTTAAGCCTAACCATCATGGAATGGTAGGGCTTGGAAGGGACCTCTGAAGGTAAGAGTCCACCCCCTCCCTTGCCAAAGCAGAATCAGCCAGGGCAGGTCACACAGAAACACATCCAGAGAAGGAAACTCCACAACCTCTCTGAGCAGCCTGCTCCAGGGCTCCAAAGAAGTTTATCCTTCTGTTCACATGGAACCATGGGTTCCAGTTTGTGTCCACTGCCCCTTGTCCTGTCACAGGACACCACTGTGAAGAGCCTGGCCCTTCTTGACCCTCACCCTGTGCTAAGGAGCAGCTTGCCTTTCCCTCCACCAGCACAAGCCAGCTCTTAGATGCAGCACTTACGGGTTAACCTGAGTGAAGGCCACAGAGGTGCAGGTCTTCCTGTGGACCAGGCGGCCCAGCCTGGCCTTGCCCTTGATGATGCAGTAGGGCACCCCCATCTTGCGGCACAGGGCGGGCAGGAACACCACCAGCTGAAAAGCAAGGCAGGGTGCTGTGTAAGAACAGTGTTGTCTTCTTCATGCTGAGGTAACTGAGAGGGGGAACCTCCTTGTTCAGCTCAGCCTGGGCTGTGGCAATTGCTCAGTGTTAAAAAGCTCGATTTGCTCTTCACTGCTGAGTCAGGTGAAGAAATTCATCCATCATTGCAAGGGCCAAGCCTCAGTGTAATGCCAGTTCTGGTCAGTGCCCCTCAAGCACTCTCTTTTCATGCAATCACACTGGCCTACAATGCATTTTCACCCCAAACCCAGTTCAGACCTCAGCTGAAGTTACCCAGGTCGCCTGTAACAGACACCAGTTAGCATTCTTACCTCAATGGGGTCCACATCGTGGGCAATAACCACAAGCTGAGCCTTCTTGTTCTCTACCAGAGTTGTGACGCTGTTAATACCTGAAAAACAAAGTGTAGGTAAGCTCTGATTCCCCTCAGTCCATTCTCAGAGCTCACCCAAGCAGCTCAGACCCCACAGCACAGCCTTGTTACGAAAGCTGTGAGAAAACCTTTCACATCCACTCAGCAGGAAGGAAAAACCTTCTATGGACAATCTGCTAAAGCTCAGGGTTAAAAAGCTCGTCTGTTTTGCTCTTCACTTTGAGCTCAGGTGAAGAAATTCTTACATCATTGCAATAGCTTGTCCAGTCCCTCAGTTCTCTCTCCCCCTCTCCCATGCACACCAGCAGCCAAAGGCCATGCACAGTTACCTGCTCGGAGCACCGGTGGCCGCTTGGTCGGAGCATCTCCCTTCCCTGCAGCTTTCTGCTCAGCACGAGCCAGCAGCCTCTGCTTCTTCTCTTGTTTATTCTCTGGCCTGTATTTGTGTGCCAGCTTCAGCAGCTGTGTAGCTGGAGGAGAACATCTGCTCGTTAGTCAGCTGCATGGCCTGAAAAAGCCTGAGCGTTGCTTTGAGCCTGCAGTGCATCAGCGATCTTGGTGGTTGTTGTCATCAAGTGTATTCAGACAGCAAAAAGTCAACATCATTTGCACAGTGCAAGAGCAGAGGCCTCTGGAGCCCACCTTTGCTTGTACAAGAGCTGCTTCACTGGATGAGAACATGCCCAGGGACTCCCTCAGCCATCACAGTTAAAGGTGCTGTGCTTTCTGTTCTAAAGCAAGCAAAGGGTTTGGCAACCTCCAAGGGAGTTGCTCTACACAGACTGAAAGTCTCTTGCATACACCTGGAAAAGACTGTTTGCTCCTTCACAGGAGACCCTGACCTGAAGTCCCTTCTTGCCCTGTTTTGATGTCAGCCTGTAGGATGCTGCTTTCCCCCTAAAAGCTATGCACTCCCAGAATCCCAGCATGGTGGGGTTGGAAGGGACCTCTGTAGATGCTCCAGTCCAACCTCTCTGCTAAAGCAGGGCCACCCACAACAGCCTGCCAGGATCACAGTGGCCAAGTGGGTTTGGAAACTCTTCAGAAAAGGAAGCTCTGCAACTTCTCTGGGCAGCCTGCTCCAGGACTCCAGCACCCTCACAACAAAGTTTTCCTCACATCTTGCTTAAAGAACCCTGTGTGGTTCTCCACCAAGCTGACAATGGACTCTGAGGGATATACACAGTGAAGGTAACCCTGGGTTTGGGTCATTAAGTGGGAGCTCTGACATACTCCATTCCCTTTTCAGGATACAAAGCAGCTATCAAGACTTAAGTCACCAAATTCAGTGGGCAGCTTGCTGCTGCCATCACCCCAGCTGCTATTAAAGCCTCCCCTGAAATAATCCTCTTATTTTGGTTACTTCCCTCTTCTCTGAGGAGTTTGCCATGGAAGATCCAACCCAGGGGAGCTTTTGTGGGCTCATCCTTACCTGTCTGGCGGTCCAAAGCCTGAGTGAACTGGTTGATGGCAGGAGGAACCTTCAGGCGTTTGTAGAGGATGGACCTCTGGCGCTGCAGCCTGATGTAGCGAGGCCATTTCACAAAGCGTGTGAGGTCCCGCTTGGGCTGGATGTCCTGTCCTAAAAACACAGCCTTTTAACCCAGAACTCTCCCAAACCCACACAGTAAACAGCTTTGGGAAAGGGGCACGGGGTGCATCAGTGATCTTGGTGGTGATGTGTCAGCATCACTGCTCAGATAGCAAATATTCTTTCACATCATCTGCATCCCGCAGGGAAAAGGGAGCCGCAGAAGGGGATCAATCCATATCCCAGCCAGGGCCAGGAAGGGAAGATTCATCCCAACGGAATCATAGAAGGAATCTTTCTCGGGTGGAAAATTCAGCCCGTTGTCCACAGCCACCTTCAGACACCTAGTGAAAGGCAGCCCACAAATGCAGGCAATAAGGCACATGCCTTCACTGCTCTCTCCATCTTAACACGTTCCTGGTTAAGACTGAGTGCCTGTCCCTAAAACAAAGCCCCTGAAGCCAGTAGCCCAAATATCCTCTTACTCACCGATGCCAAAGTTCTTGGGCCTCTTCTCAAAGAGTGGATTGACAACCTTCTTGGCCTCCTGCTTCTTGACTACAGCAGGGGCCGGTGCCACCTTCTTGCCCTTTGCCTTCTTTCCTTTCGGCTGTAAGAAAAACAGACGCTCATCCTTCTGCCTCAAACACCTGTGTACTTAAAAGCACTTTCAGCGTGGGCTGGGAAACAGTCCACCAGCCCGGCTGCCTCCCAGCCCGGCTCTGATTTTTGCACCGATGACAAAATCCTCTGAAACGTTTATGAACCTTCCCGAACGGGACACAGGGTAAAACAGCGCGCTGCTCTCCCCGGCCAGCAACCACCCAAGGAGCGGCTGGGACTCCCCATCCCAGTGCTCTCCAGCACCGAGCCATCCCCACCGCAGTTTACCGGCCACCCAGCCTGGCCTGGGCTCAGCCCTACACCGGGAACCACGCTGCGGCCTGGCCGGGCGGCCCCGCTGCCAGCACCCCGCGCCGGACTGCGCCGCACTGCGTGGCTGCATCGCTGCGGGCAGGCAGGCCCAGCCACGGCCTCCCACCGGCGATCACCGCAAACCAGGCACGAAACGCAGCCCCGCCACGACCCCACACTACCGAGCACCCGCGGGGCCAGACCAGCAGAGCAGCGGCCCAGCGATGAGAGCGGATGGCGATGGATGAGCCCAACCCCCGTACCCCGCCCGACACTCACCATCTTGGATTCAGGAAGAGAAAGGCGGAGCGCTGCATGCTGGGAAATATCTACCGGGCTCCAACTCTCGCGAGAGGACGGCAGGGGGAGGGGCGGAGCGGGGGCGGGAACGGGCCCGAGGGGCGGAACGGCGGAGGAGGGAAGGCGGCGGCCGCCATGGCGCAGCAGCGGGTCCTGCCGCAGAGCAAAGAGACCTTACTGCAGTCCTACAACAAGCGCCTGAAAGATGACATCAAGTCCATCATGGACAACTTCACCGAGATCATTAAAACGGCCAAGGTGCGGCTGGGTCACGGCTGAGCTCCCAGGGGAGGGGGCTGTGCCCTTGGGAGCCTCCGGGCTCCTGAGAGGAGAGGAGAGGCTTTGCCCTGGGGGTCCTAGTGGAGAGGGCAGGCTCCGGGGGGAGAGCGGAGAGCGTGAGAGGAGAGGGTCGAGCTTTCCCCGGAGGGTGTCTTTGCGGGGAGGCCTGAGAGGAGATGATGGGTGCTGAGAAGGGGGCAGGGCCCCTGGGGGGACAGCGAGGCCCTGAGGGGCGCAGCATGGGGACCGTTCTCCTGGCTCCCCCGAGGACAGCCGCAGCAGAAGAGGCTTCCTGCCCTGCGCTGGGCTGCTGCAGGTCTCCCTGCCGGCCTCCCTGCCTCCGCCCCAAGCGATGTTGGTGAACGGGAGGGAGGCACAGCAGCAAGGCAGGAGGGTAGCAAGGATGACACTCAGGTGCCGTGGAGTTCAGAGGCCGCTTCAGTGATGCCACGTGTGGAATGAACTGAAATGGGGTGGGTTATAGTGTAGTAATCATCTGTGGGGGTTTCAGTATGTAAAGGTGGGTTTTTTTACTTTCCTTCTTAGATTGAGGATGAAACTCAAGTCTCTCGAGCAACCCAGGGTGAACAAGATAACTATGAGATGCATGTCAGAGCTGCAAACATCGTGAGTAGCACTTGGCTGTTGAGATCAGTGGGCAGCACATCCTTCAGGAGCTGTTGGGTTCATTAATGCAGCTTGGGCAGCCTTTAGAATCATAGAATCAATAAGGTTGGAAAAGACCTCAAAGATCATCAAGTCTAATCCTCACAAGGACTGATGCTAGAAGAGTAACCTGATTTTTGGGGTGGCTGGGAAAGCTTGGGTGAAGTGGCTTGTCAGCTGTAGGCTTTGTCAGACTCCTCATCTAATGGGGGAGGTTTTACTTCATTCAAAGCTTGGATGGGAAGAGCAGCTTTGGGAGATGTTGGTTTGGAACTGGAGCAGACATCATTTTGATGTGCTGGAAAGTGTCCAGAGAAGGGCCACAAGGATGAGCAGAGGGCTGGAGCTGCTCTGCTCTGAGGACAGACTGAGGGAGTTGGGGCTGTTCAGTCTGGAGAGCAGAAGGCTCCTAGGAGACCTCATTGTGGCCTTCCAGGATCTGAAGGGGGCTACAAGAAAGCTGGGGAGGGACTTTGGAGTGTGTCAGGGAGTGATAGGACTTGGGTGGGGGGGAGCAAAACTAGAAATGGGGAGATTCAGATTGGATGTTAGGAAGAAGTTCTTCCCCAGGAGGGTGGTGAGAGCCTGGCACAGGTTGCCCAGGGAGGTGGTGGCAGCCTCCTGCCTGGAGGTGTTTGCAGCCAGGCTGGAGGTGGCTGTGAGCAACCTGCTGCGTGTGAGGTGTCCCTGGCCATGGCAGGGGGGTTGGAACTGGCTGAGCCTTGAGGAACTGGCTGAGCCTTGAGGTCCCTTCCAACCCTCACAATTCTCTGATTCTCTCTACCATATGCTTTGGGATTCCTTTCCTCCCTGTTACAAGGTTCGAGCTGGGGAGTCCCTGATGAAACTTGTGTCTGACCTGAAGCAGTTCTTGATCCTGAATGACTTCCCCTCTGTGAATGAAGCTATCAACCAACGCAACCAGCAGCTGAGGAGCCTGCAGGAGGAGTGTGACAAGAAGCTGATTGCCCTGCGGGATGAGATCTCCATTGACCTGTACGAGCTAGAAGAAGAATATTACTCTTCCAGGTACAAATAGGGCAGTGGACTTCTGCCTTAGGACTCCAGCCCTTTTGGGGTAGTTAGTCCAGGCAAACAAGTGGTCCTTAGAGTAGAGGTCCTGAGAATGTTCCAAACGAAATTCCACTCCTGTTTTTCCTTAGGTCAAACTCTTTTCCTGCAACTAAAGCAACTGCCTTTCCCCCCTCCCCCCCCCACCCCTTTCCCTTGTTGTAGATACACTACAGGGTATAAATGTCATGGTCCTGGTGCAGGGAGGTGTTCATAGCATCCAGTTCTAGGTGCCTGCTTTGGCTGGATTTGACAGAGAATTGGGTTTGGCTTCATTAATGTCACTGTAAAAAGAGATTAATTTCCTTAGGGTATAAGCTTCAGGCTGAGGAGCCTCTCTCTCTCTCTCCCCCTGGAGAGACTGAGCTGGGCTGGATCCTCGTGTTGGCTGAGATCACCATGTCTTCATGGTGAGGTCTTTCACAAGTGACTTGGTTCCACAGTTGTGCCTTTTCCCTTGTCACCCCCTGCCCCCAGCTGCCAGGAGTTCTGTGCCTGGGGTGGATTTAGGGATGAGCAGAAAAGCCTTGCTCAGGGGTATTGTGCTAGGATTTTCTCTGGGGTGGTGACTTCACACAGCCCTGTTTGGGGGGGTTTTTAACCTTTTAAAAAGACACTTAAGAAAAGAGGCTGTAGAGAACTCAGACACTTCTATTTTTTTATTTCCTGCCCTGCACTCCAGCACTTCTTGATGATGCAGACAGTGAAAGCAGGAGAAAACAAAAGAGAACCTGATGGTTGTGGCTGCATTGTCCAAGCTAAATGAAGTCAGTGCCATAACGCTGTGACTTCTAACCAAAACCTTTCTTAACTTGTCAAAATCTTAGTTGAAGTTGTAATGACCACCTTTGCCTTTCTCTTCTCTCTACAAATGCTGCCTCCTTCTGACCCCAGCTGTCAGCTGAACCCCTGGCTGCTCAGCCTCTCTGGAAGGCAGGCCATTGTTTGTGGGGAATACCTGTATTTTAGGAGTAAAAAGATGCTGATAGAACTTAGTTGAGGAACTGCTACAACGTTAGAACACTAGAGGTGGAAGTTTGGAGTTGTTTTTCAGGCTTGCCTCAGTTTTTGGGGGGTGGGAAGGGATCCTAGAAGCAGCTGAGAAATGTGGAGTGACAATCACAAAGCCCAGCACTAGTCCAGGCCCTGGCAGGTGAGGGCTGTGATGGCTCCACACAGCAGAGCAGTGAGCAGATGCAGAGCCATGCTGTGTGGGGTGGTAGTGCCTCATGTGTGCCAGGTGTGCTTCCCATGGTCTCACCAGATTGCCACCACTGTGGCTTTACCATCTGGACTGGGGGGATTCTGACCACGCTGGCGTGGTCTGCTCACCTGCCTGGCACCAGATGCCCTGGGAAAGAGGTTGGGTGAGATTCCTCCTGAAAGGAGGTTGGAGCCAGGTGGGGGTCAGGCTCTTCCCCCAAGGAACAAGAGGAAACTGCCTCAAGTTGCACCAGAGGAGGTTTAGTTTGGACTTAGGAAAAATTTCTTCCCTGCAAAAGTTGTCAAGCTCTGGAACAGGCTGCCCAGGGCAGCGGTGGAGTCCCCAGGGCTAGAGGGATTGAAAAGCCATGGTAGATGTGATGCTGAGGGACCTGGTTTAGTGCAGACCTGGCAGTGCTGTGTTAATGGTTGGACTTGATGATCTGAAAGGCCTTTTCCAACCTACACAATTCTAAAGCAGCTAAGAACACCTAAGCACAGATGTTGCCATGTACCAAGTGGGTTTGCTTTTGTGTTCTCTTTGTTCTGAGGGTGGGCACAAGGTGAGGACCCTTCACAGCTCTCCGGAGCTCTGATTCCCTCCCCTGGAACCTGTTCCCATGTAGCACTTGGTGGTTTGCTTTTAGCACTTTTTATCCCCTCCCTGTGCTCCTTCCTCTCTTTCTGCACCAAAGAAAAGTGTGTTTGTGTAAATACAGAAGCAGTGGTTGAGTCATAGCTCTTTTATAATTCAGAGTACTGAGATTATTTTTTAATGAGGTCTGATGGTGGGGTGGGGGGAAAAGGGTTTGTTATGTCACAGAGTGATGACTGTGTTTAAATGGCTCTCCATGCAGCAGCTGATCACTACTAATTCTGGGCAGCCCTGGGAGCCCAGGTGGGGCTGCCTCTCTGCACCAGCTGTTAGGTACTCGAGGGGCTTAACCCCATGAGATGACAAATCAATATATGTATAAATAAAGAGAGGTGTGCAGCCCTCTGAGGCCAGGACACGGGTTCCACACCCTGCCACACTGCTCCCCTGAAGGTCACTGCTTGGTTTATTTTAGGCTGTCCCTCCAGGGAAGGCTGTGAAAAGTGAGCTCCCTGCAGCAGCACAGCTCCAGGTGCTGCAGAGCCTGGCTGGTCCCCCTGCATTGCTCCCAAAGGCTGGAAAAGCCTGTGGAAGGCAGAGTCTCCTGCCCAGTGTTTGTCACTGTCACACATGCCCTGAGTAGCTGTTGGGATAGCCCTCACTTGTAGGGTCAGGCTTCGTTGGGAGGCTTTTTGTGTGTACCTGGGAGTTTGGCAAGACCTGAAATCAGGTTCTTGAAACCAGAGCTGAGGAGATTGTTCTGAAGGAGTCGTCTGCTTTTGGTCTCTGTGCTCAGGGAGTTCTGTAGGGCTGCTCCTCTGTGTGCAGACCTGCCTGTGTGCCCTGAGAGGGAGTAGGGAAGCCACTTCCTCGCCCTGAGAAAGCCTCCCAGGATGGAGCAGCAGCTTGGGCAGTGCTGCTGGTCCATGCTGAATGGGTGCAGTGTTACCTGAGTAGCAAAGTTCAAACTTTGGGAACTGTTCTGACTGGGGCATCAGCAGAAGGGGGTTTGCTTCTGACACAGGGAAATAACTGCCCTGCCAAGATGAGGCTACTGTGGCCAGGTTTTCCTGGGAGCCCTTGGCCTGAATCTCAAACTGCCAGCAAAGGAGTTGTAGTTCAGGTTGTGTCCTGAGGGTCCTGGCTAACTGAACTCAGCTCCACTGTGTTGAGGACTGTAGGGAAGGGATGATCTCCCCAGCCTCAGATGCAACTCCTGTATCTGCTGTCTTGTCACTGCCCCTGCAAAAACCAGCTGCCAGAGAAGAGCTCAGAGGCAATTCCCTGCATCTGGTGCTTTGTGTGCTTGCTCCCCGAGGCAGTAACCCCAAGCCCAGCTTGCCTCCTCTCATCCTACACCCCCAACTTGCATCTGTGTTGTGTTGCTCCCTCCTCTGAGACTCCAGGAGCTGTCTTGAGTGTGGGGGTTAGATCTCGACGTGTTTCATGTTTGTGCACTTGGAAGTGTCTCCTATTTCTGCACTCTGAAATATTTCCCCCAGCCCCTATTCAAGTCCTTACTCTAAAACATGTAAATAAAGCTGCAACAACAAAACCACTGGACCCACTGGGTTTGTTTTACTCTGAACACAAGCTGCTTCCTGCTCTAGCACTCACTTTGTCTTGGGTGTCTCTTGTGTGTGCAGCTCTTTCCTCTCTTTGGAATTTGTTTTGGTTTTGTTCCAGTGTCTTCCATCATTATTTCCCCCCCCCCTATTTAGTTTTGGTCCCGTGGTGTTTTCTCCAAGGATGAGCCAGTTTAGGAGCATCCCTTTCCACAACTGATGGCTCACCCAGCTCTACAGCAGTCAAAGCCCCCAAGCTGCTAGCTCAGGTTCTGCTGGCAGTGGTGGGAGCCCTCAGTACCTTTATCATCAGGCTGGGAAGCTTCAGTAGAAGATCCAGACTTTCTGTGGAGCACTGTATGGAAAGGGCAAGGGTGCAGATGGTTTTGTTCTTTATCACAGCAGGGGCAGGCCCTAAAACCATTGTGCCAGCTTCAAAATCTAGAGCAGGACTTCTGTTTTCTTTTCCTCATGTAGGTTGTAATCCAAGTAATCCTGGCTGAGGTCCTTGGCTCACTCTGATCAGGAGCAGAACTCCTGTCTTTGGGGTGCCAGCAGCATCCCAGATCTTTTCAGGGACCAAAAGCATCTGGGTTAGAGTTGAACCTCAGTTGTAGCAACAGTTCTGTCTCTGACACTCCCCTGGTGTCCTCACCAGGCCCTTTGGGGTTGAAACCCTTGTAGGTGTCTCAGTGTCACAGGACTTGTGGGGAGTTTGTCATCTCAGACCTTACATCCATGAATGTTTTTTTGCCATTTTCTTAATGCTTTGCTTCTGTCTTGCTTCCCCCCCTCCCCCCCAACCCTTTCCTTCCCTCTCCTCTTCCTGTGGCACCTGCTGTCTCTCCTTACTGGGGTTGTTTGTTCTGGAAAGCTACAGTCTGTGTGACAGCAATGATCTTCCACTGTGTGAAGCCTACTGGAGACAAGACTTTGCCACGCTGTCCCCCGAGAGCCTCTCCATGCCTCTAGCAGCTGCCACGGCAGAGCCCAGCATTGCTCCCTCCCAGAGCTCGACCCCATCGCACCCCCACGCCAACGGGCACGGGGCAGGCGCCCCAGAGCACCCCTGAAGAGGATCCTCTGCTGCCCCAACGCCTTCCTCCTGGCCCTGCTGCACTGCTGCAAGTCTTCCACCTGCTGTATGAGGAGCGAGCGTGTGCTGCTGTGGGGCGAAGGCACCGGAGCTGTGCTGGCAGGGTCCTGCTCACAGGACGGCCACGCTGCTTCCTCCACCCCCGGGACACTGCCAGGAGCAATCCTCTCCCTTAAGAGATAGTGATAAGTAAATAGCAAGCTGATTGTGCTAACCAAGTAGAGTTAGGTTTGCTTTAGCCTGATGGTCGTGTGTAGAGTTCAGTAGAATCCACTCTGTTTCCATGTGAGTCTCTGTAAGTCCACACAGGAGGGTTGGGTGGTGAATTTGTTTGGGATAAACTCGAGCCAAATCTTGGGGATAGTGAGGCTTTTGGGGGGGTGTTCCCCACTTCCCACACTCACTGGCATTCTGGCTGCTTTAAAGCTCTCTCAGGATGGCAGCTGACAACCTCTGAGCGAGAACCTTGTAGTATTTTGTACACAGCACTGTCAAGAGTGCTCCACAAACTGGAACGTGTCACAGGATGGGCTCTCAGGAGACCCTTCCCCAGGAGCTGTTACCCCTCGGGAAGAGGAAAGGGCCAGCTGGGGAGTCAGGCTGGGGTATGGACATTGCCACTTCTGAGGGTGCAGATGGGAGCAGGACCATGCTTTTGTCTGACTGCTTCTCCGGTGCTCGCACACAAACTGTTAACACACCTGAGCTAACACCCCCAGTGTTTACTTTGCATGGTGGTTTGGTCTAGCTGGAGCTGACTGGGCTGTGTGGAGCAGAGAGTGAGACTCAGCTCCTCCAGAGAGCCCCTTCCGAAGCAGCATGTTGGGTGCTTGGTGGCTGCTCAGCAGCTTGGTGCAATTTCTGCTCTTTCCCTGGGGGGTGCTTCTGCTGTGTCTCCAATCAAGCTGGGGCTGGAGTTGGACTGGAACACGGTCAAAACATCTCGGTGGTGACACCACAGAGCCGTGGCTGCTGCCCAGCAGCTGAACCAAGCTTGCCCAGCGCTCTGCTGTAACTTTCATCTCCTAGGATGTGAATTTTGCTCTGTTTTGGTTTAGTTTTCCTTCCATTCCATTACTATTTTTATTATTTTTTTTGTAATTAGGTGGTTTAATAAAACTAACCCTTTTGTATAAGTTTTTTAAGTCTGTGTTTTCAGCCCCAGCTCTGTGAAAGTAGTTTAGCATTGAGCATGCACTAGGACAGCGGTTTGGGGACAACCCTGCTCCTTGCAGCCACGGCTGTGCCGGGCCCGCGGTCCTGCCCATGGCCCCAGAACCCATCGGTAGGATCGTAGCCGCCGGAGCCTCCTGCACCGCTCGGGGAGCAGCCACGTTGCTGTTTCCTCCTCCCTAAAAAAGGGGTTTGGCACCTCCGGAGCGGAGCCCAACCGAGCAAGAGCGAACCGGAGTTATATTTGCGGGTGTGTCCGGCGGGCAGGGGTGGCGGCTCGCCGCTGAGAAGGCTCGGAGCACCCCGAGGCTTGCGGGGGCCCCGGCCTCGGGCGCTGTGCTGCAGCCGCACCGCTCTCAGCCTTCTCGCTACAGCTGGTTCCGGCTCGCGGCGTGGCGGTCACTTCCTGCCCGGCGCGCTGTCGTCACTTCCTGCCGGCCGCGCTGTCGTCACTTCCGGAGTGGCGCACGAGGAGGATGCGGCGCTGCTTCTGGCACCCAGGGCAGCGCACGGAGCCTCTCGGACCGGGCGGTGGCGCCGCGGCCTGCCCGCGCTGAGGCAGCCGAGCCCGGGGCGGCGATGGCCAGCCTGGCCGCACAGGACTCCTACCTGCAGGGCTTGGCGAGGAGGGTGTGCTCGCAGCAGCCCTCGGAGTCGCGGAAGAGGAAATTCGGTATAATGGGGCGGCTGGTCCCCTCCTGGCCGGTCTGTGGGAGTGTGGGCTTGTGGCAGGCTTGGCCTCACCGGTGCGTGACTTGGGGCTGTGGCGTGGTAATGGTTTGTAAGGAAAAAAATCTCAGATGAAATACGGGGCACCTGAGCACAGTCTGCACGTTAGCCCGGGGAGGCCTCCCTTCCTTTTCTACGTGTGGTGAGTGATGTGGGAGCACAGCGCAGGCATGCTTGGGCTGTGTAAATCCTAAACTATAGGAGAGTTGAAGATGGAGATGTGCCATTGCAATGCTGAGGCTTTAGTCTTCAGTTATAATTGAATGTTGCAAAGAGGGGTTGTGTGGTGGGAATGTTATGAAGGAGGAGTGTGGGGGTGTCCCATTTTGTGCAATTTCTCTTTTGCTTTCTAGCATCTAAGCCAGGCCAGCCCAAGGATGCTGGTGGCCAGCCCAAGAAAAAGAAGAGAAAGAAACCCCAGAAGCAAGCTGAGAAGGCAAATGCTCCTTCAGGCAAACAGGTGCTCTCCAAAACCAATAACCCTACTCCAGGACAGAAAACAGCTCCTCAGGCCAGCAAATCATCTCCACAGGCTGTTAAGCAGAGCAGAGATGAGAATTTGGAGACAGGTAAGAATCTTATGGTCTGCTTGAAGTCACCTGAACTGAGCTGGTTGCTTTCACTTGCTTCACAGGTGTCTAGTTTGGAAAGAGGTCAGTTAGTTGAAAACACCTTTGCTTGATCCATGTGCCCTTAAAAGCTTTTGGGTGTGTAGATGCATTTGTAGCATCACCACTGGGTTGCTCTGGAAATAGCAATTAAACTGGCTTGCAGACTTCTAATGTGTGTTGGGTGACCTCTGGGATGCAATCTCTGTCATGTCAGGCCAGCTTCCCAGCCTGAATCTGAAAAGCATGATCCCAACTGAAAGATGTTCCTTGTTTCCACCAGCATCATGCTTCTGGCTTGTTGGGCAGCCTCAGGGCATGCCAGGCCAGTCTGGCTGGTGATGTTGGATGAGAACATGAAGAGCAAATGGGCAGTGCTAAAGAAATCAATGAAAGGGGATTCTGGGGCTCTTTAGATGTTTCCATTCTAGTCACAGCATCTAAAGAGTTCTTGGAGCTTTTGCTGTGCCTGCAGAAAGTTCTTCTCTTTAGCTAATGCTGTCTTGTGACTTCTTTTCTCCCTCTCACTCGCAGGGAGCAGGAGTCAGCTGGGTTCCTCCTTTTCTGCAATGAATCTGCTGCGTCAGAGGCTACATGAGAAGATTAAAAAGGCTTCTGGACAGGTATGAGAACCCTTAGTGTGTGTCCATCTGGGTGGTTGTGCACTATAAGCTCTCTCCAGCCACCCAGGGATGTGGGGACATCCTGCTTTTAATTCTGCTTTATCACAGTATTGTTCAGGCTGGAAAAGACCTGTAAGGTCATCAAGTCCCAACTGTTCACCAAGCACTGCCAGGTCCCCACTAAACCATGTCCCTTAGCACATCATCTCCATGGCGTTGGAAACCCCTCCAGGGATGGGGACTGTCTTGGGCTGCCTGTTCCAGGCTTGACAGCCCTTTGGGGGAGGAAATTTTTAATGTCCAACCTAAACCTCCCCTGGCACTGCTTGGAGTCCACTTCCTCTTGTCCTGTCACTTGTTCCTTGGGAAAAGAAACCAACCCCCACCTGGCTCCAGCCTCCTTTCAGACAACTGTGGATAGCCAGAAGGTCTGCCCTCAGCCTCCTTTTCTCCTGGCCAAACAATCCCTGTTCCCTCAGCTGCTCCTCACAGGACTTGTGCTCTAAGACCCCCGAAGAATTAACCCTTTGGGGTTCCTAATTCCTGTCCATCCTTTTTAGGACAATGCCAAAGAGCTGCCTCCTGCAGTCCTGGAGAAGAGGCAGCGGAGGAAATACGAGAGAGAGAGGAAGAAGCGCCGGAGGAAGGAGTTGAAGATGAAGGCAAAAGTGGAGAAGAAAGAATCTGAGGAGGTACCAGCAGAGCCAGAAGACAAAAAGAAGGAGAGCACAGCTGAGGTGGTCTTCAACAAGGTTGAAGTCCATGCAGAGAATGAGTTGAACAAGGTGCAGAAGAAGAAAGAGAAGAGGAAAGCAGTGAAAGGCAACATCACTCCTCTGACCGGCAAAAACTACAAGCAGCTGCTGAGCAGGCTGGAGGCCAGGAAGAACAAGCTGGAGGAGCTCAAGGACAAGGACCAGAAGAAAGCTGAGGAGCTGGAGAAGAAGCTGAAGTGGACAAACGTCCTCTACAAGGCAGAAGGGGTGAAGATCCGTGACAACGAGGAGCGTCTGAAGGAGGCCCTGAAGCGCAAGGAGAAGCGGAAGGCGCAGCGCCAGCGGCAGTGGGAGAAGAGGACGGAGAGAGTGGTGGAGAAGATGCAGCAGCGGCAGGAGAAGCGGCGCAAGAACATCCAGAAGAAGAAGAGGGAGCGGATAGAGAAGAAGAAAGCCAGGGCCAGGAAGAAGGGCAGGGTTCTGCCAGAGGACTTGAAGAAAGCTGGCTTGAGCTGAGCGCCTGCGGGGGGGTCCTCAGTCTGGGAGTTCTGTGTAGGGAAGTCAGTGCTGGACTCTGGGACAGAGTGGCTGTGCCCAGAGAGCTCAGCCTGTGGGGAGGCCACTGCTGTGCATTTCAACTTAATGATGGGGGGGGAAAAAAAAGCCTTTTGTATGTTTGTTAATTAAATTTCCTATCCCCAAGAAACATCTTCTGATTAACTGGTTCTAATAATAGTGGTGATTCTTTCCCTGAAGGGTCCATATTGCAGAATCCCAGCACGGTGGGCTTGGAAGGGACCTCTGGAGAGCATCCAGTCCAACCCCCCTGCTAAAGCAGGGCACCCACAGCAGCTTGTCCAGGAACGAAATTGCCAGGGGGGTTTGGGATCTCTGCAAAGGAGGAGACTCCACAACCTCTCTGGGCAGCCTGCTCCAGGCCTCCAGCACCCTCACACCAAAGAAGTTTCTCCTGTTCAGGTGGAACCTCCTCCATTCCAGTTTGTGCCCATTGCCCCTTGTCCTGTCACTGAGCACCACTGAGGAGCCTGGCCCCATCCTCTTGCCCCCCACTCATTAGCTCTTGCAGAGCATTGCTCAGATCCCCTCTGGGGCTGCTATTCTCCAGGCTCGACAGCCCCAGGGCTCTGAGCCTTTCTTTGCTGCAGAAGTGCTCCAGGCCCCCTCAGCATCTTTGCAGCCTCCACTGGACTCTCCAGCAGTTCCCCGTATCCCTGGAAGTGGAGAGCCCAGAACCAGACCAGGCACTCCTGATGCGGCCGCCGTAGTGCAGAGGCAATGTGCAGGAGTCCCTCCCTTGCCCCGCAGGCCGCACGGCGCAGCCCTCTCCGCGGCTGTCAGCCCTTAAGCGCTGCCTGTGTTCCAAAGCCCTCGGGGCGGGCGTCCCGGGGCCATTGGGAGGTGGGAGGTGTTTCCCTTAGCCACGCCTCCGCGGTGGGGACCTCCCTGCGGCCCGCCCCCTTCTCGTTGCCATGGCGACGCGGGACGCGGCTGAGGCCAGCAGCAGCCCGCAGGCAGCGCTGGGCCCTGAGGGCAGAGGGGTTCGGCCAGCGCCCGCTGGCGCTGCTGGATCACGACGGAGAGAGGCTTAACTCATCCCCCTCGCAATGCTCCGCCTGCAGGGGATCAGGTATTGATACGTACTGCGGAGACACCACTCCCCCCTCGGAATCCCCCTCTGCTGCACAGGCGCCCCAGGCCCTTCCTTATCCTTGTGGCTGTTGGCTGCGCTCACCCCAGCAGCTGACTGTTGTATTGGGGAGCCCAGAGCTGGCCCTGACCCTGCAGTGAGAGCGGAACAGGTTGCCCAGGGGTGTGCTTGAGGACCCACCCCTGGCGACACTCAAGATCAGACCTGCTGTGGCCCTGAGCAGCCTGGAGGTGTCCCTGCTGACTGCAGGGGGGTTGGACAAGATGACCTTCGAGGGTTACTTCCAACCCGATGCAACCTGTGAAGTGTTTCACCTAAGCAGGCAGCTCAGCCTGCTGGTGATGATCAGGATGCTGTCGACTGCCGTGCCTCAAGGACACACCGTTGGCTCAAGCTCAACTTGCTGCCCGCAGGAAAGCCCCAAGTACTTGAGTGCAAAGCTCTTTCCATCTGGCTGGGACCCAGCCTGTACTGCTGCATTTCTTATTCCTCCCCCTGTGTAGGGTTTAGATCAAGAGATTCCCCTCATCCCATTTCTCCAGCCTCCCTAGGTTTTCTAGAAGGACTTTCAGAAGCCTTCTCCTTCAGAAGGACCTTCTTAAACTCTAATGTTTTATCTCACCTCAGCCTGTAGCTCTTTAAATCACAATTCTCCTGGAATCAGACCTGGAAGCTGGCTGTGCTGGGCAGCAGTGTGCTGTGCTGGGGCAGGATGAAGCCGGTGGGAGCTGTGCACATCGTTCCTGCTGGGCGAGTTTACAAACAGAGCTTCGAGGCTGAGGTAATAAAACATCACCAAAGATGGGGTAAGAGCCAAATGCGTTGCTCAGGTGCTAAAGTGGTGGCTTCAAAGCAGAGGTCAGTTTCAAGGGTTCTGTTTGCTTTAGTGGAAAGTGTTTTGTGTCTTTTTGAAACTAGCCTCGGGTGGAAGCCATGGTGCAGGTGCCAAGCAGTGCTCATTAGTTTCCTTTTCTCTTCTGCCCCTTCCCCCCCCCACTGGTTGTATCAATGATTTTGTTGTGGCTGGGAGGAGTTGTAGCCACTGTGACCACCGTTCTTTGCAGGTTCAGTTGGTAAACTCTCTGGAGGAAGCAAGGAGCAAAGCTAAGTCTTCCACAAGGACTGAAAAACTCCCTTTGGATGAAAAATCAGCAGCTTCTGCTGCTGCCAGGCTACTGGCAGGTTACCAGCAGAGTGGTCATGATGGGACACCCTGCTGCAAGCCCACAGAGGAGACACTGCTGTGCAGGTAGGGAGCAGAACCATGAAACCCCCATGAGAGGTTCATGGCTGGGGGTATGAAGCTGTGAGATTTGCACTGGGGGCAAGGCACTCCTGAATAATACCAGCAGGAGAAGGACACAGAGTGCTGGAGTGAGGCCAGAGGAGGTCACAAAGGTGATCCAAGGGCTGGAGCAGCTCTGCTGTGAGCACAGGCTGGGGGAGCTGGGGCTGTTCAGCCTGGAGAAGAGGAGACTCCAGGGGGACCTCAGAGCTGCCTTCCAATAGCTGAAGGGATCCTGCAGGAAGGCTGCAGAGAGACTTTTCCTGGGGGTGTCTGGAGACAGGCCAAGGGGGAATGGTCTGAAGCTGAGGCAGAGCAGGGTTAGAGTGGAGCTGAGGAAGAAGTTCTTCAGCAGATGTGTGGTGAGACTCTGGGACCAGCTGCTCAGGGAGGCTGTGGCTGCCTCCTCCCTGGGGGTGTTGAGGGCCAGATTGGATGAGGTCTTGAGCAGCTGAGTCTGACTGAGTCCCTGCTCTTGGTGGGGAGGTTGGAGCAGGACCTCTGAGGTCCCTTCCAACCTGAGCCATTCTGTGCTTTATTGCTCTCATGCCAGCATAGCAGACTTGAGGCTGTGACCACTCCAGGGTAGATCCTTCCTCAGTTCAGCTCAGAGGCAGGGATGTTGGTACTTTGAATCACATTCCTTGATGTCAGTCATGCTTCTGTTCACTCCAATGTTTTGGCTTGCCTATTCAATTGAATCTTCTACCCCTTGCAAGTCTCTCCTCACCTGGACTCTGCACAAAGCAGAGATTTATTCTCTTTCTGTTCCAGAGAATTCACAGCAGTTCAGCAGGCTTGGGGAAGTCCAGGTGTGACTGCAGCTGAGGAAGTCAGAGGCCTGCCTAATGTGCTGGTAAAATTGGGGTCCCTTAATGTCAGAAATGTTGCTTTTCACACTTGGGAGCCACCACACAGGTAATGGCTTTAGCTGAGCAAGGTAGAAAATGGAGCTCAGGAACCAGCTGCTGCGTTCCTGATGATTTGCAGGTAACTTGGAAGGTGAAGAAACAAATTGGTTGCAAGACTGTCACTCAGTGCTTGTGTTTAGATGGCCACTTCCAGCTGTGCTGTAATCAGAGCTCATTCTTAGAAGCTGCAATCTTTTTGGCATCACACCTGAGCTCAGTCCCCAGCTTCTGTGATTGTTTTTTATCCCTCTGAAAACCACTAATGAACACACTCACAGGCCAGGGGACAGCATGCTTTACTCTTTACCCATGCACAGCTCTCCCTCCCTGTGGGAAGCCTTTGTGCACTGGAGAGGTCACTCAAGCTCCAGAGGTCAGAGTGTGGGTTTCATACTCTGGTAGGGGTTGGAAGGGACCTCTGGAGATCAAGTCCAACTCCCCTGCCAGAGCAGCATCACCCAGGGCAGGTCACACAGGACACAGCCTGGTGGGGCTTGAAAGTCTCCAGAGGAGACTCCACAGCCTCTCTGGGCAGCCTGCTGCAGGGCTCCAGCAGCCTCACAGTGAAGTTTCTCCTCACGTTGGGGGGGAATCTCCTGGGTTCCAGTTTGTACCCACTGGGCACCACCAAACAGAGCCTGGCACCTTCATCCTGACACCCACCCCTCAGACAGTTACAGACATTGATCAGATCCCCTCTCAGCCTTCTCCTCCCCAGACTAAGCAGCCTCAGGTCTCTCTCAGTCTTTGTTCCCAGGAGAAATGTTCAAGTCCCCCAGTCATCCCCATGGCTCTCTGTTGGACTCTCTCCAGCAGAGCCCTGTCTCTCTTGAGCTGGGGAGCCCCAAACTGGACAGAGTATTCCAGCTGTGGTCTCAGCAGTGCAGAGCAGAGTGGGAGAAGAACCTCCCCAGCCCTGCTGGCCACCTTTCTTGATGCACCTCAGGGTACCACTGGCCCTCTCAGCCCCAGGGACACTTTGCTGTCCCAGTTTAAGGGTTCTTGTGTGCATGAGGTATTCTGCAGCAAGAGCTCCAAGCTCCATCCTCCTCCTTTCTCTGGCAGGTCCTGGGGAGCCCTGGAGTGGCATCCTGGAAGCCCTGGGAGAGTGCCAGCGGGGCCAGCTCGACGATGCCCTGGCCTCCATGCACCGAGAGCTGGGCTGCATCGCCAGGGTAGGACTGGGCTCTGCCATCCAGGTGGTTGACAGCACCAGAGGCAAGTCAGGGCCTGGTGTTTGAAAGCTCAGACTGACCTCCTTGCCTTTCTAGGAGATGGAAGCCTTTGTGTTGGAGCCCCAGAAATGCCTTCTGGCCAAACTGAGGAAGTCTGATAGAGAAGTGGAACTTCTGCTCCAGAAGATCGAGCTTGACAGCGCTCTGGGAGGCTTCTCCTTTAAAGTCAGGCAGCTCATGGCATTGCCTCCTCTTCAGACATTGTCCCCTGCCTGCCTCCTGTAGCTTCTCCTGCCTAGCTGTAGCTTTAACGTGCAAATGTGCTGCTTTTGTCTTCCTTTTTGAGCTCTTCATGGGTTGGGGGGGTTTCTTTTTTGCCCTGCACTTCTCACCAAGATGAAAAGCAAACCCTTCTTGCAGGAGCTGGAAGGTCTGTGGAGCAGCATCCAGCAGGAATCCTTGAGCAGAAAGAAGTGGGTTAGGGAAATGTACGAGTCCCTAAGGAAGGCTGAATGGAGTCGAGCTGATAAGGTGAGTTGTGCCCCGCAGAGCTGCTCGTTAAGCACGAGATGATGGTTTGCTTGGACTGCTGGCTGCGGGGCAGAGCATCCTTTGTCTCCACAGGAGGCAGGGAGGTCTGCCGGGGTCCTCTTGTGGAGGTGATCACTGCCTGCTCACCTGCAGGTCCTTCTGTCCTTTGACAGCCACCCTTTCAGGAGAAGAGCCTCCAGTTCCACGGTGTCTTCTCCTTTTCCTTCCACAATTAGCTGTGCCAAAGCTGTAAGGACTCAGTGAGCTGCTTTTGGCTTTCTGCAGGGTAATTTAGGCCAAAGTGCTCATCAGAGCTGAGCTGATTTTGCTGGGGCATACTGCAGCTGAGAAGAGGCACTCAGTGATCACAGATATTAAAGAGAATCAGTTGAGGAGTAACAAAGCTGAGTGGTTTAGTTACTGTTTTTATCAACAGCTTAAAAAAAAACCCCAGGCAGTATTTTAAGCTATTTAAAGTGAGCATTTCAAGGGTCAGCTCCCAAGCAGCCAACTGCATTTATTCTAATGGAGAAAAATTGTCTTGTTGGGAAACTGGCACTGGAGCTGGCAAGGGTCAGGGTTGAGCCAACCACTAGATGAGTGCCAGAGGCTCTCTATGAATCCATCTCCCTTTCCAAAGTGCCAGATGAGTGCCAGCTGCTCTCTATGAATCCCTCTCCCTCTCCAAAGGGGAGAGAGGCTGATGGGTTGGAAAAGGAACTAACCCAGCTGGGATGGAAATAAGAACAAGTGAAATAAAAGAGACACAAATAGATTCAAACCCCTGTGGGCCCAAGCAGTTGGTCAGCATCACCCCTGTGGGCCCAAGCAGTTGGTCAGCATCACCCCTGTGGGCCCAAGCAGTTGGTCAGCATCGCCCCTGTGGGCCCAAGCAGTTGGTCAGCATCGCCCCTGTGGGCCCAAGCAGTTGGTCAGCATCATCGCCCTGTGGGCCCAAGCAGTTGGTCAGCATCGCCCCTGTGGGCCCAAGCAGTTGGTCAGCATCGCCCCTGTGGGCCCAAGCAGTTGGTCAGCATCACCCCTGTGGGCCCAAGCAGTTGGTCAGCATCACCCCTGTGGGCCCAAGCAGTTGGTCAGCATCACCCCTGTGGGCCCAAGCAGTTGGTCAGCATCGCCCCTGTGGGCCCAAGCAGCTGGTCAGCATCACCCCTGTGGGCCCAAGCAGTTGGTCACCGTCACCCCTGTGGACCCAAGCTTGGTCAGCATCACCCCTGATGCTGTGGCAGAAGTCCCAGTCTGGATTCAGGAGCAGAAAGGAGCTGGATTTTGGAGCTGGACTCAGGAACACACAGATTGGGATCAAAGGCAGAATGGACAAAGTCCTCCTTGGACACTGGCCACTTAGATGAGACCTGACCCTGCTGAGCCCTCAGCTTTATAGTGGTGGAATCCCTTGCTGGTCAGTTTAGGGTCACCTCTCTTGTCTGCTCCTCCCTGCAGGTGCCACCTCTGACTTACTGCACCCCAATGTGGGGCACAAGATGTAGCAGTGACCTTGGTCTCCACAGGAGCAAGTCCTAAACCAGAGCCTGTCTGTATCCCAACCTTTGGCAGGAGCTCTCCCCATCAGAGTTATCACTTGTGGAGCAGCCCCTGGCTGTGCAAACCTGCCCTGCACACCAGAAAGGGCCCTCCCTGAGCAGAGACCGAGCTGGGAAGTCAAATCCCTGACAGAATTACTTCTGCTCTAGTTCAAGGTCTTCCAGCATCTTAAGGGGACCTACAAGACAGCTGGGGAGGGACTTCTGAGGGTGTCAGGGAGTGAGAGGACTGGGGGGGGATGGAGCAAAACTAGAAATGGGGAGATTGAGATTGGCTGTGAGGAAGAAGTTCTTCCCCATGAGGGTGGTGAGAGCCTGGCACAGGCTGCCCAGGGAGGTGGTGGCAGCCTCCTGCCTGGAGGTGTTTGCAGCCAGGCTGGAGGTGGCTGTGAGCAACCTGCTGCAGGGTGAGGTGTCCCTGCCCATGGCAGGGGGGTTGGAGCTGGCTGAGCCTCGAGGTCCCTTCCACCTCTGACAGTTCTGTGATTCTAAAGCAGGACAGAGTTCAGAGAGGTTCCTTCCTTTGTTGCTCTTTATTCTTCCTTGCACAGATCACCCAGGTGCTGAGGAGCTACACTGCGAGGCTGGAGGAGATTGCCTACTTCTTGTCACCTGATGTGCACAGGCTGATCAACCAGGAGGCCATGGTGAGCCTTTGATTGTTTTACCTGTGAGAAGATTGCAATCTGAATGTTCCCAAATGTCCTTTTTCCCCCCAGCTGAAATCCACTCACTGGCACAGGCTGCTGTGACCGTTTAGGCTATGCCCTAACACAGCTGCCCAGGGAGGCCGTGGCTGCCCCTTCCCTGGAGGTGCTCAGGGCCAGGCTGGATGAGGCTTTGAGCAACCTGGGCTGGTGGGAGGGGTCCCTGCCCAGGGCAGGGGGGTTGGAGTAGATGATCCCTATGGTCCCTTCTCACCCAAACCATTCTGTGCTCCTTGCTGCCTGTCAATCACTGCACCACAGGAAATGTTCTGATTTTTCAGCCTGTTCCTTAAATTGTGTATTCCTTTCCCCTTCTTTTACATGGAACTAACTCTCTTGGTTTGTGTCTCTGCTCTGTGCTGCCTTTCCTTCATCTTTCTGTCACTTCTCTCTTTTTTTTTGACATGCAGCTGATGAACAGAGCACTGCTGGCTAATCAGAGGGCAATTGCTCAGCTGGTCTTTAACCTACTGCAATCAGAGCTGAAGTGGCAATTATCCCATCAGCTGGGGTGGCAGGATAGAGTCAAGGCCTGGAAGCTGACCCAAAAGAACTCCATAGCTCACAGATTCAGGTGAGAATTGCACAGTTCTCTCTTGGAGGGTGAATGACACAGAGTTTGGCACCAGCTGCTCACTTCTGCTTTCTACACAACTAAAGAACTAAAAGCATTCAGCAGACTTCTTTTACCTGGTAGCCATTAACCACTTGGTGTCCTGGGCTGCAGCCAGAGGAGGGTGGGCAGCAGGGCAAGAGAGGGGATTCTGCCCCTTGACTCTCCTCTGCTGAGACCTCACCTCCAATCCTGCCTCCAGTTCTGGTGTCCCCATCAGAAGGACACAGAGCTGCTGGAGTGAGGCCAGAGGAGACCACAAAGATGATTCAAGGGCTGGAGCAGCTCTGCTGAGGGAGCTGGAGGTGTTCAGCCTGGAGAAGAGAAGACTCCAGGGGGACCTTAGAGCTGCTTGCCAATAGCTGAAGGGATCCTGCAGGAAGGCTGCAGAGGGACTTTTCCTGAGGGTGTCTGGAGCCAGGCCAAGGGGGAATGGTTTGAAGCTGAGGCAGAGCAGGGTTAGAGTGGAGCTGGGGAAGAAGTTCTTCAGCAGGAGGCTGCTGAGACTCTGGAGCAGGTTGCCCAGGGAGGCTGTGGCTGCCTCCTCCCTGGGGGTGTTCAGGGCCAGATTGGATGAGATCTTGAGCAGCTGAGTCTGATTGAGAGGTCTCCCTGCTCTTGGTGGGGAGGTTGGAGTAGATGATCCCTGAGGTCCCTTCCAACCTGAGCCATTCTATGGTTCCTAGGATTCCCTCTGTGTTTCACACATGACATTTCCCCAGCCAGACACTGGTGTCCATCTATTCTTCCCTCCCACAGAGAATTTATGGCAAATGAAGACATTCAGAATCCCCCAAGGGTGAAAAGAGAAATGGAAAATATGCTGATGGATCAGATCTTACTTCAAGAAAGGAGACTGGAGGTCTTGCAGCACCTTTGGTATGACAAAAGAGAGTCCCTGGCCCTGGAGGTGCTCAAATAAGGCTGGGATGTGGCACTTGGAGCCATGGTTTAGTTGTCAGGAGGTGCTGGGTGATAGGTTGGACTTGATGACCTCTGAGGTCTTTCCCAGTCTGGTTGATTCTTTGACTCTTGTTTTCTGTTCCAGCAGTGATTTGATGCCTCCAGCACACACCAAAGCCGAGTTGGAGGAGTGGTACAGAGCTCTGGTGACCTTAAATGAAAGAATTGGTGAGTTGGGCAATCATCAAAGCAGCATTGAAGCAACTCTTCCCTTTTCCTTTCTTCTTTTCCCATCTTTTCCAGGCAGTAATGAGCCAAAAGGTTGCTTTGGAAGGATGTTTCCTCCATGCTTTGTCCCATGTGCTTCCATGTACCCTCTGAGGTGCTTTGAGCCAGCAGTACACCCAGAACCTGCTGTTGCATCACTCTCCCCTTGCCAGCACAAGCAGTTTTTTGCATGGGGAGATCCAGCAGAGCTGTCCTGGTTGTAAGGAAGGTTAATTTGACAGCAGATCAGCTCTCAATCAGGTTCAAATGCTCCATTTTGCCCGCTGGAGAATGAGAGGGGGGGAGGAAATATTTGAGCTGCTTCCTTTCTCTGAGTCCTGCAGTGTGCCTTCCCTCTGTGTGCCCACCTGCTCTGTCTCCAGGTCCCAGTGTTTGCAGCCTGTATAGTAGCAAAGAAGTTACTGCTGGCTGGCTGTAAAGAGCTCCCTGCTTCTAAGTAGAAGATAACAAGATTTGCATCAAAGCACTGCTGGTAGTTTTGTGCCAGGGGGGAGGTGCTACTGGCTTATGTTACCTGTGCTGAGGCTCAGCTCAGGTCCTCTGTCCCATTTCATGCTGGACTGAGAAATCATGGAATGGGTTGGGTTGGAAGGGACCTTAAAGATCAGCCAGTTCCCACCTCCCTGCCATACACAGGGACCTCATCCAGCCTGGCCTGGAACACCTCCAGGGATGAGGCATCCACAACCTCCCTGGGCAACCTGTGCCAGTCTCTCCCCACCCTCACTCTAAATAATTTCTTCCTAACCTGCAGCCTAAATCTGCCCTCCTCCAGCTTCAAGCCATCCCCTCTCATTCTATCAGAACCAGCCCTGGCAGGAAGTCCTCCCCCAGCTTCCTTGCAGGACCCCTTGAGAGAACTGCAGAAACCTTCCCAAGGAGTTGCTCTTCCCTGTCCTGCAGATGCCCACCACCTGCAGTGTCTGCAGAGGATGCACCTCCACTGTGAGATGGTCCAGCAGAAGTGCCTGGCAGAGGCGGAGCTCTGCAAGGTCAGTGCCGGAGCTCTGCGGACGGGAGAGGCTGTCGGCAGTGCACACGATGTGGTGGTGAAGCTGGGTGGGTGTGAGGAGCCGCCAGGCACTGAGACAAGTGACACTACCTAAGAACCTGCTGCCTCTCTCAGCTGGCTGCTTTCTGCCTCAGCAGCCTGTGGTACTTGTGCTTGAAACGGGCAAAAGCAGCAAGAAAGGGCAGTGACGGAGGGAGAACAGCTCCGCCTCGGGGCAGAGACCTCAGGGTTGAACCCGCAGCCTTTGTGCTGAATCTCCTTCCCTCCTCACTCTCTTCCCCCTTCCCTTCCCACCTCACTCTCTTCCCCCTTCCCTTCCCACCTCACTCTCTTCCCCCCTTCCCTTCCCACCTCACTCTCTTCCCCCCTTCCCTTCCCACCTCACTCTCTTCCCCCCTTCCCTGCCCACCTCACTCTCTTCCCCCCTTCCCTGCCCACCTCACTCTCTTCCCCCCTTCCCTTCCCACCTCACGCTCTCCCTTTGTGTCCAAACAGCATTTTCCTGCTTACCCACAGTCTGTGAGCTCTAAGAGGTTCACTCTCCATCCACCCACAGGAAAAGCAGCAGCAGCACTAAGTGCAGCCAGGCTCTATCCCCCCCACTACCTTTGCTCCGTCAGCTGCATGTCAGTAACTCAGTTTCCTTCCCTTCAGAGTAACCTGCTGAAGCAGAATGTTTGCACAAACCAAGAGGCTGAAGAGTTTGTGAACTCTGAGTTGCTTCAGCTGCCTAAGAACCTGCAGAGGCAGTTTGAAGAGAGACTGCAGCACCTGGAGGTATGTTGGTTATGTTTATTACTCCCTGGGAGCTGTCTGCCCCTTCCTATGCTGCTGCCAGAAAGCTCAGGTGCACCTTAGGCTCTTGATGTCACACTAGGTGTGGCTGAACACCTGGGCAGCCTATTCCAGCCTTATCAGCACCCTGATAATGAAGAACTTCTTCCTCAGCTCCATTCTAACCCTGCTCTGCCTCAGCTTCAAACCATCCCCCCTCTGCACACCCCCAGGAAAAGTCCCTCTTGCAGGGTCCCTTCAGGTATTGGCAGGCAGCTCTAAGGTCCCCCTGGAGCCTTCTCCAGGCTGAACACCCCCAGCTCCCTCAGCCTGTGCTCCCAGCAGAGCTGCTCCAGCTCTTGGATCCTCTTTGTGGCTCTCCTCCAGCCTCACTCCAGCAGCTGCTTAGTGCCTTTCACGGTTCCATGCACGAAGGGGCCTGGGCAGTTTTCCTCTTCTGTGCTATCCTAGCTTCTAGATCAAAAATCCACAGCCTTCTCCAGCTTGCTTGGACTCTTCTCCCCTCTCCAAGTAGAAGAGAGTGTGTTGAATGCTGACAGTGTGCCTCCAGACAGCCTTGTATCATCTCATGGGTCCCCTTGCTAGGTATTTCACTTGCCAGCCACCAGCTCACCAACACCATTGTATTTCTCTTAGAGAGACTTTCAGGAGCTGGCTGAAGAGAACAAGCAGGGCTGCAGAGACTTGTACAAGCTCTGTGAGGAGGTCCTGGGTCTCTGGCACGTCCATCAAGCCCGGCTGTGCCGGCAGAAAAGTGAACTCCAGAGGAAACTGAGTGAATGCAGGCTGAGACATGACAGATTGCTCCAGGTAGGGACATGGAACTAAGGCTGCAGAGAGGATTTCTCCATGCAGGGAGCACCTCCTTTCCCTGCCTTCATTTGCTTTGTGTGGCCTTAGATGAAGGAAGTCAACCTGGATGTAATCTTGGACAAGATGAGAACAGCCAGCTCTGAGGAGAAGCTGAGTCAGTATCTGGAGCAAGCCCTTTCCTCTCTAGATGACCTTCAAGCTAGGTATGAGCTCTGGAGTGCAAACCACACGAGGAAGGCAAGGATTGGGTGCTGGTTGCCCTGCTTAGGTCTGGTCCAGGCTGTGGTTTGGAGGGGTGGCAAACCCCCTGCTTGCTCCCTCACGTGGGAATGGCTGCAGCCTCGGGGAAAGGGAGAAGCTTCAGCTGCAGCTGAGTGTGGCAAACAAGTAATGGGGCAGGGAGTCCTTTGGCCTCTCACTTTTACTGTTCCTTATGCAAGCAGAGGTCTTGAATGTGTCCAATGCCAAATGAAAGAGCTGAAGCCTTGTATTGTGACTATCTCTTCACTTTGGGGCATTTCATGCAGCAATGATGTCAATTAACTAAGCCAGGAGGAGCTTCCCTGTGCTCAGACTAACCAAAACCAGCAGAGTGTTGAGCCTGAAGGTTTTGTGAGACTGCTCAAGAAGTTAGGTTTGGATTTCAAGGCTCTGTAGTCCTATTTCACTTCATTCCTGTGCCACACCTGAGCCTCTTAACCTTGGTTTTGCAGATATAAGACATTCAAGCATGTTCTGATGGATGAATTCCTGACTTACCCAGAAGCTGTTTTGCAGGAGCTGGTTTCTTACAGCACATCCATCAGCCAATATTTCCATGTCAAGGAAATCTTCAGGCAGGTATGGAGGAACACCAGCTTCTTCTGGCTTAGGATCTAACTGGCAAGTGCCAGATTATCACAGAATGCCAGGTAGGAAGGGACCCCAAGGATCATCTGGTCCAACCTTTCCAGGTGATAGTGGAGTTAATTGTTTTGGCCACAGGAGTGAAGTACTTTTGGCAGTAGAAGAGAGGGAAGCACAAAACCTTTCTCTGTCCCACACTTTCAGCTCTGAGTTTGGTACAAACTGAATGTCAGCAACTTGAATCACCTAGGGAAAAGGACTTGGGAATCCTGGTGGATAACAGGATGCCCATGAGCCAGCAGTGTGCCCCTGTAGCCAAGAAGGCCAAGGGCATCCATTAGAAGAGGTGTGGTGAGCAGGTCCAGAGAGGTTCTCCTTCTCTACTCTGCCCTGGCGAGGCCACATGTGGAGTATTGTGTCCAGTTCTGGGCCCTCAGCTCAGGAAAGATCTCAGGGAGCTGCTCCACAGAGTTCAGCACAGAGCCACAGAGCTGCTGCAGGCAGTGGAACATCTCCCTGGGAGGACAGGCTGAGGGAGCTGGGAGCAGAGGAGCCTGAGGGCTGCCCTCATTGCTGGGGATAAAGCTGTGCAGGGCAGTGTGGGGAGGATGGAGCCAGGCTCTGCTCGGGGATGTCCAAGGACAGCACAAGGAGAACTGGGGGCAAGCTGGAGCAGAGGAGGTGCCACAGGAACAGAAGGAAGAACTTTTCCACTGTGAGGATGGCAGAGCCCTGGGGCAGACTGCCCAGAGGGGTTGTGGAGTCTCCTGCTCTGGAGACAATCAAAACCCTCTGGGTGTGCTGCTGTGTGACCTGCCCTGGGTGATCCTGCTCTGGCAGAGGGCTTGGACTTGATCTCCAGAGGCCCTTCCAACCCCTTCCATTCTGGGATATTAGCCAGAGACTCTCCTGCTCCTTTAGGAGATAAATGATCCCCTCCAGCCTCTCCTGTCTCAAGGAAATGGTTACCTTGGCAGAAGGAACATGGATTTTGTTTCCCATTTTACTCACATTGTTTGGATTTTGTTCTTGGTTTTGGTTTAGGGCCTGCAGGGAGACACAGACTCCACATTTCCAGATGCAGGTAATGCCTCCCTGGTCCAAACAGCTCTTTTTTCCTTGCTTGTTTCTCCATCTGCATTTCCTTGGATTCTGACCAGTAAAACTCTGCTTTAACTGGGAAGAACTACTGAAGGCTTCAGAAGCTGAACATCCGGAGGAGCAGCCAGCTGAGAGCATCAGGCAAGAAGATGGAGGGGGAAAGATGGGTGGTCATCAAGGAGAAAACAGAGAGACAAACAGAGCTGAGGAGGAGGAGACCTCTACACAGAAAGCTGAAGCAACACAGCAAGAGTGTGGGGAGAGCATTCCTCATGAGGGTGAAGAAACTGAGCCTGCAGGGCAGGGGGTAAGCCTTGCACAGGGAAGGGACCAAAGAGTGGATTGGAAGGTGAAGGAAGCCTTGCAGAAAACAACGATGAGAAATCTTCTTTGTGCTAGGTCTGAATCCCTTGAAGGGGCTCAGATTCAGTTTGTGCACACAGGGGTCTTGATCATTTGCCTTTATGGACTGTCAGAGCCTTCTCTGGGCAAACTGAGTGGCTACCACAGCTCCCAACCACTCCTCTTGCAGTTCTTCAACCCTTGTGAAAACATTCAGCATAGAATTTCTGGTTTAACATCTTCCTCTCTTTCCTTGTCACTTTCTTACCCTCTGCTGGGTGTTTTAAACTCTGTGTGTATAGCTGAATTTTAGTGCAATGAATGTGTTGCCATGCCAGGAGCCTTTTCAAACCTTACTGCCTGCCTGTTGAGACTTGCAAGGATGCTCTGTGTGTGAGTGTTGTCCAAACCGAGTGCTTTAGTCTTCATCTCCTTAGGATCCTTCCCTTAGCTTGTGTGCTGCTGATTCCATGCTTGTGCCTCTAGAGGTGATCATCTCCAACTGATTCCTAGGCTGTGGCCAGCAGCAGCAAGGCAGCAAGCTCTGAAATTGAGACCTTTGCCACCTCCAGTGGAAACTCTTACACAGTCCTTCGAGCTGAAGAGGCCGGGAAGGCTGACACCCCAGAGACTTCTTTTACCACATGTGGGGAAGAATCACTTCCTGAGCACCTGAAACATGCACTGATCAAAGAAGCTGTGTTTGCAGAGCTGAAGAAAAGGTTAGCAGAACACTCTTGGTGTTCTTCCTTTCCTTGCCTTGAGGCAACAGACAAACTTCAGCTGCCTGGAAGAAACATGAGGCTGCAGATGCAAGAATCTGACACCATTGTAACGTTATTCCTGCCTCTAAATGGGTAAAAATGAGGACAACCAATTTACATTATTGTTGCCCAGGGATGTGGTTGAGGTCCTTGCCCTGCAGACATTTGAGATCAGACTTGATGTGGCCCTGCAGACATTTGAGATCAGACTTGATGCACCCCTGGGCAGCCTGATCCAGTTGGAGGTGTCCCTGCTGGCTGCGGGGGGATTGGCCAAGGGTAGTGGAACACTGGAACAGGTTGCCCAGGGAAGTAGTTGAGACCCCAGCCCTGGAGATATTCGAGGTGAGGCTTGACAGGGCTCTGGGCAACCTGATCTAGTTGGGGATGTCCCTGCTAACTGCAGAGGGGCTGGACTGGATGACCTTTGGAGCTGCCTTCCAGCCCAAACCATTCTGTGCTCCTGTGGCCTTTGAGGGTCCCTTCCAACCGGAATCTGTGAATAAATTGCTTTTCCTCCCTGGCTCTCAAAGCACCACCCAAGCAGTTGCCTCTCACAGAACATTCAGGGTGAAAACATGACAAAAAAAACCAAGTAATTTGCCCCAACTCCCTGCAGAGCCCCGGGAGTGAAATGCTTGGTGGTGCTCAGCAGCTCCAAACCTCTCACCAGCGCTGTGCACATGGCAGCGAAGCCCTTCTGATCTCGCAGGGACGTTCTCAGGAGGAGTGAATGTGATCAGCTCTTGTTTATTCCTCCCTGGGGCATTTCTTTGTCACTCCCAGGATTCGCCTCTCCTGCTTTGAGCACTTGGAGCAATGGTTTGCAGAGTCCTTGTCCAAGTGCCACGTCTTTGTAGCTGCCAAGAAAGAGGAGGTGAACTCAGACCTTCGGCCACGTCTTCGTGCCTATCAGGAGATGAAGGTGAAGATAGAGACAGAGATCTACGATGCCAGAACTGGTACTGACTTGCTGGTTACTCTGAGCTAGAGACAATAATCATGAGCAGCCCAAAAGCTGTGCCAGTGCCAGTCAGCTCAGGAGCAGAGAGGTGACTCTGTGGCGCTGGAGCAGGTCCAGAGGAGGGCGATGAAGCTGGGGAAGGGCCTGGAGAACAGGGCTGGTGAGGAGCAGCTGAGGGAGCTGAGGTTGTCTTAGTCTGGAGAAAAGGAGGCTGGGGGCAGAGCTTCTGGCCCTGAAAGGAGGTTGGAGTGAAGGGGGGGTTGGCCTCTCTCCCAGGGAACAAGCAACAGGGTGAGAAGAAATGTCCTCATGTTGCACCAGGGGAGGTTTAGGTGGAACAACAGAAGAAAATTCTTCACCCAAAGGGTTCTCCACCACTGGCACAGGCTGCCCAGGGAGGTGCTTCCATCCTCATCCCTGGAGGTGTTTAAAAGCTGCAGAGATGTGGTGCTGAGGGACATGGCTTAGCACCAGGCTTGGTAGAGTTAGATCATGGCTGCACTTAATAAGTTCCCCTTCAACCCAAAGCATTCTGTGATTCTCTGCTGACTTGGAGCAGAGAAAAGAGCTTTGTGATTTGAATGGATTAGGAGCTGCCAGGGGTAGAAGTCAAACACTGGAGTAAAGTCAGGGAAACAGAATGGGAGTCATTTTAGTTGGCTGTTTTATCCACTCTGAGATCTGGTTGGCTTTCTTTGCCCCCTGCTCTGGTACAAGGCTGGCTGGTGGCTGTGCCAGCCCACGGTAAAGAGGGATCCATGGCATACAGTGGTCACCAGAGCACAGGATTTCTTCTCTTGCCAGCTGAGCTGCTGCTTCACAAGGAGCATCTGGAGCACCACTGTGCAGAGGTGCTGGAAGCTCTCAAAAAGGAGACAGAAGAATTTCTCCTCTTCTGTGATCAGCAGAAGAACTTCAGCAAACTCTTGGAGGCACGGATGCAGGACATCGAGTCTGTGCTCCGCAGCGCTCCCATGGAGGAGAAGTAAGCACAGGACAGCTGGGGAGGGACTTCTGAGGGTGTCAGGGAGCGAGAGGACTGGGGGGGATGGAGCAAAACTAGAAGTGGGGAGATTCAGATTGGCTGTGAGGAAGAAGTTGTTCCCCATGAGGGTGGTGAGAGCCTGGCACAGGCTGCCCAGGGAGGTGGTGGCAGCCTCCTGCCTGGAGGTGTTTGCTGGAGGTGGCTGTGAGCAACCTGCTGTGGTGTGAGGTGTCCCTGCCCATGGCAGGGGGTTGGGAACTGGCTGATCTTTAAGGTCCCTTCCAAGCCAAGCCACTCTATAAGTCCCTGAATGATACCTTCCCAGTGACCAACAGAACAATCACAGCTCAGGGAATGGAATGGCATGGCATGAAATGGAATGGAATGGAATGAACCAGGTTGGAAAAGACCTTTGAGATCATCCAGTCCAACCTCTCACCCAACACCATCTAATGAACTAAACCAGGGCAAAAAGGCCCCATCCAGGCTCTTCTTAAACACCTTCAGTGATGGTGACTCCACCACCTCCCTGGGCAGCACATTCCAACGGCAACTCACTCTTTCTGGGAAGAACTTCTTCCTCACCTCCAGCCTCAACCTCCCCTGGCACAGCTTGAGACTGTGTCCTCTTGCTCTGGTGTGGGTGAGTTACTTGGAGGATACTTTCAGCCTACCAAACCGCTCTGGAGTTCTCAGATTTTGTGCAGGTATTTCCAGCCAGCAGGCTCTGGCTCTGTGCTCACCTTTCCCTGTGTTCCCCCTGCTGCTTGCCTGCAGGTTGGTTTCCTTCAGAGCCAGCGTGCGCTCCGAGCTGCAGAACCACCTGAAGGTCCTCCACGTCTCCATCAGGAGCTACCGCAGCTATCTGGAGGAAGCTTTGGGAAACATAAGGGATTCAAATGTGGAATTCCTCAGATCTTGCAGGTAGAGAGATGTCCCTGGGGAGTTCTTCTATAGCTTACCTCTTCCTGGGCCACCAACGTTTGTTGCATAGGCAGAAGAGTAACATTTAAGTTTGTTTGGGTATTCATCGAGTTTGCTGTTTACAAACCAAACCAAACCAAACCAAACCAGCCACAACTGCTGCAGTGCTGTCATCACATCTGTGTTGATGTCTGTGGCTCACCATAGAATAAAAATGCTTTGGGTTGGAAGAGCCCTGACAGATCAGCTAGTTCTAAGCCCCTACCGTGGGACACCTCCTGCTAGCCCAGGTTGCTCAAGGCCACATCCAACCCGGCCCTGAGCACCTCCACGGAGGGGACATCCACAGCTGCTTCCAGTGTCTCCCCACTCTCACTCTAAAGAAGTTATTCCTAATCTCCAGTCTAAATCTGCCCTGGCTTTGCACACTTCCAGGCTTGGAGCCTCCACAGCTTCTGTTTCAGTGGGGGAGGTTTAGGGCTGCTTAGCTAAAGCACTCTTTGAGAAGAAGACTCACAGCCAACTGCTTTTTCCCTCGCTGCTTGCTTGCAGGTTGTTTTCAGAGGGAGGTACCTTTTCTCCTGAGGAGGTAAAGCATTTCAGCAAGTGCCTTCAGGAGCAAAGTAAGCACATTGAGACTTTTGAAAGCTTAACCAAGGCAGAAATGGAGCAAACGGAGTCAAGATGCTTGGAGGAGGTGTGCAGAGTTTCAGTCCTTCCACTGTCATAGTTAGAGACTCATAGAATGGCTTGGGTTGGGTTGGGTTGGGTTGGAGGGGACCCCCAAAGGCCATCTGGCCCAGGAGGGACCCCCAAAGACCATCTGGCCCAGGAGGGACCCCCAAAGACCATCTGGCCCAGGAGGGACCCCCAAAGGCCATCTGGCCCAGGAGGGACCCCCAAAGGCCATCTGGCCCAGGAGGGACCCCCAAAGACCATCGAGTCCAACCCCCCTGCAGTGAGCAGGGACATCCTCCACTAGCTCAGGTTGCTCAGAGCCTCGTTGAGGCTAACATTTGATGTGATTTATAAAGCTGCTTCCAGACTTGGGACTGCTCTATGTGACATGGGGAGGGGGGGGAAAAAAGATAAATAGAAAGGGTGAGTTCTATTATTGAAGCTTTCTTGACCAGTGAAGATGAATGGCTTCTGCCTCTTGCTTCTGGCATTCTTGAAGGCTACTGCAATCATCAACCAGTCAGAGGAGAAGTTCCATTACATCTTCATGCAGCGAGAGTTCATGCAGAAGATCCAGGGGTGCCTGGGGAATCTGCAGCTGCAGATCCAGTCCGAGGTACAAAGAGAGGCAGCAGCACTGGGCTGAAGTGAATTCAGACAGAATCACAGAGTGGTTTGGGTTGGAAGGGACCGCAGAGCTCACCTGCTCCAACCCTCCAGCCGTGGGCAGGGACAGCTCTCAATTAAATTGCACTGCTCAAGGCCTTGTCCAACCTGGCCTCCAGCACCCCCAAGCAGGGAGCATCCCCGACCTTCCCGGGCAACCTGTTCCAGAGCCTCATTTTCTCTTTTATTCCTTAGGCTTTGTTATTGAAATGGTTCCCTTTCATTCCTTAATCTTTCTCATTTAAATCTCTCTCTTGCAGCCCTTCCTCTCCCTTAGTTAAACAGTTCCCTTTCATTCCTTACTCTTTCTCATTTAAATCTCTCCCTTGTAGTCCTTATTCTTCATTAGCTAAACAGTCCTCTTTCCTTCCTTCCCCCTCATTATGTAGGTATTTCTCTTCTAGTCCCTACCCTTTGTCATTTAAATAGTTCTCTCTTATTCCTCGTTCATTAATATTTCAATATTTCTCTTTTATTTCTCTGTTATCTGAACAGTTCTTTTTTCCTTCCTTGTGCTGCAGTATTTGAACAGCTCTCTCTTGCTCCTCATTGTTGGAGGAGGTCTTGGCTGGATTCAGAGTGGACAACCACCAAGTGACTTATTCTATTCAATCAGAACCTCTCCTTTTGTCATCCTCAGGCGCTGGAGCAGGCTGCCCAGGGAGGTGGTGGAGTCACCAGCCCTGGAGGGGTTTTAAAGAGGTGTGGCACTTGGTGCCGTGGTTTGGGCAGGAGGGCTGCGGTGACAGGCTGGACCTGGTGATCTTTGAGGTCTCTTCCAACCTTGGTGGCTCTGTGATTCCATGGAAGTGGTGCTGAGGGATGTGGTTTAGTGGCAGTGGCTTAGCAGCAGTGGTGGGGCTGTGAGCTCTGGGTGAGGGGCTGGACTTGATGACCTCAAAAGGTCTCTTCCAACCTCAGCATTTCTATGGTTCTATTGCCAACCTACATCTATGTTTCAAGCCCTGCTGCTGCTGGGCTGGATCCCCATGGCCTTGCAGCATGCTGAGTGTGTATCTCTGAAGAGGCCAAGCAGTGTGGTTGTGTGGTGCAGTAAAGGACACAAGGGGCTGCTTTGGTGAAGCATTGTTCTCTGAGAAGCAGCCACGGAGTGATTTTAACCACTCTGTTCAGTGGTTTCAAAGTAGAGCCTCTCAAAATCTCTTGCCTCTCCCCTTGGCCTCTCCCCTTGGCCTCTCCCCTTGGCCTCTCCCCCTTGGCCTCTCCCCCTTGCCTCTCCCCCTTGCCTCTCCCCTTGGCCTCTCCCCTTGGCCTCTCCCCCTGGCCTCTCCCCCTGGCCTCTCCCCCTTTGCCTCTCCCCTTGCCTCTCCCCCTTGCCTCTCCCCCTTGCCTCTCCCCCTTGCCTCTCCCCCTTGCCTCTCCCCCTTGCCTCTCCCCTTGCCTCTCCCACTTGCCTCTCCCCCTTGCCTCTCCCCTGCCTCACTTCACCAATATCTGCTTCATCAGGTGGCAAATTCCAACCGGCAGGCACTGACATTGAACTCCTACCTGGAGAAGCTCCACCAGAAGGCAGATGCTTGTGCTCATCCTGCTGCAGATGCAGAAGTGAGTTCTCTCAGCACAAACCACTGTTTCACCCCCTTGGCACCCATCTGACTTGCTGTGCACCTTTGTGTAATGTGCAGAGGAATCACTGTGAGGCAGCCTCATGTTTATACACCTCAGGGGGGGAAGGAAAGAGGATTCTACTACAGAACTTTCTGCTGGCTTCCTGTCTGCCAGACAGAGCCCTCAGCCTCTCTACAATAACACAGATTCCATGGATGTGTAAATACAGTGGTGACAGGACAGGGTCAAATGATGTTGTAGCCAACAGCCAGCGTGCTTGAAAGCTGTGAAAGGAGCCAGCAATGTGTCCTTGTGGCCAGGAAGGCAAATGGCATCCCGGGGTAGATCAGAAGGGGTGTGCTGGGTAGGTCCAGAGAGGTTCTCCTGCTCCTTCTCTCTGCCCTGGTGAGGCCACATCTGGAATATTGTGTCCAGCTCTGGGCCCTCAGTTCAAGAAGGACCTCAGGGAAGTGCTTGAGGGAGTTCAGCACAGAGCCACAAAGCTGCTGCAGGCAGTGGAACATCTCCCTGAGAGGCCAGGCTCAGGGAGCTTGGAGCAGAGGAGCCTGAGGGCTCCCTTCATTGCTGGGGATAAAGCTGTGCAGGGCAGTGTGGGGAGGATGGAGCCAGGCTCTGCTCAGGGATGTCCAAGGACAGCACAAGGGGCACTGGGGGCAAGCTGGAGCAGAGGAGGTGCCATGGGAACAGAAAGAAAAACTTCACTGTGAGGATGGCAGAGCCCTGGAGCAGGCTGCCCAGGGGGTTGTGGAGTCTCCTTCTGTGGGGACATTCTAAACCCTTCTGGATGTGTTCCTATGTGACCCACCTCGGGTGATCCTGCTCTGGCAGAGGGGCTGGACTTGATCTCCAGGGGTCCCTTCCAACCCCTGCCATCCTGTGACTCTGAGTGAAGCAGCTGGCTTAGCAAGTAAAGGGAATGCCCACTGCTTTATCTTCCAGGCTCTGACCTCTGAAGAGCTGTATGAATTTATCCAAGAAGTGCTGAAGGAACTGCAAAAGAGGAGCCAGTACCTTGACTGCTTGCTAGGAAAAGCAACAACCCTGCACATTAGTGTAAGAAAGCTCCCAGAGCTCCCTCATCCCATCTAATACTGAGTGCATGTCGATGTCTGCCTGGTTTAAAGGCATGTTGCAGGTGAGGGCAGGTGCTGCCTTGTGCCAGACGGCTCAAGCCATTGTAACAGCTTGATTAGGAGGCTGAGCAAATCACCACTGAGGTGACTGCCTGTGGAGATGTGCAGCAGCACAAGAGGTTGCTCAGCTCTCTGCAGGAGTTTTGTCTTCAGGGTGTAGCGCTGTTCAGAGCTGTCTGTTACGACAGGAGAAGGCTGAGAGGGGATCTGCTCGCTGCTCAGCAAGGGCTGAAGGGTGGGGGGCAAGAGGCTGGGGCCAGACTCTGCTCAGTGACAGGACAAGGGGCAATGGGCACAAACTGGGACCCAGGAGGTTCCATCTGAAACTGCTTTGGTGTGAGGCTGCTGGAGGCCTGGAGCAGGCTGTGCAGAGAGGTTGTGGAGTCTGCTGGTGTGGAGAGCTTCCAAACCCCCCAGCCCATTGTGATTGTAGGCAAGCTGCTGTGGGTGCTTGAGGAAGGCTGTTGGAGAGGATGATCTTCAGAGGTGCCTTCCAACCCTCCCCATGGTGGGATTGTGTGATTGTGGCTCACCAAGATGGAGAGTCGAGGCTGAGCTCCTACACAGGCTGGCAGCTGGCACCTGGGCAAGCTGCTGTGGGTGCCCTGCTTTAGCAGGGGGGGCTGGGCTGGGCTGGGTGCTGCCCAGAGGTCCCTGTCAATGCTGCCCCTCACCAGCCTGTGGTCTGTGATATGTCATGAGTCTCTTTAAATATTGTATACACACACACATCAAATGTGTGCTGAAGAGAGTTCTTTTGTCAGGTGGTTTGGTTTGGTTTTCTTTCCTTGTCTGGAAAGCCTGGGGGTTATTTATTGATTTCAATGAGTTCTTGTTTGATTGTTTCTTTCTTTATGCTCTACAGGGGGTCACTGGCTCCACCTGCAGTGGGTCATTGGCTTAAGGCTCCATCAATCCTGCTTCTTACAGCAGATGAGAATCTGCTCTTGGGTGCCTCAGAGCTGTGCAGCTGTGGCAACATCGCTGTTAGAATTACAAACAACTTCCCTTCGGCCTCTGAAGCAAAAGAGAGTTGGGAGGATCAGCTTCAGTGATCAGTGGCTACCTGCAGTGCTGTCACTGCCTGCCTGCTACAGCCAACAGGGTTTCTTTTCCCTTCCTGTTTCAGGAGGACTTTGCCCTTCCTACGACAGACGCTAGGAGAGGTTCAATTGCTCCTGCAGAGCACCTCGGCGACGAGAACAAAATGATGCTGCTGGGGCTGGATCCCGACAAATACCCTGTGCTGATCCCGAGCAGGATGGGCAGGTCTGCCCTTGGTGATTCAGCAATAGGTGTTATCCAGAATCTACTGCAGTGAGTATTTGTTTGCCTGAAGGGATTTCCCTCTCCTTGTCTCCTCTTTGCTACACAGAACTCATCATGAGACTCTCGAGAACGCAGCAGGGGGCTCCCCGCCAGTAGTTGTTGCTTTTGTGTTCCAGAGGCCGATCAACGTTGTGCTGAAACCGTGCTTTGTAGCTTAGCTTTGTGTGTAGCCAGCCAGTGCGTGTGCTGGTCAGAGGTAATGCTGCTAGCAGCCAGCCCAGGCTTGAGAGCCAGCCCAGGCTTGAGAGCCAGCCCAGGTACCAAATCAGCCCAGGCTTGAGGGTCAGCCTTGGTCTGAGAACCAGCCTGGGTTCCAAGTCAGCCCAGGCTTGAGAGTCAGCCCAGGCTTGAGAGTCAGCCCAGGCTTGAGAGTCAGCCTTGGTCTGAGAACCAGCCTAGGTTCCAAATCAGCCCAGGCTTGAGGGTCAGCCCAGGCTTGAGAGTCAGCCTTGGTCTGGGAACCAGCCTAGGTTCCAAATCAGCCCAGGCTTGAGAGTCAGCTTTGGTCTGGGAACCAGCCTAGGTTCCAAATCAGCCCAGGCTTGAGAGTCAGCCTTGGTCTGAGAACCAGCCTAGGTTCCAAATCAGCCCAGGCTTGAGAGCCAGCCCAGGTTTAAAAACCAGTTTCACTGAGACTTTCTGTTTAGAAACACAACCTCTGGCCAAACCCACCAGACTGGGAGCAATGCTAGGAAGGAATTTGTCTTACAAGGGCTTCTTCTGCTAGAATGAGGGGGAATGGATTGAAGCTGGAAGAGGGGAGATTTAGGCTGGAGATGAGGAAGAAATTCTTTCCAGTGAGGGTGGGGGGACACTGGGACAGGCTGCCCAAGGAGGCTGTGGGTGCTTCCTCCCTGGAGGTGTTCAAGGCCAGGCTGGAGGAGGCTTTGAGCAAGCTGGGCTGGTGGGAGGGGTCCCTGCCCATGGCAGGGGGGGTTGGACCTGGCTGATCCTTAAGGTCCCTTCCAAGCCAACCCATCCCATGACTACAACATCTAGTGGATGGCATCAGGATGAATTCCAGGCATGACTTTTTTATCTTCTCCAGTGTTCCTCTAGTTAAAAGGAGATTTCATGCTCCACATTGGAATGAACACCCAGAGTGTGAAGTGTCTGAGTCCCAAATGAATATTTCACTGCACAGTTGTGCTGGTAGAGATCCTGACACTCCAGCCAGACAATCAGGCACTTCCAGGCAAATCCTTTCTGTTCACACTGCCAGCTGGGAAAGTCATCCTGGCTCTTAACTACGGCCTCAGAAGCTTAACTCCACTCTCAGAAGCTTAACTCCAGTTAGCACCTGGTAGGGGCAGAGGACTTAGATCACTCTCCAGGTACATGATGTCAAGTGAAAGGGTATTCAATAGCTGCTCAGCTCTGTTCTGTTCTGTTCCAGAATCCAGCTATCCAAACAGCACTCAGGCCTGAGTCAGGTGAGAAATCTTCGTTCACGTTCAGGTGAGTTCCTGCCAGGGCTGAAGGGATCCTGCAGGAAGGCTGCAGAGAGACTTTTCCTGAGGGTGTCCAGAGAGAGGCCAAGGAATGGTTTGAGGCTGAGGCAGAGCAGGGTTAGACTGGAGATGAGGAACAAGTTCTTCAGTTGCAGGGTGGTGAGCCTCTGGCACAGGCTGCCCAGGGAGGCTGTGGCTGCCTCCTGCCTGGGGCTGTTCAAGGTCAAGTTAGTTGAAGCCTCAAGCAGCTGAAGCTAGCTGAGAGGTGTCCCATGGTGGGGAGGTTGGAGTGGATGCTCTCTGAGGTCCCTTCCAACCTGAGCCATTCAGTGATCTACATCACTTACCCTGTGGTTCCAAGCACACCCCTGAGGAGCTCTAGCACGCTCCAGCCCAGAGGCTCTCCTGCTCTGAGTTGTGCTCCCAGGTTTATTTTTCCCTGGATAGCTTCACTTTGCAATTGTAAGATGATTTTTTGTCTCAGCCACTGAAAGCTGCAGCCTGAGACAATCATTCTGTGAGAAGTGCCTGCATCTGTGGTGGGGAAAGGGGTGAAGAGATGAATTAGGAGCCAGGCAAATAAGCAGGGGATCAGAGATCCTTCTCAGTGTGTTGCCCTTCACCCAGGGGTGAGTGTAGAAGTAAGCCCAGCTGCTCCAAGCCTACTGCTCCCATTTCCTCATCTCTCTGCTCCAGACCCTGCTTCCTCCACCCTCTTCCAGAGCTATCCTCCCTCTCTCCCCCATTCCTAAGTCCTCATCACAGCCAAGACTATGGCTGTAGCCCATTCATTCTCCTCCTTATTGCCTGCCTTCATGTTGGTTTCAGTCTCTTCCCATCTCCCACATGCCTCCTATGACATTCCCAGGCACTACCTTTATTGCTGTTGCCCCTGCTGGGTTACTTCTCCCTGCCAGCAATGATTGTTCCTGCAGTTGTGCCCTCAGTGGTGGAAGGAAGCAGGATGGAAATGAGAACACAAACTATGTAAGCACATAAAAAAAAGACTTCAGGTGGCATCTGTCCAATGCTCTGCATCTTCCCTTGCTACCCATGAAGCAGTCCTCTCCTCAAGGAAGCTGTTTCCCCTACATGAAGATCCTCAGAGCTCTGCTACTTCTGTCTGTGCAGCCCCAAGCAGCAGGAAGTCATCTAAGGTGATGCTGTCAAAAGGAAGGTAAGACCCCCTGGAAGGAGGAATTCCACTCAAAATATTCCTGTGCAGATATTTAGCTAAGCTTTGGCCACTGCCTCTCCTCTGACAAATCCTTCATGCTACCTGCAGGAGCCCTCTTCCCAGCTCTGCTGGTCCTCTGGGATCTTCTCCCTGTTTCTGCCCTCATGCTCACCTCTGCTGCAAACCTCTGCAGATCTGGGCTGGGAAAACATTCTCTGCATCCTCCATCTCCTGTTGGTTTGTGTTTTGAAATACAGAGCAGCCCCACTCTTAGCATCATTTCAGCCTTTAAGATCAAGGAGTCCAACCCTTCTCTGACTCTGCCAGGGCTGGTGCTAAACCACGGCCCTCAGCACCGCTTCTCTGCCTCACTTAAACCCCTCCAGGGGTGCTGAGGTGTTTAAACAACCTTAAATCACTGTGGCTGAAGGGACAATACCTGAAGGGATGCTACAGGATGCCTGCAGAGGGACTTTTCCTGAGGGTGTCTAGAGACAGGACAAGGGAGAATGGTTTGAAGCTGAGGGAGAGCAGGGTCAGACTGGAGCTGAGGAAGAAGTTCTTCAGTATCAGGGTGGTGAGACTCTGGTTGTGGCTTCTTCCTCCCTGGGAGTGTTCAAGACCAGGTTGGATGAAGCCTTGAGCAGCTGAGTCTGGTTGAGAGGTGTCCCTGCCCACGGCAAGGAGGTTGGAGGAGATGATCTCTGAGGTCCTTTCCAACCTGAGGATTCCATAAATCTGGGATGGCTTAATTTGCAGGTCTGGGCTATAGTTAGCATGTCTTCAGCTTAGTCCATGGGTGAAATGAGTCACTGAAAATAGTGGGAACAACAGAAGAGTGTTGAAGAGCCATTAAGGAGATGATCCAGGGAAGGTTTTTTTCCATCCCAGAAGCATTTTCATAGTGCAGAGTTGTAACAGGAGAGGGTTTAGAATGTGATGCACCATTTAGTTTCAGCTCAACTCATCAGCCAGAGAAGGAGCATGCTGGTGGATAGTTTCCAAGTCACATTTTGCCTCTGCAGGAAAAAGAAACACTCCAAAGCAGTTCTCAGTGACAGCAGATTCCAGCTGTTTGGAGAGAAGCCTCCAGAGTCTGAGTAAGTCATCTACCTGGGCAGAAACAACTGGGGTGCTGTGGAGGTGCTCTCCAGGCAGAGTTTGCAACAGCTCAGAGTCTGTGCTGCTGCTGCTGATTTTCTTTGTGTGTCTTTTGTTTGTTTTCAGTACTTTCAAGGGGATTATTAAGAATATTCTCTGGAAGGGTAATAAGAGCCTGTTCTGCCTGGCCGAGGTAAGAAGAGCCAAAGATGCCTAAATGCATAGAATGGGCTGGGTTGGAAGGGACCTTAAAGCTCAGCCAGTTCCAACCCCCTGCCACGGGCAGGGACACCTCCCCCCAGCCCAGGCTGCTCAAGGTCCCATCCAACCTGGCCTTGGACACCTCCAGAGAGGAAGTATCCACAGCCTCCCTGGGCAACCTGTTCCAGTGCCTCAGCACCCTCACTGGAAAGCATTTCTTCCTCATCTCCAGTCTAAATCTCCCCTCCTTCAGCTTCAATCCATTCACTCTCATCCTATCACTACATGTCCTTGTAAAAAGTCCCTTCCCAGCATCCTTCAGGCACTTCAGGGCCTCTGCAGGTACTGGAAGGCTGCTCTGAGGTCTCCCCAGAGCCTTCTTGTCTCCAGGCTGAACAGCCCAAACAGCCTCAGTGATCTTCAGCCATTTTTCTGTTCACAGTCTGCTCCTGTCAGGTGGATTTGGTTCTTTACAGTGTTTGGGTGGGCACCCAGCATGTTTCCTTTCTTCAGCAGTGCCTCCAGTTTGCAACTAGCATTGGGCACTGCACTCCTAACACCAGGCTTCTTGACAAAGCTGAACTTCAGAGGGAGAAAACTGGGCTCAAAGAAGAGGGTGGTGGATACCCTTTCTGCAGCCCTGCTGCTGCTCTCTGCCTAGGTGGGACTTGTCTGAATGTGCTGCCAACATCCTTGCTGTCTGAATTGTTTGTTTTAAACCTCCTGAAGGAGTTCTACCAAGAGCACAAGCCTCAAATCTCGACGCTGGAAGACCTGCCAGAGACATTTGAAGACTGTGCAGGAGTGCTTGAAGGGAATCTGCTGTTGTACCAAAGTCAGACAGAGGAGTACCACAGGTCCTGCCTGAGAGGTAAATTCACTCAGTTCAGGCTTTTGATTTCTTGTGGATGTCACTTTGGTTTTGGCAGTGGTGTGAAGTGGTGACTGCAGTGCCCAAGAATCCTGTGGCCCTCTGAACCCTTCACAAGCAGGGTCAAAACCTCCCTGGTTGGAGTTTTTCCTGGGAACAGGGCAAATATTCTCTTTTCTTGACCTATATTATGGAAGGAGGGCACTTAAGCAAGCTCTGCAAGGTCACATCCTTCAGCAAATGTGTTTCTCAAAGCACTGGACCTGGAAAGAGGGGTGGCAGGGACAGACCCCCCTGCAAAAGACAACCCCGGGTGGGTTGCCCCTTGCAGTGCACATCCAGCTGAGTGGATTGGTTTTTCCCCCTTGCAACGAGCATCTGTGCCACATCACCACCCTGTCTGCTCCCAAAAGAGTTCCAGGAGCAGCTGAAGCTGTTTGAGCAGGAGCTCTCTCATGTCTCCAAGCTGGCAGTTGAGACTCTTCTCAAAGAACATCAGCAGAAGCTCAGCTCTTCCACTGCTCAGATCCAGCAGCTCTTCAGCAAGCAGCTGGAAGAGTGGGAGAATGCAAAGGTATGGACCTGCTGGACTCCTCCCAGTGTAAGCAGTGCTGAATGCATCTGAATTGCAGAGTTCTGTTCATCTCACTTGCTGGTTTAATTGCCTCTCTGCTGAGTCAGCCACAATTCAGTTCCTGCATTTTAGGCTGGGAAAAAAACAACCCCAAACCTTCAAGATCTCTGCAGAGACCTTCCAGGGCCTGAAGGGAGTCTACAAAAGAAGCTGGGAAGGGACTTTTTAGAAGGGATTGTAGTGATAGAATGAGGGACAATGGACTGAAGCTTGAGGAAGGGAGCTTAAAACTGGAGATAGATGAGGAAGAAACTCCTTAGAGTGAGGCTGGGGAGACACTGGAACAGGCTGGCCAGGGAGGCTGTGGATGCTCCCTCCCTGGAGGTGTTCAAGGCCAGGCTGGATGAGGCTTTGAGCAAGCTGGGCTGGTGGGAGGGGTCCCTGCCCTTGGCAGGGAGTTGGAACTGGGTGATCTTGCAGGTCTCCTCCAGCCCAAACCATTCTGTGAATCCCCAGGCAGCCAAGGAAAACACTGAATTGTCTTTCTCTTTCTGAATAGTACAAAATGAGGGAGCTTTGCTCTCCCTTGCCATGTCTCAGTTGCACATTCATCACTGAAGGCATTTCTTATCTATTTCCTCCCAGGCTGTGCACAAGAATCAGTTGCATCCCTCTCTGGGGCACTCAGACAACTTACTGCAGCTGGATGCTTTGTGCCAAGAGGAAATGAGGAGGCAGAAGGAGGAAGCTGATGGGATTTGTCTCCACACACAGAGGCTGCAGGTGATTTGAGAGCCATTGTTTGGTGCTGCATTTGTAAAGGCCACTGCATGCTGCAGACATTTTTCCTTCCCCACTGAAAGTCAACTGGGAAATGCTTTCAGTTTCAGGCAACCCTGCTCATGCACCCCTGAACTTTGAAGGTAATTAGCATTAGATCAATATACCAATAAATGCTCACCTGCACCTACAGAGGCTAATTGTGGCACCAAGTGATCATCATAGCTGTGGAAGGGACCTCTGAGAGCATCTACTCCAACCCCCTTGCCATGGGCAGGGACACCTCTCAGCTAGACTCAGCTGCTCAAGGCCTCACCCAGCCTGGCCTTGGACCCCCCCAGGGAAGATGCATCCATGACCTCCCTGGGCAGCCTATTCCAGAGTCACCCTCATGCTGAAGAACTTCTTCCTCAGCTCCACTCTAACCCTGCTCTGCCTCAGCTTCAAACCATTCCCCCTGGGCCTGGCTCCAGACACCCTCAGGAAAAGTCTCTCTGCAGCCTTCCTGCAGGATCCCTTCAGCTATTGGAAGGCAGCTCTGAGGTCCCCCCAGAGTCTTCTTTTCTCCAAGCTGAACACCCCCAGCTCCCTCAGCCTGTCCTCATAGCAGAGCTGCTCCAGCCCTGGGATCATCCCTGTGGCCTCCTCTGGACTCACTCCAGCAGCTCTGGGTCCTTCTGCTGGGGACGCCAGAACTGGAGGCAGGATTGGAGGTGAGGTCTCAGCAGAGCAGAGCCAAGGGGCAGCATCTCCTCTCTTGCCCTGCTGCCCACACTGCTCTGGCTGCAGCCCAGCACACAGCTGCCTGCTGGGCTGCAGGAGGGCACTGCTGGCTCCTGGGGAGCTGCTCAGCACCCAACACCCCCAAGTCTCTTTCTTCAGGGCTGCTCCAACCCACTCTGCACCCAGCCTGGATTTGTGCCTGGGGCTGGCACAGAACCTTGCACTTTGACTTGTTGAGCCTCCTGCAGTTGGCCCTGGCTCATTTCTCTGCCTGTCAAGACCCTGCTGGCTAGTGATGCTCTGTGTCATTCACAGAGCACGCAGAGGATGCAGGTGGTAGAAGCAGTGGCTGTAACTCTGCATTTGGAGGAACAGTGACATCCTCTGGTTAGTTGTTTTACTTGCAGAAAGCCTAGAAGGGTTTCTTCTGTGTGCCTCTCAACAGTGCAAGTAATTGACATGGTTCTACGTAAGGCTAAGAACTGGAAGCAGCAGCATTTGATGGGAGAGATTCAGGAAGCAAAATGCTCTTCCTGCTCCATCCTTTAAGGTTCCCAAGGGTCAGCTCCCCGGAGTTACAGCTGTGTGTTTACTGCTCTCAGACCACTTACTCCAAACTCTGATGTTTGATTCTGAAGCAGCATCTCCTCCTCTCTTAGCTCTGCTCACACAGAGAGGAGCACAGCCTGGGGCAGTAAAACACTCAGCCCAAGTCCCTGTCTTCCCAAATGGCTTTTTCTTTACAGTCACAGAGCTGCAGAACCATTTAGCCTGGAAAACACCTTTAAGACCATCAGCTCCCACTATTAACTCAGCACATCCCTCAGCACCACATCTAAATGGCTTGGAAGCTCCTCCAGGGATGGGGACTCCACCACTGCCCTGAGCAGCCTGATCCAGGGCTTCACAACCCCTTTGAGAAAGAGTTTTTGGTGTTTTTTCCTAATGTCCAACCTAAACCTTCCCTGCAGCAACCTGAGGCTCCTTTGGGCAGGGGGATGCACTCCCAGCTTGTATCAGGCTGAGATGTTTAAAGCAAATAACTGCTGGGCAACTCTGCTCAGAACCCTGTGGCTTGTTGTAGTTAGGTGCTCAAGAGGGGATTGGATGTGGCACTTGGAGCCATGGTTTGGTAGTCAGGAGGTCTTGGGTGACAGCTTGGGCTTGGTGATCTTTGAGGTCTGTTCCAACCTTGGTGATTCTGTGAGTGCAGGCAACGAGGTGGTGTTGAGAGTGCTGCAGAGAGGCACTTCAAACCCCTTCCTGTGCAGCTCAGAGCCTTGTGCCTGCTGTTTGCAGCTGTGGCAGGCTGGCAGGGTTGGATTCTTAAGGAGGGGAGATCAAATGATCACTGGGCTTCCTCCCACTTGTCTCCAATGTGCCAACAGGCCTCTGCTGCTGAGTGTGCACAGGAGTTTTTTGCTTCGCTGGCTGCCTTCACTGAGAAGCTGCTGCTGGAATTAGATGAAACTGTCACTATTGATGATGTACAAGCAGCAGGTAAGTAAGGAAGAGATTCCTTGTTCGGGCTTCTGCTTCCTCCTCAAAGCCTGCAGCAGACTTCCCCTAGCAGGGGAGAGGTTTGCATGCTGCAGGACTGGAAAGGGAAAGGTTTGCACGAGGGAGGGTGCCAAGCTGCTGGCTGGAAGTGAAGAGCATTTAGCTGCATGGAGCTGCTTCAAAACATTGCTGCTGGGGGTTCATTACTGCTGCTGGTTTGGGACTGCTGCCTCTGTCTTCTGTTACCTCCCAGAAGAGGAAGTGCCAAGAGAGAAGACATCCACTCTGCTCCGCAGGAAGCTGGCTGGGCTGCCTCTGGAGCTCCGTGAAGCGAAGCAGTTCACTGAACGTGGGAGCAGGTAAGCTGTGGAGGCTCTGGACACTGCCCTCTGTCATTCCCCTTCCCTGAACTGCTAGCAGGCTCTGCCCTCAGATGATTTCTGCCTCCAGCAAACTGCTGAGTGCTCTGCTCTTCCTTGGTGATGCCCTTCAGCTCTGGGGAAGTTTGTGTGGGCCATGGTCTTAAACAGAGAACAGCAACCATGGAAGGGGTTGGGTTGGAAGGGACCTTAAAGATCAGCCAGTTCCAACCCCCCCACACCATGGGCAGGGACACCCTCCACCAGCCCAGGTTGCTCAAAGCCTCACCCAGCCTGGCCTTGAACACCTCCAGGGAGGGAGCAGCCACAGCCTCCTTGGCTAACCAGGTCCAGTATGGAGCCCAAATGTCTCCAAATAAATAACAGTGAATTAAGTATGGCACTGCAAAGCCACCCAGGGCCAACTCTCCTGCTGTGCCACTGTGCCAGCCACCAGCTCTCAGGTCAGCACTTTCAGATCCAGGAATACACTCTGGGTTCTCACTCAGAAGATGGGAATTGAGCAACCTGCTCTAGTGGGAGGTGTCCCAGCCCATGGCAGAGGGCTTGGGACTAGATGATCTTTAAGGTCCCTTCCAAGCCCTTCTGTGAGAGGTCCCTTCCAGGGCAGTGGGTTGTGTGCAGTCTGTGATTTCTGCCTACCATGCAGAGGTCTGAGTTTTGAAAGGGAAAGGTGGCAGTGCTGAGCAAGCTCAGCTCTGAGGAGATCAAGAAAAGGAAATCCCTTTAATCTTTTACATGTGAAGTACAAGCAACATGCATTAGCATCCTCTGCCCTTTCCTCCCTCATGTGGCTTGTTTGCTTTGGCTCTCCAAAGGACCTGGCCAGGAATCCCCTGACTACTCTCACAGACAATTCAGACCACGTTCTCTGCAGAGAAACTCCACCAGTTACCACAGCTAAGACTACACTGGGCCATGCAGCAGCAGTAGGAGCAAGAGATGCTGCCTATGAGGTTGGTGTGTGGGCCCAGGGCTGGGAGTGGGGCTGCTGCTGTTGTGGGCTTGGGGTTTTTATCAGGAGGAAAATGCCAGCCATGTGTGAGTTGTTAACACACAGAGGGGAGAAATCCTCCCTCCTGACTGTTTCTTGGTGGAGTCATCAAAAGCAGCCAGAGGTGGCTTCCCAGGGAGCTCTCTCACTCAGGTGCATCACACCAGGGAATTGGTTCAGGAGAGAAGCAGAGATGGTGTCAGAAGCAGGACACTTCAGGCCTTTCAGGAGCATCTCAAAGCAAACTTCATGGCTGCTGCAAGGCAGTGCAGTACAGCTTGCCTTGGCTCACCTTTCCACAGCCTCCAGCTCCAACCTGGGATCACAAAGGCTGATTTGACCATAAGAGGTGAAGCTCTGTGGGACATTGAGCTCCTGTCTTGCATCCTGAACCATCACAGGTCCTTGTTTCCACCATAAAAGTCATCACTCCTTGTTCCCTCCCTTCCTCTTAGAAGAATGAACACATTCCAGACAGCTCTGAGAGTCTTGAGCTGCACTCAGGAGCAGTGTTGAGCAGTTAGGAGAATGTTCAGCCATTGGGTGTTTAAGCAGCTGTGCTCCTAGGGAGCTGAATGGATTATGAAATCTGTCTCTTTTTCTTAGGGAAGTGTAAAATGCACTCTCAGCAAGGGCTGCAAGTTTCTGTTTGGGTGAAGCAGCTTTGCAGCAGCTTGCAGCTCACACTCATCACCCAGGGAGCTCCAGCAAGAGTCCATTCTGTGGTTGAGATGTGAGCTTTCCTGCCTCTGCTCTGCAGCAGGCAGATCTTTAATCTTAGAAGTTAAAGGAAGTCAGAGGAAGAGCTTGTGGTTGCAGCAGAACTTAACCATTGCTGACAGTTTAGCTTCAGAAGCCTTTAGAAGGAACACAGGAGGAGGGCAGTGGCTGATTCGTTGCTCACATAGGGAATGGCTTTAAGATGGAAGAGGGGAGGTTTAGACTGGAGAAGAGGAAGAAATTCTTGACAGGGAGGGTAGGGAGACACTGGAACAGGTTGCCCAGGGAGGTTGTGGATGCTCCCTCCCTGGAGGTGTACAAAGCCAGGCAGGATGAGCAACCTGGGCTGGTGGGAGGTCTCCCTGCCCCTGCTGGGGGCTTGGAACTGGATCATCTTTAAGGTCCCTTCCAACCCAACCCACTCTATGATTCTCTAGTCAGAGGCAGAAACTAAGTGGGCCCTGTGTGCAGTCTTCTGCCAAAGGGGGGCAGAAGGCTGGTTTAGGCCAAGCAGGATGACCTCTCAGCGCTCCAGCCTTGCCCTTTGCTGCTGTTGCTCCTGCAGGAATACAAAGGAGCAGTGGAGCAGCAGCTTGCCCGGACCGAGGAGGAGAGCAGAGCTCAGCTGCGGATGGCTCAGCGCTGGCAGGGCTGGTGGGCAAGATCCATCCAGAAGATCAAGCAGCTCTATGCATGAGGCCAGGCAAATCCTGCTGATCCCCTCCTGCCCCTTCTGGGTGCAATCTGACAGGTCTGAGCCTGTGTTAGTGACGCTCCCCACTCAGCCCAAAGGATCTCCCCTTCTGTTCTTCGTTCCTCTCGCCCTGAGCAGATGCAGTGGGGACAGGAACTCTCTTCTGCCTCTGGAAATAAATGATCAATACAAAAACCTGACTGATGTGGTGTGAGTGAAATGGAGACTCTGTGCAGTGCTTCCTCCTTGGGTCCTGGCCAGAGTGCAGTTACCTCACGGTGGGGCCAGCTGCAAGAGGAGGATCTGGAAAGCCCAAAGGCCAAGCAGTGCATTTGTGCTGAAGTTCATGTCCAAGCCTTAGGCAAGGCTGAAGCAAGTCTGTGACACAGAGCAGTCTGAGGCTGTAACAGTCAAATGCAGCCTGGCTCCTAATGGAGTCCAGCAAGGGAACTTTTCCTTCAGCACAGATGAAGCTCTTCCCATGGACATCCTCTCTTCCTTCCCCTCTGGATGACTCTGTGCTCACAGCTCCTTCCTTCAGGCTTGGAAATCTGAAGGACAGGGTTAGAAATCAGAAACAGTTGATCTGCAATGAATATTTCCCACAGAATGGCCTACAAGTGAGGGTTTTATCTGCCACTTGGAATGCTTTCCAAGGCTGGGCTGGAAGATAAAGTCCTCTTTGTGCTGGGGGGTCAAGCGAGTTCCTTGGGCAGTCATCTTGCTGCTCCCAACCACATGGCTTTGAAAGAACTCTCTGGCCAAATCTGGGGAACTTGAGTGACTCTTGCAAATGCTTCAGCTGCTCTTTGTGCTTCTCAGGGCACTCTGGCATTAACTGCAACCACATCTACACAGGTTGGTGGCTTGCATTCATTGTGACCTCCCCAGAGCTGTTCACTCCTTGGAGTTCAGGTATGGTGAGCGTCAAAGAGAGGGTTTCAGATGCAAGGACCTGAGCTCCTCTGGCTCCAGTGCTCTTGCAGGTGTGGGAAGCAGCAAGTGAAGCAGAGGGGGAAGCATCAGCTTCCTAATAATCCACACTTTTTAACTGTTGCATCACATTTCCTGAGGGGTCAGGTGTTTACCCTGCAAAGACACACGGGAGGACACAGTGCCTGCTGGCACAGCTGCAGCTGCACTGCAGGAACCAGGAAGGCCACAGCTGCTTTGATTCTCTGTTCATTCCACTGCTCAGCTTGAGATGGCAGCTTTCTGTTCTCCTTTCTTCACCCTACCCCTCGTCCTCTGCCCATCCCCACCCCCAAAGCTCTGTGCTGTCAGTCTGTGTGCCGTGGAGGTAAGTGTATGAGGGTGGTCAGCTGCAGGAAATGAGATCTGCCAAGTGGTCTCCTGGCTCCTGTGGTCATTTATGCTTTGGAGGAACATTTGGAGAGGATATTTGCAGAATCCCAGCGTGGTGGGGTTGGAATCATGGAGTCATAGAGTGGCTGAGGCTGCAAGGGACCCCAGAGATCATCTGCTCCAACCTCCCTGCATGGTGGGGTTGGAATCATGGAGTCATAGAGTGGCTGAGACTGCAAGGGACCCCAGAGATCATCTGCTCCAACCTCCCTGCATGGTGGGGTTGGAATCATGGAGTCATAGAGTGGCTGAGGCTGCAAGGGACCCCAGAGATCATCTGCTCCAACCTCCCTGCATGGTGGGGCTGGAATCATGGAGTCATAGAGTGGCTGAGGCTGCAAGGGACCCCAGAGATCATCTGCTCCCACCTCCCTGCAATGGGCAAGGCTACCTCTCAACTGCACTTGGAGAAGGGACCTCTGGAGAGCATCCAGTCCAAGCCCCCTGCTAAAGCAGGGCACCCACAGCAGCTTGCCCAGGATCACGAAGGCCAGGTGGGTTTTGAAGGTCTCCAGGGCAGGAGACTCCACAACCTCTCTGGGCAGCCTGCTCCAGGGCTCCAGCACCTTCACTCCAGAGCAGTTTGTCCTCCTGCTCAGGTGGAACCTCTGACCAGAGAGTGAGGAGAGGCACCAGAGGGACTTTCTGGAGGGCATAACAAAGCCAATGAAAGAACTTTTGTTTCTTTGCTACCTGTATTCTTAGAACCAACCAATTTCCTGAGCCCACTGACTTTGTCAGATCCACTGGATCCATCTGCTGGATGCCTTAGCAAGGGCTGGGACAGCAGAGCTCTCTGTGCTGGCCTGACAGAGGCACCCTGTACAGGTTCCTCCCCCTCAGGGCTAGTGGCTCTATAAATAGAGGTTTGACAAACAACCCTTCTAGTCGGTTTTTTTTCCCCTCTTCCCTCAGGCTCTAATCATATGCTGCAAAGTGCTTTTCCTCTGACTCCAGGCTAGAAGCTGTGCCTGGAAAGGTTGCTGTGCCAGGGAGCACTTTGTGTGGCTGCAGAGGATGTGGCAGAGGCAGGGCTGAGGGTCCAGACACCAGATCGAGCTGCAGCATCCCAGTTGTGTGCTCACTGAAGGTAATTAGCAGCATAGCCTGGAACAATTAATGTGCTTCTAACGAGCTCCTTTGGAGGCTGCATGCAAAGGCTTTGTGTGTTTGGCACAGGTCCCACGGTTCACATGGAAATTTTTCCTTCCCTGTGGATAGGGAAGGGATTAATTTGAGCTTTGAAGGTGAGACAGCTCAGCAAGGGGGAGGTGATGTTTCTGGCTGTTGGAGAGAGAGGCCTTTCTCTGGGGTGCAGGGAAATACCCATTAGTAGGCATCATTATTGTCAACTAACAGTTCTGGATCAGACTTCAGTTTATCCTTCTCCCACGTGTCTCAAGAGAGGCTGGGGGGTACTGGAGAGAGTCCCACAGAGGCTGTGAGGGTGGTGAAGAGACTTAAGCATCTCTGCTGTGAGGCTGCTGGAGCCCTGGAGCAGGCTGCCCAGAGAGGTGGTGGAGGCTCCTTCTCTGGAGACTCCCCAAACAGGTCTGGATGTGCTGCTGTGTGGCCAGCCCCAGGTGATCCTACTCTGGCAGAGGGGTTGGACTCTAGAGATCCCTCCCAAGCCCTAACGTTCTCTGCTCCTGTGCACTGTCCCTGGCAGCTCCCCTTCTGTGAAGGGTGGAGGCTATCATCTGAAGGGATAACTGCACACCTCCTGTTGGGATTGCTTTGGGGGAGCTTATCAAACTGCAAGGGGCATGTGCTGGAGATGAACACCTGGAGGCTGCAGAGATTCAAATCAGCATCAAGGCAGAAAGCTTTCCCCAGGCACCTCGGGCTGTGCTTAGATCGTGCTGCAGCAGAGGTGGCTTCAGACGGCTCACAGGCACTGCCTCAGTGACGACATGTCCTGTTCTTCCAGCCTAGGTCCTTCCAAAGACTGACTCAGAGTGCAGCTGCTTGCAGAGCCTCCTGTTCCTATGATGAAGCATCACATTTCTCTCATGGTCAGATATTTATAGCTGCTTTCCCCTTCTCTTTGTGTGTGTTTGTTGCAGATGAAAGCTACTGGGCATAAGAAGCTGCCCTTCCTTCTGCTACTCCAGAGGGCAGGATTTCCAGGAGAGTGTTGGGATCTCTTCTTTGCCTCTCTGCTGTTGCTGCATTTATCTGGTAAGCATCTGCTGGCAGGCTCGGTGGTGTTTAAAGCACCCTCTCTGTATCTGTGCTGTGGCAAAAAGCAGAGCAGCAGCAAGAGAGAGGCAATGCATCTTGTGGCAAGCCTCTGCCAGAGCTGCAAGGAGGAGCAGTAATTTGTGTGATAGATAAAGTAGTGCTGCTAGAGGGAGAAGGCTCTGAAGGGAGAGAGGGACTGAAGAAGAGACCAGTTGTGTCTAAATGAGGCTGCTGACACCACAGCTGGCTCACAAACAAACCTCCAAGCACAGACTCTTCCAGTTGCATTGCAGCTCAGGCCTGACAAGAGATGATTATCTGTCCCCTCAAACACTCCAGACTCCCTCCAGCGTGGCTGGGGATGGCTCTGGAGCTGTCAAAGGCTGCTGCTTTCCAACACTGAGAATCTTTGTAGCCTTGGATGTCCTTACTGAGCATGCCTAGGGATTCTCTTGAGCAAACTCAACGCTGCTGGGAAGGAATCTGAGATCAGGGCTCTCTGCTAGCTATTAAATGAGGGTGGTGAGGGACTTGGAACAGAGAAGCTGTGAAGGCTGCAAGCCTGGAAGTGCTGCAAGCCAGGCTGGATGGAGCCTTGAGTGACCTGGGCTAGCAGGAGGTGCCCCCATGGCAGGGGATTTGGAGCTAGATGACCTTTAAGGTCCCTTCCAACTAACCCTTCTATGAAATCATCCATTGTCACTGACTGCACTGTGGTCCTGATGCTGCACTTTGCTTTAGGTCACATTGTGGGGGGCTGCATTTCACCAGTGGTGAAGTTATTGGATGCAATAATCTATACAGACCCTGGTCAAAACTGAAGGGAGAAAAAAGCCTCTGCACAGAGCCACAGAGAGCATTTAAAGCTCCAGGGAGTGTCATTGTGTCCCAGCTCTGCATGTGGCATATTCATGCACTCTGAGCAGTGCCTTCTGAGTCTCTCTGTGCCTGCTTTGCAAATCCATCTGCACCTACCTCTTGCAGACCACTTGATGTAGATCATAGGATCATAGAATGGGTTGGGTTGGAAGAGACCTGAAAGATCAGCCAGCTCCAGCCCTCTGCCATGGGCAGGGAAACCTTTCACCAGCCCAGGCTGCTCAAGGTCTCATCCAACCTGGCCTTGAATACGTCCAGGGAGGGAACATCCACAACCTGTCTGGGCAACCAAGGGATTGGAGATGGCACTTGCAGCCATGGCTGGCTTGGTCAGGAGGTGTTGGGTGATAGGTTGGACTTGATGATCTCTGAGGTCTTTCCAACCTTATTGATTCTATGAAGCTGCTGCAGTATCTCCCCACCTCCACAGCATTAATAATGCTTAGACCTGCTGTTGCTTCTGGACTCCTTTCCTCCTCAGCTTTCCCCTTTACTCCTTAGCAGCAGCAGGTTCCATTCCTACTGAGCAGAGCAGCCATGCAGTTAGCTGCAGCAGCCTCTCAAGACCTCTGCCAGATCCTGAGAACATCGTGGTGAACTCCTGGGGAGCTCTCTTTCAACACAACCCATCTTAACATGTTCCTTTGCCATCACAGGCTTGCAGTGGGGAATGGAGAAGTGCTCTGCCTCCCTCAGTACCTTCCCTGCCCTGAAATCCTGTGAGTATCCCATCCTGAAGCTAAGGCAAAGCACAGCTCATTGCTGCAGGAGCTCTGCTTCACTGCCAGGACCAGCAGTGAGTTGAGGGATCTCTAAGCAGCCACTCTCTTGTAACAAAATGGTTATAAACAGCTTTGTCTGTGTTAGCCTCTTGCCCTGCAGGCTAACTCTGTGCTTGCACAGCACGAGGGAGACCTCCTTTGTTGTGGGGCACAGAGACCATGAGCAAGAGCTTAGTGTTGGCTTTATCATCCAGGTGTAACCACACATGTGCAGGTCTACACACAGGACCTCACTGTGCTTTGAGATGTGGGATAGGACTCCAGCTCCTGAGTCAGGGAGGTGGAATGAATGAGCACATAAGGAGCTCTGGGTTCAGAACCCCAGCTCCTGAGTCAGGGAGGTGGAATGAATGAGCACATAAGGAGCTCTGGGTTCAGAACCCCAGCTCCTGAGTCAGGGAGGTGGAATGAATGAGCACTTAAGGAGTTCTGGGTTCAGAACCCCAGCTCCTGAGTCAGGGAGGTGGAATGAATGAGCACATAAGGAGTTCTGGAGGTAGGAGCAACCCCTCAGTCTCCTCATCATGCTCATCTCCTCTTCTGGGCTTTCCAGTCCCTTCCTGAGTGTGTTTGTGGTGTGGCAGCACTTTGGCCATGGACCAGAAGCCCAGGGGTAGCTGCTCCTCTGGAAGTCTTACCCTTGCAGGGGTCAGCTTCACTGTGGTGCACACTCACATAGAGGCAGCAGACTCGGCCCAGAGCTGTCTTGAAGCTGCCTAAAAGAGGCTTCACACAGTGGAGGAGCAGTGCATGGCCTGAGTGACCTCACTGCCATCTTGGACCACTTGTGACATCCCAGCCCGTGGCTCTTCCCATCCTTGACCACCACCTCCTGATCCTCTGCAAACAGAAGGAATGCAGCTAGCAAAGATGGTCTCTCAGCCAGGCATTTCTGACTCTTTCAAGCCACTACAAACCACTGTGTCTGCCAGGCTGCTGCTTTCCCTGCAGGCTGTCTCGAGTGTGATGTGCTTCAGGTCGTTCAGACCCTCCAGGGAGCAGTTATGTAGGAAGTGGAGCACACACTTGACTGGCAGCCCCCCCCAAGCACATGTTCTTCCCTGGATTTCCCCCCCCCCCCCTAAACTCTGATTTACCCACAGCCTTGGAGAGCTGCCAGCATCTGTCTGCTCTCTTGTGTGCTGTGTCTCAAAGCTGTTACTCATCTGACAGCCCTTGAGGGTGGATGCAGGCAGTGTCTAACTCTGGAGCAGGCAGAGCAGGGAGCACAGCACCTGGAGTGAGGCCTTGGACAGCTGTCAGCACACCAGCAGGTCCTGGAGCTCACTGTGGGTTTTATCTGGGGCAAAATCCTGGCAATCCCTTTCTTTTCCCACCCTCCCCTGCAGCTCCATGAAGCTCCAATACACAGAGGAGAAGCTGATCCAGCTTCCCCCCCCCTGCCCAGTAAGTACTGGGGTTTTTATTCCCTGACCTTTTTAAACTGCTGTTCCTCTCTTCCAGGCATATTCATGTATTATTCAGTGGATATTTTCCCCCCCCCAGAGACTATTTTATCAGCAGCCAAGAGTGCTGGCTCCAAAGTAAGTTTCTTTGTTTGGACTTTGTCATTTTGTCCCTGCTGACTTTGCTCTGGGTGCCCTGTGGTGCTGGGCTTCCTGGCACAGACTGGGCAGTGCCAGGAGGGTAACCCTGCGGGGGGATGCCTGCAGCTGCCTGTGCTGCTGGGAGGTTGGGTTGGATCCCTGTGGAACACACTGCTGAGAGCTCCTGGGGAGTGCACAGGCAGCAGGGCTGCTGCCAGGAGCTCTTCATGCAATCAGAGCATCAGCCAGGTTGGAAAAGGCCTCAGAGGTCATCAGGTCCAACCTGTTACCTACCTAACACCTCCTGGCAACTCAACCATGGCTCCAAGTGCCACAGCCCAGCCTTATTCGAACACCTCCAGGGCTGGGGACTCCACCACCTCCCTGGGCAGCACATCCCAAGGGCCAATTCCTCTTTCTGGGAAGAACTTTCTCCTCACCTCCAGCCTCAACCTCCCCTGGCACAGCTTCAGACTGTGTCCTCTTGTTCTGGTGCTGCTTGCCTGGGAGAAGAGACCAACCCCCACCTGGCTACAACCTCCCTGCAGGGAGTTGCAGAGAGCAAGAAGGTCTCCCCTGAGCCTCCTCTTCTGCAGGCTAAGCAAGCCCAGCTCCCTCAGCCTCTCCTCACAGGGCTGTGCTCCAGACCCCTCCCCAGCTTTGTTGCCCTTCTCTGGACACCTTCCAGCAGCTCAATGTCCTTAAATTGAGATGTCCTTCTTTTTGAGAGGGGAGAGAGACAATAGCTGGAGGATGGTGAGAAATCTCTCCTGGACCTGTCATAGAATCACAGAATAGGAGGAGCTGGAAGGGGCCTCTGGAGATCAAGTCCATCCCCCAGCCCCTGCCAGCGCAGGGTGACCCAGGGCAGGTCACACAGGAGCACATCCAGGAGGGTTTTGAAAGCCTTCAGAGCAGGAGACTCCACCACCTCTCTGGGCAGCCTGCTGCAGGGCTCCAGCAGCCTCACAGTGAAGTTCCTCCCCACGTTGAGGTGGAATCTCCTGGGTTCCAGCTTGTACCCATGGCCTTGTCCTGTCAGTGGGCACCACTGGAACGAGCCTGGCACCTTCAGCCTGACCCCCACCCCTCAGATCTTTACAGACACTGATCAGATCCCCTCTCAGCCTCCTCCTCTCCAGACTAAACAGCCCCAGGGCTCTCAGTCTTTCCTCACAGCAGAGATGTTCAAGTCCTTTCGTGGTCCTTGTAGCTCTCCCTTGGACTCTCTCCAGCAGGTCCCTGTCCCTCTGGAACTGGGGAGCCCAAAGCTGGACACAGAGTTCCAGCTGTGGTCTCAGCAGGGCAGAACAGAGGTGGAGGTAGAACCTGCCCAGACCTGCTGGACTGTGTGGCAGCTACAAGGAGCTGTGGGAGAGCTTTGACCCCATTGCAGGTGCCTTGCATGACCTTCAGCAATGATTTTCAGCCGACCTGCTGGATCCTGCCCTGGAACAAATTGCAGCACTCGCATGGCCCCACCTCCAGGAGAAGCAATCACAGCAGGGAGTTCAAACGGGCAGGCAAGGTTTCAGGCAGCAGCAGCAGCAGCTAAGAAGTGACTTAGGCAAATGCTCCTTGTCAGCTCCTGTTTGTTATCAGTCTGCTTTGGCCCGGCTGCAGTGCCCTGACTCTTATCTCTCGCAGTTCACCTTCACCAGCCACCACTCCTTCCCCCTGCTAATGCACACACCCTCTCGGGGCACAGCTCCTGGGGCCTCTCCCCCCTCCCCTCTCCTCTTTCACCAGGAGCTGCTGGGCCTGAATGTTTCCCTCTTCAGTGCTGGGCTCAAGCAACGTCTGAAATCATCTCGTACACGCTGGACTAACCGGGGAGAGGATCTGGGAGCTTTTCGTGCCTTCCGAAGGCAGCTCACAAGCAGGCTCTTGAGAGGAGGCATACCACGGAAATGAGTCACTGGGAAACCCAGAGCAGCCCTTGCAAATGAAATGGGGGGGGGAGAAAAGGGCTCTGCTGAGAGGAACACAGCAGCAGATTGAATTCTCTCTCTCTCTCTCTCACTCTTCCTCCAAGGGAAAAAAAAGGAAGGATAATTCACCCAGGAAGAGAAGAGCTCAGTTAGTGCAGCTTCTACAGAGGGGACTGGAAGACCTCTGAAGAGGAAAGGCTGAGAGAACTGGGGCTTTTCAGCCTGGAAAAGAGCAGCCTGAGGGGGGATCTCATCAATACTTCAGGGTTGAGTGGCAGGAGGATGGGACCAGGCTTGGTTCAACGCTGCTCAGTGACAGGACAAGGAGTAAAGGGCACAAACTTGAGCATAGGAAGTTCCATCTGAACATGAGGAGGAATTTCTGTAACTGCAGGGTGATGCAGCTGTGGAATAGGAGAGGTGGTGGAGTCTCCACCTCTGGAGACATTCCAAAGCCACCTGGGTGACCTGCCCTGGGTGACCCTCTGTGATGAGGGTGGTGAGAGCCTGGCACAGGCTGCCCGGGAGGTGGTGGCAGCCTCCTGCCTGGAGGTGTTTGCAGCCAGGCTGGAGGTGGCTGTGAGCAGCCTGCTGCGGTGTGAGGTGTCCCTGCCCATGGCAGGGGGGTTGGGACTGGCTGAGCCTTGGGCTCCCTTCCAACCCTACCAATTCTGTGATCCTTACCCAGGTGCCCCTGCCTTGGCAGGGGGGTTGGACTCGATGATTTTCAGGTCCCTTCCAACCCCCACCACTCGGTGACTGCTCCTGTGTCGTTCACTCTTTATTGCTGTGCATTACCAGAGGAGGCAGTGAAATTGTTATGCTAATAGCCACTCAGAGTGAAAGTATTAGACCTGGGTTGAAACCCTGCCGCTGCCTCAGCCACCAAACTGCTCCCCACAGGTCCCTGGGGTTGGGGGTTTGCGCTGTTATTGCCATGGGAACGTGTCAGATGGGAGATGGCTTCAGCCCCTGCGGGTGACCCTGTGCTGCATGTGACAAAGGTCATTAGCAGAACTCAACAGATGATGGTCTGGGGTGAGTGTGAGCAGGCCAGGGTAAACTGCTCCTCACAACTGACAGCTGCCTTTAAAAGCGAAAGGGGAAGCAAGCAAGCCGGCCTGGGAAGCAAGAAGGAAGCTGGAACAGCATTGCCTGGCTGTTAACCTGGACTGCTTTGTCCAGTTCTGGAGCCTCTGTGCCAGGAAGGGTCTGGAGGGGCTGGAAGGTGTCCAGAGAAGGGCCACGAGGAGGAGCAGAGGGCTGGAGCTGCTCTGCTGTGAGGACAGACTGAAGGAGTTGGGGTTGTGCAGGCTGGAGAGAAGGCTCTGAGGATTCCTTACTGTGGCCTTCCAGGATCTGCAGGGGGCTCCAAGCAAGCTGGGGAGGGACTTTGGAGGGTGTCAGGGAGGGATAGGACTGGGGGGGTGGAGCAAAACTAGAAATGGGGAGATTCAGATTGGCTGTTAGGAAGAAGTTGTTGCCCAGGAGGGTGGTGAGAGCCTGGCACAGGCTGCCCAGGGAGGTGGTGGCAGCCTCCTGCCTGGAGGTGTTTGCAGCCAGGCTGGAGGTGGCTGTGAGCAACCTGCTGCAGTGTGAGGTGTCCCTGCCCATGGCAGGGGGCTTGGAGCTGGCTGAGCCTTGAGCTCCCTCCCAACCCTGACAGTTCAGTGACTCTGTAACAGGGCACAACCAGACCCTGCTGCAGGTATCTTCAGCACTTCCACTGCCCACACAGCAGCTGAAGGATTTCCTGTGGCTCTGTCACACACTCAAGTGCTGGCTCACATACAGCATTGCAAACCATATCTGAATGTGTTAAGAGCTCTACATAAATACTGGGGGGGGGGGGATGAAGTGTCATGCTGCAAGCTGTGTTTTAATAACACAGCCGTGGGGGGAGGTTGGAGTAGTAATTTTCATGCTGTGGCTCATGTTTGGGTCTGTGTGCAGCAATCTACTTCACACTGCTAGCAAAGATGCATGGCTGCTCTTTCTGGGAGCTCAGTGGCCATTAAACTCAGCAGAAAAGAAAGAAAGTCCTCTGAGCTTCAGTGAGGTTTGACTAAACCCTCAGGTTTTGGGGCAGTTCGTTCAACAGGGCTCAGTTTCATCCCAGGAACTGAAATGCCCATGCTCAGCCACCTCAAAGAAGAAAAGAAATCCGAAGATGCTATCATCCCTAACGAGTTAATGCTGCTGCACACACTCTGCTCGCTGCCTTTCAAGTGCTTCTTTCTCATGTGCTGGCCTTGGAACCGAAAGGAGCAGTTCATTAGCATTCCCTTTCCCTCCCTGCAGGCGCCAGGACGTGCTGACAGTCACACCATGGCTGGCCCCCGTCGTCTGGGAAGGAGCCTTCCGCTCTGAGATCCTGGACAGCGCCCGCAGGCCGCTGAATCTCACCATAGGGGTGACAGCCTTCGCCATCGGGAAGTGAGTGAGGCTCTCAGGGGGCACAGCTCTTGGGTCGATCTACTTCTCCTGTGGAAAGGCCACGCTGGCTTTTCCTGCCCCAGTCTGTCCCAGTCTTCTATGCCCTTGGAGTGTGTCCATCCTCTGCAACAGGCTCAGCACCTGAGGCACCTGGAAGCATGGTCACTACTCCTCAAGTGCCTTGGGAATCTGAGCTCCTGGCAGGTGGTTGGTTGGTCCAAGCTGTTTACAACTCCCTGAAGGGAGGTTGTAGCCAGCTGGGGGTTGGTCTCTTCTCCCAGGCCCCCAGCACCAGAACAAGAGAACACAGTCTCAAGCTGTGCCAGGGGAGGTTTAGGCTGGATGTGAGGAAGAAATTCTCCACAGAAAGAGAGATTGTCCACTGGGATGTGCTGCCCAGGGAGGTGTTGGAGTCCCCAGCCCTGGAGGTGTTTAGGAAGAGCCTGGATAAGGCACTTGGTGTCCATGGTTGAGTTGATCAGATGGTGCTGGGTAATAGGTTGGACTTGATGATCTTGAAGGTCTTTTCCAACGTGGTCTGGTCTAGTCTGGTCTGGTCTGGTCTGGTCTATTCTATTCTATTCTATTCTATTCTATTCTATTCTATTCTATTCTATTCTATTCTATTCCACTTGTTCCTGACCTACTGCATGTGTATGGATCCCTGCAGCAATGGCTGATCAATGCTCTTCATCCCTTGTCTTCTCCCCTTCCTTAAAGTCCCCTCCATAACCCACTGCACACACAACCCTGGAATGGTTTGGGTTGGAAGGCACCTTAAAGATCATCTGGTTCCAGCTCCTCAGCCATGGGCAGGGACACCTCCCACCAGCCCAGGTGCTCAAGTCCTCATCCAACCTGGCTTTGAACACCTCCAGGGAGGGGGTAGCCACAACCTCCCTGGGCAAACTTGTTCCAGTGTCTCCCCACCCTCACTGTCAAGAACTTCTTCCTAACCTGCAGTCTACATCTGCCCTCTTCCAGCTCGAAGGCATCCCCCCTCACCCTCTCACCCCAAGCCCTTGCAGCCTGCCCTGCTCTCTGCTGTGCCCACAGGCACAGGAGGTTTGTGCCTCGCTCCCTGGAGTCAGCAGAGCAGCACTTCAGGAAAGGCTATCAGGTGAACTACTCCATCTTCACTGACACCCCAGGGGCACTTCCCAGTGCCCAGCTGCAGCCTGGGCGGAGGTTTGTGGCCGTCCCCATGGAGAAACACTCCAGCTGGCGAGAGCTCTCCATGCGCAGGATGGAGGCCAGAGCCAAGCACATGGCGGAGAGGAGCCACCAGGAGGTGGATTGCCTCTCCTGCCTGGACATTGACATGGTGCTCTACACTGCCTGGGGGCCTGAGACCCTGGGGGAGGCAGAAGCAGCCATTCACCCTGGCTACTTCGGTGTCCCTCGAAGCCAGTTCCCTTGTGAGAGGAGGAGCTCTGCAGCAGCCTACATCCCTGAGGGAGAAGGAGACTTCTACTATGGGGGAGCTGTGTTTGGAGGGCTGGTCAAGAAAGTCTGTGAGCTCACCAAGAGTTGCCACACGGCCATCCTGGCAGACAAAGCCAACGGGATCATGGCAGCCTGGCAAGAAGAAAGCCACCTCAAAAGCACTTCCTCTCCCACAACCCCTCCAAGGTGCTTTCTCCAGAGTATTTATGGGATGACAGGAAGCCAAAGCCCCCTGAAATTTACCTCATCCCTTTTTCCACACCAGGTAAGAACTACAAAGAGATTGGAGGTTGACCATCTGCTCCCTGCAGGGCTGAGCACAACCACACCCCCTGAACCTTAACCCCCACAGAACTTGCCCCAGTTTCAACACTCAGATAGGAGCTTGGACACTTTCTCTGGAGGAGCCTCAATGCACTTCAGAAGCAGCAGCCAAAGGCAGAGGTGAGCCTGAAAAGGTTTCTAGGTCCCTGATCTGTAAACACAAACATCCCACTCCAGGCTGGAGCACACAAAAAGGCATCCAGAGGGCCACTTACCAAATTCAAGGCTGTCCTTACAGCAAGGCTGCAGATGCCTTTGCCTGAGTGTGTTCCTGAGGCCCTGTAGAGACTCAGCAAGACCAGAATGGTGTCTGACAGACCTGTGGAGAGGGAGAAGCCCAAGACTTTAGGTGAAGAGCTCTTCACTTAAACCCCAACTTTGCAGGGCAAGAGATTTCCGTGCATCGTGATTTAAACTCACATCCTTCAGCAGGAGCAGGAGGAAACTTGCACGGGGAGCAAGTTACTCCTGGTAAGTGTGCAGCAGGATTTCTTGGACCTTCTCAGCAGAGGGCTGGTGGCAGCCCTTGCCAGCAGGGACACTGCTCTGAGAGGACAAACAGCGTGAATGCATCCTGCAGATACCTTCCACATTCTCATCTGCAGTTTGCAGACCGAGCTGAGGCACAGCTCAGACCCAGCCTGAGCCTCTTCGGGTCGGTTTCAATCACAGATGTGCTCTGAACCTTTTCCCTGGTTCACACATCTCCCTGGGCCCTGTCATCTTTTCCAGCACAGAGGATCTGGTGCCGAGGAGTTCTTGTTCCCACCCCTCGCTTTGATCCTTTCCAGCTTTTCTGAGCTCTGTGAAAGAAATTGGCTGGAAGCTGCTGGAGCTGACAGGGCTGCTGCACTGCCAGCAAGCAGGGTGACTTCATTTCACCACCGTGCTGGAGCGAAACCCTGACTTCAGCCTAGGCTGGGGTTAACGTTTCTCTGTGTTCCAAACCAGGCAGTCTGCAGCCTTTAAAGCCTCGCAGCTTATGCAGGAGGGGAAAGGGGAAGGGGGGAGGGGATGTCCAAACCCAGGGGAACAGCCAGGGCTTGCTAATGACGGCTCCGTAATTGTCATCTGAGGTCACAGCGCGGAGGTTCTCGTGCCGCATCCCTCGCCACGGCGCGTCTGCCATCGACATCTCCTCTGTTACCTCCCGAGGCGGCTAGCAAAGGGCTGTGCCAGCCTGTGTCATGCTCATTTAGTGCCAGCAGGGAGAGAGACCGGAGGGAGCGGCAGAGAATGGCGGTGCTGGAGCAGGGGTGAAAGGGCTAAGCTGGCTGTTTCTAAGGGAACAGCTGGGAAAAAAGGGGGGGGGGGGAAGAAAGAAGGAGAAAAAAAAAGAAGAAAGGGAAAAAAGAAGAAAAAAAAAGAAAGAAAAAAAAAAAGAAACAAAAAGAAAGAAGAAAAAAAAGAAACAAGAAAGAAAGAAGACAAAAAGAAACAAGAAAGAAAAAAGAAAAAAAGAAACAAGAAAGAAAGAAGAAAGAAAAAGAAACAAAAAGAAAGAAAAAAAAGAAAACAAAAAAGAAAGAAGAGAAAGAAAAAAAAAAGAGAACAAAAAGAAACAAAAAGAAGAAGAAAAAAAAAACAAACAAAAAAGAAAAAGAAAAAAAGAAACAAAAAAGAAAAAAAAAGAAACAAAAAGAAAGAAAAAAAAAAGAAACAAAAAAGAATAAGAAAAAAAAAAAAAACAAAAAGAAAGAAGAAAAAAAAAACAAAAAAGAAAGAAGGAAAAAAAGAAAAAAAAAAAGAAAAAAAAAAAAAAGAAAAAAAGAAAGAAAAAAAGAAAAAAGAAGAAAAAAAAGAACAAAAAAGAAAGAAAAAGAAAGAAAAAGAAAGAAAAAAGAAACAAAAGAAGAGAAGAAAAAAGAAACAAAAAAGAAAGAAGAAAAAAAAAAGAAGAAAGAAGGGGAAAAGGAAGAAAAATATAAAAAGAAAAAGATAAAAGAAAAAAAAGAAAAGGGAAAAGAAGAAAAAAGGGAAAAAAGAAGAAGAAAAAAGGGAAAAAGAAGAAGAAAAAAGGGAAAAAAGAAGAAGAAAAGAAGCAAAAAACCCAAGGAAAGACAGCAAGAAGGCTCATTTAGCAGAGAGAAAGAGAGAAAAGTGGGGAGAGGTGCCTGTATGCTTCTCTTCAGAGGAGAAAATTGCTGCATGGCAGTGCATCAAGCATGCCAAGCTTTAGGGCCCCACCACTGATTGCAGATGATTTCAGGAGCTGTCTGTGTGCTGTGTGAGCAGGCTGGAAATGGCACTCACCGGTGGCACCGCAGCTGCCAGCCTTCACGGAGCCACAGCACAGAGCAGGCACAAAACCGCCAAGCCCAAACCCCCTCCTGGCAGCTGGGACTGTTGATTTGTGCTTTATCCCAGCAGAAGATCTGGATATGTCTTCCCCAGCCTGTCCTCACTGCTGTGGTGCTGGAGGAAGACATCCTTCTAGTTAGATGGTGGTTGGGCTTGATGGTCTTAAAGGTCTTTTCCAACCAAAAATTAGGATTCTATGATTCTGCCCCTCGACTCTGCTCTGCTGAAGCCTCACCTTCAATCCTGCCTCCAGTTCTGGTGGCCCCAGCAGAGGGTCACAGAGCTGTTGGAGTGAGTCCAGAGGGAGGCCACAAAGATGATCCAAGGGCTGCAGCATCTCTGCTGTGAGGACAGGCTGAGGGAGCTGTGGGTGTTCAGCCTGGAGAAGAAAAGGCTCTGGGGGGGGCCTCAGAGCTGCTGAAGGGATCCTGCAGGAAGGCTGCAGAGAGACTTTTCCTGAGGGTGTCTAGAGCCAGGCCCAGGGGGAATGGTTTGAAGCTGAGGCAGAGCAGGGTTAGAGTGGAGCTGGGGAGGAACTTCTTCAGTAGGAGGGTGCTGAGCCTCCTGCACAGGCTGCCCAGGGAGGCTGTGCATGTATTTGTAAACAGTCTGCGTGCCAGGAGTGAAACCAGGGCCTCATTCTGCCAGCTGCTGTATCTGTGTGCATGGATCCTTCCACAAGCCAGAAGGAACTGCCTGGTCTGAGCTGCACAGAGGATTTTCTCTCCTGCTGTCAGTACCAGGCTGGGCTGTGCAGATCTCTTAGAGATGCATTCAGACCCAATAAAAATATCAAGTGATGTAGCAGCCACAGATCCATAAATCAGCTGTGCCAGTGGCTAATTGCCCTTGTGCCTTAATTAAGCTCTAAATTGGTCTGTGGTTGCAGCCTGGATCTGCAGCCATTGGGCTTCACTCTGCCATACGAAATGACTTGAATTCCTGGCCAGATATTCATAGCCTGCACTAAATCCACCACGAAGGAGCTCCTCCAGCACAAAATGGTGCATGGCAGAGGGTGGTCTGTGCTTCTGGGGTACCTCTTCTGGGAGGTTTGGTCTCCAGCTCTCCTTTCTAAGCCACCTTTGGGTCAAATCCTGGCCGCTGTGACTGTCAGCCTGATCGGTGCAGTGCCAAACATGTTTCTCTTGCTGGCAGTGCTGTGGCTTCTCCCCAGGGGAAGGTCTCATGTCACATGTTATGTGACACAGTTCTGCTCGACAGGGCTCTGCTTTGAAGCAGCACTTCCAGGCTCCCCGTGCCTGCAGGGAGCAGAAGGATGTGACTGCAGAAACACACTCCCCAGAGCAGTGTGGGAGATGCTCCCCGAATCAGCTCCTGCCCTCCTCTAATTAATGAAAGGTTGGACTTCTGTTGTCATCTCCTGCTGATTAATCCCCAGCAGCAAGCTCTCCTGCTGCCATTCGGGCTGTGCACCCTGAGGCCAGTGTGGCAGCTTCCCAAGGACCTACTTCCCCATCTGAATTCCCCACCAGCTCCCATTGCTCCGTGGGGAAACTGAGGCACGTGGCAGTGAGGCAGCAGCCTGGTGCTTCTGCCTGGGAGATCTTCCTCTGCTCACCGCAGGGGACAACCTGCCTCCCATCTCCCGGTGCGCAGGGAACACGGACTTGGAAACACACACGCAGCAGAGCATGAGAAGTGAATCACCCGGTGTAAACAAATCATCAGCTGCTTCACTACTGCCTGAGGACCTTTCAAGGTATTCCTGCCCCAAGCCCTAGCTCAGGAGCTTGTTGCCTTCCCAAGGGCCCCAAGCTCCATCCATCCCTTTCTGCTCAGCTGGAACAGGCTCATCAGTCATTGTCCATCTCGTTTAAGTACCCATCAGGCTTTTTCTCTCCTGGTCCCAGCTGGTGCCTTACATGGTGCGAGGGAAGACTCCTCCGGGGGGCGGAAAACGGCAACTTGCAGCGCTGAACACGATCCTAGGTGGGGCCAGGCAACGATCCTCTCGTTCTCCCCACGGACAGGACACGAATCGTTTCCACTAATCCCCTTTTTCACTCCTATGTGGCTTTCCCTCAACCCTCCCACAGGTCGTGTTCCTGCCATCGCTGCCCAGAATTGTCACTTGGAGCCACTTTGATCTGCGACGATGGCTCGGGAAGGACTGTTCTAGTCAACCCCTCTCTGCGTGAGAGCTGTGCCTGGGGGGCATGGAAACGCGACGGGCTCTGAGCAGACCGAGGATAAGAACAGCAGTTACACATTCCCCGCACAAAACCAGCCCGGGGAAGAGCCAGCCCTGCGCCTCTGGCTGCTTTAATGCAGCAGGGAGGTGGAAAGGAGGTTGAAGGATGCGAGCTCCCTGCCAGAACGGCTGGGTTTAGTCCTCTACCCTTAGTCATGGAATCATTAAGGTTGGAAAAGAGCTCCAAGATCATCTCACCTTGTTCAGCCTCTGTTTTTCTCTAGCAAGAGGCTGCCTCTTGTTCTGTGTCCTCACAGGGACAGGCTTGGGCATTCACGACATAGTAGGAGACACACAGAGTGAGCTCCTTTCTCCGTGGGGATTTGCTCTGCTCTCAAAGGGCAGCTCTGAGCACCAGAGTGGCTGTTGTCTCACTTGAATTCCCCCTGCTCTGCTCACCATCTCCTTCCTTCACCTTCTCCTTCCTTCACCTTCACCATCTCCTTCCTTCACCTTCTCCTTCCTTCACCTTCACCTTCTCCTTCCTTCACCTTCACCTTCTCCTTCCTTCACCTTCACCTTCTCCTTCCTTCACCTTCACATTCCTTCACCTCCCTGCCCCAGCAAGTCCCCGTGGGTTTCCCAAGGGTGAAACACGCAGAGGGCAGCAGCTGCTCTCCAGGTGAGTGACAGTGATGGGGACAAGAGGAGAAGGGATCCACAGCAGTGGGTTGTGACTTAACTCGTGTTAAATCCTTGACCCTGCAGTCTGATGCACACAACCCAACAATTTGGGGAACAAAACCCATGGCAGAAGTGACTTTTAAATGTCTGCCTACCCACCCGGCTCCCTCCTGGAGCTGAGTGATGCTGCACTGACTTGGCTCTCCCTGGGCTATATTTAGATCCAACACAGATCCACCAAATGTCACTGCTTTGTGCAGAGCTGAAGCCCTGCGAGTAGGAAGGCAGCTTGAACCAGGGGCTCTGCTGCTCCTCTGCCCACCTTAGTCTCCCTGCCCCTCTGCTGAACCTTCAGCTGATTGAAATCACCTGATGAGTACAAATTACTTATTTTGAGTGCTTCATTTTGGGGCTGCTTGGTTGTTTTTCTTTCTTTCTTTCTTTTTTTTTTGCAGTGAGTTTTACCAGCAGCAGATTACACAGTCCCAGACCTCCTGAAGTCTGTATTTTTCCCTCTGTTCAGCACTGACACTGTTACTATAATTAGAAGGATGTTGCTCTGTAGCAGCATCTAGTGCCAGAGCCACAGGCCTGGCAGCACCTTTCCCTTCCCTGGCTGCCCTGCCAGCTGGTTCTGCTGGCCTGGAATCACCAAGGAGCAGGGTGGTTGGATGTGGTGAGCTGATCCTGGTCAACAATTCCCACTGTGACCCTGCCAAAGTTTGGGGTTTATTTCCCTCTGTTTCCTAAATTTACTTCTTCCATGGGTTTTGCTTCCTAAATTGTTTGGTTGTGTCACTGTCACTCACCTGGAGAGCAGCTGCTGCTCTCTGTGTGTTTCATCCTTGGGGAACCCACAGGGATTTGTTGGGAAGGGGGAAGGGAGAGGGGAAGGGAAAGGGAGAGGGGGAAGGGGAAGGGAGAGGGGAGGGAAAGGGAGAGGGGAAGGGAAAGGGAGAGGGGGAAGGGGGAAGGGAGAGGGGGAAGGGGGAAGGGGGAAGGGAGGGGAAACAGCAGGGGGGAATTCAAGTGAGAAAATAGCAACTCTGCTGCTCGACATGGGTGTCCCCTGAGGTCCCTGGGGCGCAGTGGCTGTCTCTGCAGCCCTGATGGGGGAGCATCACAGCAGCCAGGTGCCCTCGGCCATGGAGAGGCTGGACAGAGCCTCCTCTCAGCTCCTGCCTCTCCTGCCATCACTCTGCAATGGCAGATGTCATCAGCCTCATAAATATAAACTGTGGGTACTGGAGCCTCGCTGTTTCCAGGGCAACCCTGCTGGCTCAGCGCCGCTGGCTCACCAGCTCCACACTCCAGCACACCAACGGCACCCACACCTCCAGCAGCTTTTCCCTGGGGTCCTTCTGTGGCCCTGTTTTGGGTGTTGAGCTGAGCAGAGAGGAGGCAGCCAGCAGAGGGGTGGATGGCTGTGGGCTGGCTGCAGGGTGCCAGGCTCGCCTCATTTGAGGTGTCTGTCTGGGGAGAGCCTGGCAGCAGCGCAGGCAGGGGGCTCTCACCCAGCAACTGACCCGTGGCTCTGCCCTGAAGCTCTGCTCCTATTTATAGCTTGTGCAGCAGCACCGAGCCAAAACCCTCCGAAGCTCCACGTGGTCCCTGCCCAGGCCTCCAAGCTGCTTTCCCGTGGCTCCTGCTTCTCCCCATGGGGCACCCACAGCACCCACTTCCTCCCACCCAAACAGAGGGTGCCCAAGGCACCAGCTGCACCCGGAGAGGCACTTGGGGGGCACCCGGGGGTGTGGGGACTCGTGTGTACCCGGGGTGTGGGTGCTCACCTATGAACCTAGGGGCTCAGGTGCCCTTGCGTGCACACGGCGGTGCTTGTCTGCGCACCCCGAGGTGCCCGTGTGTGCACCCAGGGCTTCGGGTACCTGCCTGCGCACCCCGAGGTGCCCGTGTGTGCACCCAGCGGTGCAGCTGCCCGTGTCTGCATGTGGGTGCTGCTCTGCACACCCAGAGGCGCCCGCCTGCGGCTCCCCGTGCAGGCTCCCCTCACTCCCGCAGCCGTGCCCCCACCTGCTGGCGCTGTCCCGGGGCTGGGGGGCGGCCAGGCGGGGCGGAGCCCAGCCGAGCCCCCGCCCTCCCGGTAGCGTCGTTCACCGCCCCCGCCCCGCTCGGTGCCGCCCCGCGCTCGGCTCTCCCGGCCGCGCTCCGCGCTGGCGGCTCCCCGGGGCCCGATGGCCGGCGCGGTGCGGCCCCGGCCGCCGGGCAGCGCGGAGCGGTGTTGAGCGCGGCCTCCGCGGACCCCGCAGCTGGGGGCCAGGGGCTCTCCGTGCGCGGCCGGTGGCGGCTATGAGCGGGGCACGATGATGATCGACACTCAGGTGAGTTCCGCGCTTCCCCCGGTCGGCTCCGGGCCGCTCCCCAAAGCACTTTCCCGGAGCTCTCCAAAGCTTCCCCGGCTCCGGGGCGCAGCTGCCCCTCGGTCCCCTCCGGCAACCCGCGGCGGGGTGGGGACCGGGACGGGCTCAGGGCAGCCCACGCGTGTGTCCGCCACGGGTGACTAATGCGAGTGCGGTGCCAGGGAGGGGGGGTTCTCAGCCGGGGGTGTCCCGGGGGTCTGTGGCTGCAGGTGTCCGTCCCTTGCTGCCTGCAGGTGGCGGAGGGCACCGTGGGTGTCAGCGACCCTGACCCTGCGCTGCTGCGGGAGCTTGGGCAGAGCAGAACCGGCAGCTTTTACCGCGGTGGGGGTCGGTTTGTTTTGCTTTCTGGCCGTGTTATGGGTAAGTGCGGCCGGTGGAAGCGGGGATGAAGGGTTGCGAAGGAAAACGGGACAGTTTGGGATGGGGTCTGGCCGCTGGTGCGATGCTGCAGCCGCTCCTGAGCTGCTGGCAGGCTGTGAGCTGCTGCGTGTGGTGCCAGCCAGGGCTGCAGTGCTCAGGCCAAGTGGCACCTGGAGGTTCCTTATCGCTGCATGGGGCGTTCATGAGGCGAAACGAATCGAAATTGAAGAGAAGTGAGCAAAGCCTCCACGTTCACAAACCCGCCGGTGCTTTGGGGGTAGGGAGGATGAAGCAGAGGCTTGACATTTTGGGGGGGTGTCTCATCAGGAAGTGGCTCTCTTTAGTTCTGATTCTCCTCGGACTTTGCCCTTTCTGTTTCCCTTCTTGTGTTCCCCTCCTGATATCAAACCCTGGGAAGGGAAGGGAAGAGAATGGAAGGGGGAGGTCTGTGCTGCTGCCCCTGTTGGGGTGGTGGGAAGGTAAGGGGGCAGCGATGGCTCCTGGGAGCCCCAGAATGAATAAAGGGAAGGGCTGATGCTGTGATGGAAAAGTGAGCTGGGATCCATTTTTGGACTGGAAAATGTGCATACCAGAGCCACCCCCTGCACCCAGTAGGTCCTTTTGGTCTGGGCCTCCTTTGCTTTGTTCCAGCCCTGTAAACAAGACACTAAATTAGCTTTGTTGGGGGTAAGTGTGTGAGGCAGCAGCTAGTGCCAGCATGCCCCGGTGCTGGGTTGTGGCACATCCCTTGGGGAAAGGGAATTGGCAACCAAAATATTGGATCCTGACCCTGGCAAGGGGTCAAGACCAAGAACACTCTGTCGCCATGGGGGTGGACTGGAGAGAACTGGTAGTGGACTGGAGACAATAATGTTGCTGGGAGACCCAGATCGGTGCAGAACTGTCTAGAAACGATGTCCAGAGCTGAGCCTCCCATGCTGAGGCATGCAGGTTGCATTCCTGTGGAGAGCTTTGCATTAAGGTCCTGGCTTTAACCTTCCCATCACTTGTTACCCTTCCCTCCACACTGTGCTTGGGGAAGCTGAGGCACGGGGAGGGCTTTGCTCCAAGTGCAGGGTCCTGCGTGGTGGATGCTATGGTGGAGAGCACAGCTTAGAAGCCTCCATTCCTCCTGCATGTCCTGCCTGTAGAGGAGGAGGACTTTGCTGTTGCAGGGGTGCAGTTCATCCCAATCAAGTCCCTTGTGGCTCCCAGTTCAGAGGAATTTCCAGCTGTGGCCGCACCCTGCCAGCTCTCGGGGCTGTACAGCAACATTTTTCGTGCCTCATAAATGTTTCTCTCCTTGGTTGCTAAGGGAAAGACCCACACAAACAACTGGGGAAACAAGAGTGCTGCAAAGTAAACATGCTGAGCAAACACAGGGAGATCCTCCTCCTTCATCTCTGACCTGCTTGCAGGTGTGCCGTGCAGGGCGTCCTGACATGTGAAAGCGAAGCTTCCTCTGCAAGGAACTGAGACCTTGCAGGTGAGCTGGGGGCAGCAGGTGGCTTCCACCCTGGAGCCGAGCTCCCAGCGCTTCACACTCCATCCCTTCTCTCCCTTACTGCCCGTTTGGGCTGGGGAAAGGAGCAGATGGTGGACAAGCAGTCTTGGGGCTGGCTGAGGGCAGCAGGCAGAGTGCCTGAGCGCAGGCTGGAGCAGGGCTGGTTCTGTGTCATCTGCCGGGAGAGCTGTGTCTGAGCGGCTCCAACGGCCAGGAGTTAACTCCTGGTGGGCGCTGCTGCGGGTAGGAGGGCGAGCTGGCAACAAGTGATGGCAAGCGAGAGCCCAGCTGGCAGCAGGGCCGGGGAGGAAGGGGGTGGAGAGATGCAGAGTCCCTCCTCAGCGTGGTTCAGCTGCTCCATCTGGAGCTCCCACTCCTGCCTGCGTGTGCCTGCAGACAGGGCTGGTGAGACGTGAGCAGAGGATGCAGCGACTGCTGCAGGCTCCAGAATAAATCTCTGGGCTGCTGTAGTGATTGATGTGACATCCTGTAGCTCAGTGCAGTTCATCTTCAGGGTCAGTTTGCTTGGAGAGGGCTGTGTGTGTGCCAAGAGAGGAGAGGTTTTCCAGGGCGTCTTGGGGGTTGTGCTTTTCAGTTCCTTGCAGTGCTTCGGCTGTGCCATTCCCTACGTGGTGCCCAGCTGCTGGCACTTGAGGAGCAGGGCTCCTCCTCACCTTGTGTGGTGATCTTTCAAGCAGTCTGTGCTATCCATCAATCAGTGCTGGCTGTGCTTCTGATACCTTTCCCATTGCTATAGCAACACATGGCTCCGGGAGGCTGCCAGCGTGCTCCCCAAGCAGAGAAACTGCTTCACCTGCCACCCAACCACAGTCACCTGTGGAGCAGGGGTGGCTTAATTGGCAACTGCCCACAGCTGCTGGGCTGGGGAGGGGGCAAAGAAACTGTGTGAGGCTGACCCTGTGCTCCCAGGTGTTGCCACTACCTGGAGTGATAGGGTGAGAGGGCATGCATGGTCTCACCTGCCAGGGTCTGGGAGTTCTCTCCAAAGGAGACACTCGAGATGCTTGGACAAGATGACCTTTGAGGGTCCCTCCCAACCCTGTGAGTCTGGGAGTGTTGGGGGCTGTTTGTCTCTGCCCCCTCCCCTTGCTTGTAGATGTTCTTCACCTGCAGGCTGCTGATGGAGGAGGGAGGTTGTTGCCTGCTTTTGCTTATTTGGTGTCTTCCTCCATCTCCTTCACACACTGTGGTCACTAAGTGGCTCTGGGACACTCTTTTGTCCCTCTCCACCTCCCCATCTTGCTGTCCTTTGCTTGTCTGTGCAAACCAGAGGCTGTCCCCAGTCACTCAGCTGTGAGTGGCCACCAGGACTTCTGTAGGGCTGCCTTCCCTCTGCAGAGCTGCTGCTGCTGCCTCCGTGCCTGGCTTGGTGCTGGCTGGGGATGCGTTTTGCATGCTGCCGTGAGCTGTGGAAGCCCTGCGTGGGCAGGCCAGCGGCTGTCCAGCCACTCGGGGCCAAGTGGGGCTGTGCAGCAGGTGGCACTGTTGTTTTCCCTATGAGCTGCTGGTGCCTGCTGTCGTCAGAGCGGAGAAGGGTCAGCGGCGAGGCGGCTGAGGCACGGCAGGCATCGCAGAACCAACCAGGTTGGAAGAGACCTCCAAGACCATTGGCACAGCCCAAGCTGGGCTCTGCTGCGGGTAGCAGAGCTGCTCAGCAGAGCTTGATGCTTGCACCCTGCTCACCAGGGAGGAGCTGCCTGGAGGAGCTTGGTGATGAGCAGTGAGAGGCAGCTCCGTCCTTGGAGACCTGAGGGGCAATCCCAAAGCCACTGTGGGCCTGCTGTGAGACCCTTCAGCAAGGGCCACGTCCAGCCCTGCATCCCTCCTATGAAATGAAAGCCCTGATCCACAGCTGCCTTTTGTGCTTTTCCCGCTGTCAACCCATCCCCCAGCTTTCCCTAGCTGTGAGCTTGCCATCAGTGGTGGCTGGAGAGGCTGGAGAGGCGCTTTTGCTGCTTCCAGGCTGCCACATGCCACATTGGTGCAGTGCTATTTAAATGCACCCACAGCTGGATGTGCTCAGCTGCCTTTCCAGTGGCTGGAGCAGTGCTGGGCAGCCAGGAGTGGCTGTGGCAGCTGCTGGCAGGCAGCTCTTTGGGTGCTGAGCTGGTCCCCAGGTAAATATCTGCCCAGTTTGCCCCCAGATAGACAGATACCCCAGTTTGCACTGCCTGGAGTCAGCCTCAGGCACTGCAGCATCCTCTGGCAGCGCTGGAGCCTCCAGATGTGAGGAGGTTTCCCTGCTGGGATTGCCCAGGTCCGTCCAGCCTGCATGACCCATGGTGAGGGTTCACCCAGCTGTGTTCCTTGGGGGTTTGCACTCTGAACCACTTGATTTCTTGGGCACCTTTTGTCTCCCAGGGCCCCTGGGAGCAGGCTCTCTGCAGGGTGTCCCTGTGGATATTTGTGTTCTGCGCTGGCTTTTCCCTCCCTCCCATTGTAAGCTTTGGCCTCGGGTCAAAGACAACGTTGGAGCTGACGTCAAAGGCAGCGTGGTGGTGGCGTGCTGGGGGGTGCCAGGCTTCCAGGCCAGAGTTCCTGCTCCCCTGAGGGCCCAGGAGTGCGGTGGGAATTCATCCCCTGCCAAGATTCACAGCCCCCCGGCGCTGCTGGGTCTGCTGAGCTGTGCTCCAGCCTGACCCCCGGGCTCCTGCCTTGCCCTGCCTGGGGCTGCCGGCTGTGGAATGCTCCCTGGAGCAGCAACACAGCCACAGAATGGTTTGGGTTGGAAAGGACCTTAAAGAGCATCTAGCTCCAACCTCCTGCCGTGGGCAGGGACACCTCCCACCAGCCCAGGCTGCTCAAGGCTTTGTCCCACCTGGCCTTGAACACCTCCAGGGAGGGCTCATCCATGAGCTCCCTGGGCAGCCTGTTCCAGTGTCTGCCTCTCCTCACTGTAAAGAATTTCTCCCTAATCTCCAGTCTAGCCTTCCATCTCAGAGCCATTCCTCCTCATCCTGTCGCTCCCAGCCCTTGCCAAAAGTCCCTCCCCTTGTAGCCCTCTTCAGATACTGCAGGGCTGCTCTAAAGTCCTTCACCACCCTGCCTGGAGGCACTTCAGAGATGGGGAGAAGGAAGGAAGGAAGGAGGCAAGGCAAGGGCTTTGGGAGGGGTGCAGTGATGCCCAGGTGGATCACTTGCCTGCTGCAGCTCAGAGGGATGGAGGAACCTTCCCTTGGTCTGTTCTGCTTCTGTGGAGGGTCTGGAAAAAATCAGAGAGGCTTTGGGTGTGGTGTCAGAGCGCTGGGATGTCAGGAGATCCCAGATAAGGCTCCACACCCTCCTGCAGGCTCTTGAGAAGAAAGAGAGGAGCAGGGAGAGATGAGTGAGGTGTTTGATGCAGGCTGCCCAGTGCTGTTAGTTAGGAGGGGTCACTCCCGGTGCTGCCAGAGATGTGCAGCTGGGGGGCAGGTTGTCAGCACAGCCCAGGGGCGATGCTCTGCCCAGAACTCATGGCGTGGCCACCCGAGCCTCCCTGCAGCCTCCCCCAGAGGCATGTGCTGGCTGAGATGGCCCTGGGGGCTGTGTCTTGGCTTGCACCCTCAGGACATCCTCTGCTCCTCTTTATCTTCCCTCCTCCATGCACTTCCCACTCTGTTTCCCACTGCCCTGCTCTGAGCACCCTGCCTGACCCGGAGGCAGGAAGCAAACCCTGCCGGGGCCAGAGGAACTCTCCTGGCTCCGTGCTGCCCGTGGCACAGGATGGGGGAGGTCAGGGTCACCTCACAGGGCAGCCTGCAGGCCCCTTTGAAATCTTTGGCAGCCACCCACCCTGCCCTGCTCTCCCTGGCTCCCACCTCGCAGCACTGTGAGTCCCCTGCCCAGGCTGCTCCGTGCCCTGTCCCCTGCACTCCTGGCTCTCCACTTCCCTGAGGAGGAGGTGGCAGTGGTGTGAGAAGCAGCCAGGAGTGGCCAAGGTGGCACAGCAAGGTCCAGGGCAGGAGGAAACAGCCTGGTGAGGATGCCTCCTGCTGTGTGCTCTGCTCTGGGCTTCAGGGAAGAGGAGCACAGCCAGCCCTGGGCTGCTTTCCAGCTCCTCTCCAAGGGGCAGCTCCTGGCGGGAGGGGATGGAGAAGACTTCCCGTGGCAGGGGTGGTGAAGGTGTGCAGCAGCTTTGGCTGTGCAGAGCCGGGAAGCCACTGCAGCCTGAGCTGTGGGGTGCCTGTGGGGCAGGTCTGGGGGCTGCCCACCAGGAGGCTGGAGGAGCAGGGGGATGTCCTTTCTCTGGGTGGCTTCTTTTTTCCCCTGGGAGAGGTCCCACATTAGCTGCCTCCTCCTCCTCCCCGTAGCAATGCTCCCTGCTCCTGGCTGTTTGAGGGCCCTGTTTTGCTTGGCAGAGGTTGAAAGCCTCAGCAGGCTTCAAACCCTCCTGTGCAGCATTTCCATGGTGACAGGCAGGCGCTTCTGGTGGCTCTGCTGTCCTGGGTGGCACCAGAATAACGAGGCTGGGGCGAGTGGGGCTTGCAAGTCAGACCTTCTGGCCCCACAGCCTGAGCCCAGTGCCAGGGAATCCCCCAGTACCTTCCTTCCCCAGTGCTCATGGTGGGCAGTTTATTTTCCCCTCTGTGGGATGAGCAGGAAGAGGAGGAAGGGGTTGGTTTGGGGGAGCTGTGTCCAGCCTGCTGCACGGCACTGGCTGGGGGGGGGGGGCTGCAGTGTGCCCCCTGACAAAGAGCCCATCCTGTGCCTCTGCATTCAGAACCCCCCTGGAAAACATTGGGGCTGGCAATTTGCAGTGCTGTGTGAAGAGCTAATTGAAGGGAAGGGAAGGGGAGATGACTGATCAATGCTGCCACGGGCTGGGGAGGGCATTTCTGCTGCTGGAAAGATATTCATCTCCCCACTGCTGCAGACCCTCCTCCTCCTCCTCAGGTTAACCAGGTAATAAAATCATGGAATGGGTTGGGTTGGAAGGGACCTTCAAGATCATCCAGTTCCAATCCCCCTGCCATGGGCAGGGACACCTCCCACCAGCCCAGGCTGCTCAAAGCCTCACCCAGCCTGGCCTGGAACACCTCCAGGGATGAGGCAGCCACAACCTCTCTGGACAACCTGTCCCAGTGTTCCACCATCCTCATAGTAAAGAACTTCTTCCTGATGTCCAGTCAAAACCAGTTTCAAACCATTGTCCCTTGTCCCACCTCCACAGACCCTTACAGAGAGCCCCTCCCCAGCTTTCCTGCAGCCCCTTCAGGATCCGTGGTGCCAAGTGACAGGACGAGGGCCAGCAGGCACGGGCTTGAACGTGGGGAGCTCATGGGGAGGATCTTCTTTACTTGGGGGGTGGTGGAACACTGGAACAGGCTGCCCAGAGAGGTGGTGGAGCCTCCATCTCTGGAGTCATCCAGAACCTACCTGGGTGCTGAGCCTGCTTCAGCTGGGTGGTTTGACTTGATCTCCAGGTCCCTTCCAGTGCCCCCCATTCTGTGAAGTCACCCAGCACCTCCTGGAGGTGGGCACTGCCCTGGGTGGCTCTGGCTGCTCATGCAAGTCCCCTTTGCAGTGCTCCCGGTGCTGCCTGCAAGGGTGTTTAGTTGATGGGATTATGCAGCTTTCCTGTCCTTAGGCAACAGAAATCGGTGGTGGCCCCCAGGGCTCCGCTTCCTCCCATCGGCATCCATCTGGCTGTGGGGCCAGGCCCTGGGGCAGGGCTGTGCCACCTCCCCTGCTGGTGTGGCCTCCTGCAAAGGCAGAGGGAGGATGCTCTCGGTCCACCAGTGCCAGCTGGTGTTTGTCCAGCTGCAGAGGGGCTGGTGGGTGCGGTGCCTGGCACCACACAGGCACTCAGGGTGCTGGGGTGTGCCAGCGGGCCGGATGCTGTCGCCCAGCTCCCTCGTCCCTGCTGTTTGGCCAAGCATTTTCCCTTTCTCCACCCAACAGTGGTGGCTTGGCCAGGAGCTGAGAGCAGGAATCACTCTGCAGATGCCTGGGGGGGCTTCCCCCTCCTCTCTGCTCTGAGAAGGTGTCTGCAGAGGCTTGGAAGGGTGGCTGCTTCATCTGTGCAATGCAGAGGGAGCTCACAACTCGCCATCCCCCACATCCAGCAGGCTCCCAGCCCCTGAGGGGCTGCAGAACTGGAAGGGGATGGGGTTTGGGGGCTGCAGCCCCCTCCATGATGGGCTGCACGTCTGTGCTGCACTGGGGCCAGGCCTGGGGGAGCTGAGGTCTGGCCACAGCCCTTGGGGAGGTCAGGGAGGAGCCTCTCAGCTCTCTGGACTGTGTCCATGGGCTCAGCCTGGTGGGAAACTGAGATGAGTGTTGGGATGAAGTAGGAAGTGGTGCCCGGGGCAGCTGTGGGCTGCAGGGGTCTGTCCTCCTTGCCCTCCAGCAGTGTGGTGGTACTTGGGGTATGAGGGAACTGGGGAGCTGCTCCATGAGGTCTGTCTAGGGAGGGGGTCCCTGGAGAAGCAGCTGGGGAGCAGTGGGTGCCCTTTCTTGAGCAGCCCTGCCTGCCCTGGGGCACCTGGGGGCTGCGGTGTTGGTGTCCCCAGCCTGTCCCTGTCTCCGGGGGGAAGGTGGCTATGGGAACTCAGTCAACTGTTGCCATGACAGCCTGGAGCTGGGCTCGCTCCCGGCGCCCTGCCCGCCCCGCAGCTCCCATGGGACTGATGTCACCAGGATAAAGCACTTCCAGAGCAGGATGAGGCAGCTGGAGCACAGGCAGCAGAGCTCTTTTATCCTGCTGCTGCAGGGAGGTGGTCTTGGAAGCAGGGAGGAGGAGTGTAGCTACCTGATGGTCCCTGCCCGGTGGGGGAGAGGAGGTCCTCAGTCTCATTTGCATCCCCATGAGCTGCACCTCTGGTCCCCGTTGCTGCAGTGACTGTCTCCATGGAGACTGCTCCAGCACAGCCACATCGTGGGGACCACAGAGGGGGAGGCCACGGGGAAGCTTCTCTACCAAAAGGCTTCTCAGAGACTGGAGCAGGCTGCCCAGGGCAGTGGCTGGGTCTCCCCATCCCTGGGGGTGTCGAAAAGCCATCCAGCTGTGGTGCTCCAGGCATGGTGTAGTCGTGGCCCTGGCAGAGTTAGATACCATGGGGAAGGCTCTCAAAGACTGGGGCAGGCTGCCCAGGGCAGTGGTTGGGTCTCCCCATCCCTGGGGCTATGTAGGAGCCATCCAGCTGTGGGACCAGATCCAGGGTGTGGTGTAGCAGTGGCCCTGGTGGAGTCAGGGAATGGTTGGAACTGATGATCTTGGTCCTTCCCTCCTCCCCCTCCCCACTGGGACGTGCTGGCTCCCAGGGTGCTCTCTCAGCTCCCAGGGGAGTGTGGAAACTGAAAATCCCTCAAGTGGTGAACGTGTGGAGGAATCCCAGGAACACTAATTGGCTTCCCCCCACCCCACCCCCTCCGCCCTTGAACGCTCGCTGGCTCTCGCTCCGTGTGGGTAATTGCTACTCTGCACCTATTAAAAAGGCATCTCAGGCTTCTCAGGGGCTTGATTGCAAATTAATTTTGCATATGCATCTATTCTGGGGAGCAGGGGAGTTGATTCAGCTCAGGGTGCTGGGTGCCAGATGGGCTTTCCACGGGTGTGAGGTGCAGCTTGAGTTGTGTCCTCACCGAGAGTAGCTGCGAGGGAGCCAGGGGAGGCTGCTTCAGACAGAACCCTGACAGCAAGGCTGCAGGTGCAGCCGGGGGGGGTTGGGCTCCTCCCTCGTTTGGGACAAGAGGGAAAGGATTTCAGGTGGGATGCCCAGAAGAAGACGCCAAGGTGCCTTTAATTTTCACTGAGGAGCACGGAATCAGCTTGGTTGGAAAAGAACTTTAAGGGAGTTCTTAGGAGGGCTTCTTGTGCCAGGGTGAGAGGGAAGGGATTGCAGCTTGGGGAGGGCAGATTTAGCCTGGAGATGAGGAGGAAAGTCTTTACAGTGAGGGTGAGGAGGCACTGGAAGAGGCTGTGGATGCTCCTTCCTTGGAGGTGTTCAGGGCCAGGCTGGATGAGGCCTCTGAGCAAGCTGGGCTGGTGGGAGGTGTCCCTGCCCACAGCAGGGGGGTTGGAACCGGATGAGCTTTAAGGTTCCATCCAACCTTAGTGGTACTGTGAATCATGGAACCCAACCACAAGCTTGGAAAACTCAGTGTTCTGCCTGCTCCTGCTCTCCTGGAAGTGCCATGGGGCATCCATCTCCACACCTGTGCCCTGCCCCTGCCTCTCCAAACCTTCCCACAGGCTTCTCCACGTGGCAGCTCTCTTCAGAGGGCTGCTGGCAGGTTGGGATTTCTGTGCTTTCAGAAGCAGATTTCCTCTTTCTGATGCTGCCAAGCATCAAAGGGGAAGAGCTGCTGGGGTTTTTCCATTTGCCTCTCGCTCCTCGTGCAGCTTTGTTTCCTCTCTGCTTTTCTGTCAGCCTGGCAGAGCAAAAATCCAGCAGAGAGCTCCGTGTCCGTTCTCTCAGGGAGCAGCATTCCCAGGCGAGAGCAGGATGCTGTGGGGTTGGGAGCTGCAGCTTCCCTTGACAAACAAACTTCCTATTGTTCCTGCTGGGCAGTTTGCTTCAGTTGTGTGGAAGTCTTTGATGCTGGACGGCATCAAGCCTTGGAGTCAGCCTTCCTTAGGTGGCCTTCGCCCTCCTGAGTCACTGGGTGTGTGGAAGTGGCCAGCGTGGTGGGGGAGGCTGGTCACCGGCTCTTGGAGCAAGCTGGATGGTTATGCCATGGTCTAAGATCCTCCTGGGCATGAGTGCATGGAGAAGAGTGTGGCCAGCAGGTCAAGGGAGGTTCTCCTCCCCCTCTACTCTGCCCTGGTGAGGACTATGTGTGGAGTATTGGGTCCACTGTGGGGCTCTCCTATTCAAGAGGGGCTGGAGAGAGTCCAGTGGAGGTTCTGAGGATGATGGAGGGACTGGAACACCTCTCCTGTGAGGAAAGGCTGAGAGACCTGGGGCTGTTCAGCCTGGAGAAGGGAAGACTGAGAGGAGATCTTATTAACACTTATAAGTACCTGAGGGCTGGGGGTCAAGAAGGTGCCAGGCTCCTTGCAGTGGTGTCCTGACTAGGGGCAGGGATGCAAACTGGAAGCCAGGAGGTTCCACCTCAGCACGAGGAGAAACTTCTTTGGTGTGAGGCTGCTGGAGCCCTGGAGCAGGCTGCCCAGAGAGCTTGTGGAGTCTCCTCTGGAGACTTCCAAGCCTCATCTGGATGTGCTCCTGTGTGACCTGCCCTGGGTGATGCTGCTTTAGCAGGAGGCTTGGACTGGATGATCTCCAGAGGTCCCTTCCAGCTCTCCCCATTCTATGGCTCTGTGGATTTGGCTCTGAAGCCTGCATCCTCCAGGCAGGATCCCTCACATACCCAAGCAGGGCAGCTGGGGCTGCTCACACCTCTCAGCCCTCCTCCTTGAGGGACTGGGTGCACTTCCCAGGGCAGGAGTCAGGCCCTGCCTGGGGGGCAGCAGCAGAGCACTTGGGAGCAGGCTGCACCCAGCGCAGGGATCACAAACACATTTGCCCTGCAGTTGCTCTTCTCCTGCCAAGACTCCTACTGGAAAACAGAGTTCTCCCAGTACTGGTTGCCAAGCAGTGAGGTCCCATGATGGCCTTTATCTGCTCAGCTGGATCTGCAGGAAACAATAAAGCTCCAGTGCACAATGAAACGAAGAGGAGTCGGTGGCTGTGCTGGGGCTTCCCTGGCTGCCCGGAGTGGGGCAAGGTGATGCCAGGGGGAGACTTCTCCTCCACCCCTTGCAGGGCTTCCCCCACAACTTGGGCTGGCACAGGCTGCTGGTGGGCTCCAGCAGTGAGTTAGCCCTGTGCTGGTGGGGATGGACCTCCTGTGAGCCACGCAGTGCTGGGGTTAAGGAGCTTGGCTGCTGCTGGAGGCTCTGGGCTGGTGGCAGGGATTCCACTCGTGGCAGCCAGACTGCAGGAGGAGTAGGATGAGGCTGTCGCTCAGAGATCTGCGTGGGATCATCCTGTCTGGGCTGGCTGGATGCTGGGGGAGTCTTTGCCTTGCACCTTTGCTGAAAACAAAGAACTCCTGGTGGGAAACTGTTCAAAACCACGCCAGCAAGCTTCAGCTGAAGGACCCTTAGGGTCCCCAGTGCCTGGGGCAGGTGTCTGGGGACTCTGGTGGGTGGACATGCTTAAGCTGGCCCCTGGTGGGGAGGGGAATGTTCCACACTGTCTCTGGGGCTCTTTGCATGGTGACAGCATCTGGCTGGGTACCTCTGGCCAAGGTCCTCCATGCACAGCAGCTCTCATGTCCCATCAGCCCCCATCTGCTGTGCCCTACTGCTGCTGCTTTGAGGTGGGAGCAGCTCTTCATCTTCTCTCCCTCTGCTGCTCTGCCAGGCACCTCTCCTGGCACCCTGCACTTGTAGTTTTGCTCTCCATCCCAGGCTGCTGGAGTGGTTTTGACTCCTCCAGAAGGATTATCCCTTTGGCACCTTCATGCTGCCTGGTGGGAGGCTGGGGGCTCTGGGGACCAGCAGGATGAACTGAGCCCCTGCCAGAAGTGTGTGCTCCATGGCAGCAACCTCTGCCACCTGTCCCTTGCTGTTTCCTTGAGGTCCAGGGGAGCCCTGCAGACCCAGGCACCAGCAGCTGGTGGGACTCCCACACCACCTCTGCAGATCCTCCTGTTCCCATGGGAAAGACCTGCCACTGAACAGGGTGAGAAGTGGGTTCCTGGGGATGTTTTCCATGCAAACTCTGGCACTTGAGTGTGAAATCTGTGTCCTTTCCAGGCTGCTGGTGCAGCCACTTGAGGCTGGTTGGAAGGTGCAGCCCCAGCTGGCCAAGCCCCAGCTTCTTGCTGCAGGTGGTTATTGGAACACTGTGCTCTGCCAGCCTGGTGCTGCAGGGAGGTGAGCAGCCCCAGCTGGGGCTGAAGCATGGCTTTGAGTCACCTTTCCTGGAGCCAGAGCTGGGGGTGCTGCCCGTGCTGGGGGCAGATTCTGAGGTGGTTGCAGCAGTGTGAAAGCTGGGACTGTGCCCCCTGGGAGCACACCTTGGGCTGTCACCAGGACACCAGGTGTGGAGAGGGGCAGCGGCCAGACCGTTGCCGAAACGCTGTGCCAGGGAGAGGTCCCTGGACGTGAGGAGCAATTGCTTCACTGCAAGGGTGGTCAGGGACTGGCACAGGCTGCCCAGGGAGGTGCTGGAGTCCCCAGCCCTGGAGGTGCTCAGGAAACCTGTGGCCATGGCACTTGGGGCCAGGGTTTAGTGGCCCTGGGGGTGGTGGTTGATGGTTGGACTGGATGCTCTTGGAGGTCCTTTCCAACCAAAACAATTCTGCCATTCCATATTGCTTTGTCCATGTGCTGGAGCTGTCATCTCCCTTCTCCCCTCCCCACTGAAACCATTCCTGGGGCTGCTGCAGTGTTGCCCTCTGCATCCTGTGCTGCTGCTGGTCTCAGCCAGATGCCAGCTGGAAAAAGCTCATTTCCAGTTAAAGCTTTTTTTCATGGAGGGTTTATCCTTCTCTGGGCTCGTTCCAGGCTTGCCCAGTAGCTCCCATTCCCACAGCATGCCAGCACTTGGTTTTCTCAGCCTTGTGTTTCCCATGGGAATGAAGTGCTGGACCCCTCTGTGGTCCCAGTGTGCTGGGAAGGTGCCCAGCGCCCCCTGCGAGCAGCACGGAGGATCTGTGTGTGTGAGATCCCTCTAACCCCAGCACCTCAGCCCTCTCTGGCTCCTGTGGGAATGCCTCAGCGCAGCAGGGAGGCCAGGACGGAGCAGGGCTGGTGCTGGCTGGGTGCTGAGCAGGGCTGGCCAAGCCCAGCTTACCTAACACCTTTGGAATGCCTGGCTCAGCCCAGCTCAGCAGGGCTCCTGGGCTCTGCTCCCAGTCCCAGGCACCAGGCTGGTGGCCTCAGGCAGTGCCTGGCTTTGGGAAAACTGGGACAGGGCTGAGCCATCCCAGGCTTTTGCCCTGCATTTGGCAAAGGGCAGCCCCAAGATAGGACCTGCTGGTGCACTGGGGTGGTGGGAGGCCACCCCAAAAACGCCTGCCTGGAGCAGGGTCTGCTTGCCCCATTTGTGGCGGTCCCTGGGAGGTGTGGCAGGTGCCAGGCTCCCCTGGCAAAGCTTCCCACACAGAACTGACCTGCAGGTAACCACAGAATGGTTTGAGTGGGAAGGGATCTTCAAGATCATCCAGTTCCAAGCCCCTGCCATGGGCAGGGACACCTCCCACCAGCCCAGGCTGCCCAAAGCCTCATCCAGCTTGGTCTTCAGCCCTTCCAGGGCTCAGGTGACCACAACTTTTCTGGACAACCTGTTCCAGTGTCTCACCACCCTCCCAGCAAACCATTTCTTCCCAATGTCCAACCTACACTTCCCCTGCTCCAGTTTCAATCCATTCCCTGCCCTGCCCTATCACTGCAAGCCCTTCTAGAAAGTCCCTCTCTGGCTTGAGGTACTGGAAGGCTGCTCTAAGGTCTCCCCAGAGCCTTCTCCAGATATCCCAACCCATGCCATTTGTCTCACCACCCTCACAGTGAGGAGCTATGGTCACCAACATTCCCTGCCTTCAGTGCCAGGCTGCACTGTCAGTGCCACAAGGCTCCCAAGTGCTCCCCGGGGGTGAATTACTTGAGCCTCACCGTGCTCCTTGGAGTAGAGGAAGGCAGAATCACAGAGACATTCAGGTTGGAAAAGACCCTCAGGATCACCAAGTCCATTGGGCACTGCCTGACAATGGAAAGCAAGGGATGGGAGCAGAGCAGGAAAGGAAAGGGGAGGCTCCAGCCCAGATCACTCAAGCTCTCTCGCCTCACACCCTCTCATCCTTCCAGCTCTGCCTGTCTGCCCGCACAAGAGCCGGAGGGAACCGCTGTAGCTGCTGCTGCAGACGAGGTTTGATCCTAATCAGCAGCCCGCAGCGGCAGGCAGGACCTGTTGTGTCCGGCGGAGACAATGCGCGGCTTTTGCGAGTGCCGCGCATGTCGATGAGGCTGACGAGAACCCCAAACAACAAACCAGCCCCCGCCCGCCGGGGCGACAACAACCCGACCCCAACAGAAACAGCGAGCAGCGGAGAGGGCAGCGGGAACCGGGCTCCCAGGCTGGCCGGGAAGGAAAGGAGAGGCCGTGGCGAGGCTGGCAGAGGGCTGTGGAGTCCCTGGGAGCATCGGCGGCTCGGCACACACAGGCGCACTGCCTCACACAGGCGCACACCCGGCAGCTCTTGGTGCAGCTCCTCCAGCTCTTTTGATTCACGAGGAAGGAAATAAGACCTCAGAGAGCAGCAGAAGCAGCAGCAGCAGCCCTTGGGGAGATGTGCTGACCAACGAAACCAATTAATTGAATATAGATATTTACATATTTCTTACACAATTCTTGAGCGAGGAGCGAGCTCCAGGCTGGGCTTTTGGTGTTTGTTTTGCTGCCGTGGGCTGGATCTGCTCCTGCAAAAGGGAGTGGTGGAGGAGAGAAAGAAGAATGAGCAGCCCCTCCGTGCCTGGGAAGATGGAGGCAAAACCTTTGTTCAACGTGCAGAAGGCTCTGGTGCAGCCGGTGCAGATGTGCATGCTGGATATCCCCCTGAGCGTGCAGGACGACGATGTGAGTAGAAAAGGCGAGGGAGCCCCCAGCTGCGAAGGGACGGGGGCGGGTGTGCGAGGGGGGCAGAGAGGTGCTGGGACCCCACCCCGGCGCTCTGCGGGGCTGGTGAACTTCTGGTGAAGTTGAAAGACGCCAGGAGCTGGCACCGCCTTCAGCAGTGACTGTTTCCTCTTTCAGGCAGTGTGCTTTGAGGCAGACCGTGTCTGGCACTTGCCAAATCCAGGGCACCAAAACGAAAGGAGGAGTTTGGGAGGGGAGGGGAAGCCTTCCCAGCCGGGAGAAGGCTGGGAGCAGGAAGGATGCTTGCTGGCTGTGTCCTGGCTGTGACAACCTGGGAGGCAACGATGGGCTACAGAGCTCAACTCTGCCTCTGGACACCTTGGCGGTTGCCCTGCCTGGGGTCTGCCATCTGTGTGGGCATCCACCCTGCCCTCTGGCTCTGCTGCTGTGCTGCAGCTGGGACCCAGCGCAGGGTTTGCTCCATGATGCAAAAATTAGCATCGGTTGCAGCAGTGAGGAGGAGGTTCCCTGGCGTGCTGGGGTCGGGGGGACTCCTGGGGAGGGCTCCTCTTCCCACCTTGACTCTGCCCCTGGCAGTCACACCATCGATCTGACCAGGCAGGAAGGAAATCCTGTGGCAGAGCTACTGGAGAGCCCAGCATGAGAGGGGCAGTGGTTTCCAGAGGTGCTGGGTGGTGAGCAGTCGGTGTCCTGCCTGTGCCAGGGGCTTGGGTGTGAGCCAGGAGCTGGTGCTCTGATTGTTCTGGGAGCAGGGGAAGCACATCTCCTCGCTGTGTGCCCTGTGCTGGTAGTGTCACCGCAGGAGCCTTCAGTCTGGGTTTTCTGGATGGCAAGCAGCTGATGTCTCCCGGGCTGTGTTGCCTTCTCCTCTCCATTATCCTGCGTGTTTAAAGAGGTGAAATGACAGCACAGGAGCAGCCTCACCTCCCTGGGAGGAGGGAGGACTTTTCCTGCAGGCTGCTGTGTCGGATCTCAGCAGGGCTGGGAAGCCCCAGCTCAGCAGCCTGCAAGTGTCTCTGCAGGGACAGGGGGCTTGCAGGGAGCTTCCTATATTTAGAAGCACCCCAGGGCTTGGCTGGGATCTGTGATGTTGCTGCACTAATGAGGCTACCTGTGGGCACTGCAGAGCTGTGCTGGGGGTGGGAAATGCACCTCAGAAGCACCAGTGGGAAGGAGGGAGAGCAGCCAGGCATGGGGAGGTGGCTGCAATGGCTGAGCCAGTGGCTGGCTGCTTTATGCTGCTTTAGCTTCATTGGTGTGTCTTGATGGCAGCTTTCTCAGGGCTCATGCCACACGGCCCTGGGCACTGCCACCTGCTGCTGGGCTTCCCTGCGGCCCTCTGCTGCGGCCCTGGGGATCCTCAGGCTTTACCTGGCCCAGGTGGAGGTTTCCCTCCTTGCAGAGGGGAAAGCCTGGGCTGGAGACCTGGCTGGAGGGATGCCCTGGCACTGAGTGGCTTGGAAATGACCTCCACTTGCTAAGCTTCTTCCCTGCTGTATTGCAGAAGAGCAAAGTGCTTTGCAAGGTGGCTGTGCCCTGAGGTAGAGGGGAGGGAGGTTGTGCTCGGTTGGGTTTCTAACAATTCCTGCTGGCCCTGTGGCAGCTGCTGGGTCACAGCCAGTGCTGGGAGCTGTGCAGGGCACTGGGCGCTGATGTGGCTCGCTGGGGCGTCCCCAGCGCCGGGGTCAGCCCTGGGCCCTTAGCTCCATTGTGCAGGGCAGAAAGGGTTGGTCCTTTCCCGTGGAAACTCTAACTGCCACGAGGCCAGGCTGGCCCCCAGCATCCTCAGTGCCACCGAGGCTCTGCAGGTGCACAGCGAGCGCTCCCCAGCTGCGATCGCCCAGCCCTGCCCAGGGCTCTGCTCGCCGCTTTCCTCCTCTGCCTCCTCCTGCCCTGGGCAGAGCAGGATGAGACCCCCAGGGTGGGCAGCCCCCGTGAGCAGGAGGTGGGGTAGGGGCTGCTCTGCTTCTCCATGCCTGTGCACCTCTGCTTCAGGGCTGAGGATCTCCACTTCGTTTTCCTTTCCTGGAAAGCGGGGGGCGTAGCAGCTGCCGTGGCCCTGCCGAGCTGGCACCTCCCTCTGCTGCAGAGCTGCGGCCAGGGGGGGAATCCCCGGTGGCATTTCTGCCTGTGGAGAGATGGGGAAACTCCTCTGGCACAGCTTCCCCCAGATTCCCCCCAGCCAGGCAGGGGCTGGTGTCTCACACCCACTCGGGTGCAGGTCGCTGCTCCTCTCCCCACCGGCGCCCCTGCCGCTCTGCGTGGGCAGGGTGGAGGCAGCCAGCCTGGGATTTCCCCTTCCATCTCAGCACCTTCAGGCTCAGGAATTGCCTTTTTCTTTCTGGAGATGGCACAAGCAGGGAGGGAGAAGTTTGGGAGCTGTGTTGTGGGGGGGGCCCAGAGGAAGCTCTGCTGAGGGATGGGGGACCAGGAATTGATTCCTGTGGGGAAGGTGCTAACAAGCAGGCAAACCCTGCTCAGAAACCTTCCCCTCCTCAGGACCCCCTCTGGTTTGGTGGGTGAGGAGTCAGAGGAGTGTTTTCAGGAGGGGTGAGGCAAAGCCAAAGCCTGTGGAGGCAGAGCTGTGCTCTGCTGCCTCCCTGGCTGCTCTTGGCAGATGCTTCGATGTGGCCACAGCAGCATCTGGTCACTGCTGTGAGTGCTCCTGCTGAGACCTGGCCTGCCTGGGCTGCTCTCAGCTCTGTGCCATCCCCAGAGGACAAATCCTGCCGTCCCTCTGGCCTGAGCACACAAGGCATGCTGCAGAAATCGCCTCTGTGGAGCTCTTCTGGTCTTAAGAGCTGAAGGCTGTCCTCCCAGCACAGCAGCTCTGCTGGGCTGACATCTGATGCTCCTGGTTTTGAGGAGAACTGCTTTGCCCCAGCGTGGAGCAGGGCTCCTTTGGAGAGCATTTCCCCAGCAGGCAGCAGACCATTGGAGGTGATGGTCAGTGGGTGTTCAGCTGGAAGGGGAAGAGGGGAGCAGAGGACACTCATTGCTGTCTCCCTCACCACTTTCTGATGGAGCTGTCAATCCCTTTCATAATTCACCCACAGCAGTTGCAAAACTTCCCAGGGTGCTTCTGTTGCTGCTCTGGGTAGAGATTTCCAAAGCTCTGCTAATGAAAGAGCAACAGTTTCTGTGTCTGGGGAATGAGGAAATCCACCAAGGGGCTGTTGCAAGTGGCACAACAGCTGCCTGTGGCACCTGGGGCAGCTCCTGGAGGTGGTGGAGCTTTGTGGCAGGCTGGGTTGTCAGATTAACTGTCCCCCCAAGAAGGACATTGAGGTGCTGGAGGGTGCCCAGAGAAGGTCAGCAAGGCTGGGGAAGGGTCTGGAGAACAGGGCTGGGGAGGGGCAGCTGGAGGGGTTCAGTCTGGAGAAGAGGAGGCTGAGGGGAGACCTCTTTGCTCTCTGCAGCTCCCTGGTTGGAGTGAGGGGGGGGTTGGTCCCTTCTCCCTGGATACAGGTGACAGAAGGAGAGGAAATGGCCTGAAAGTGTGCCAGGGGAGGGTTAGGATGGACATGAACAACTTCTTCCCCAAAAGGGTTGTCAAGCCTTGGCCCAGGCTGCCCAGGGAGGTGATGGAGTCACCATTCCTGGAGGTGTTCAAGAAACCTGTGGCCATGGCCCCTGGGGACGTGGGTTTGTGGCCATGGTGGGTTGAGGGCTGGACTGGGTGACCTTTGAGGTCTTTTCCTACCAAAGCAATTCTATGATTCTCTCTCTGCCCCCTGTGAGTGGGAGCTGCAGGGCTGGGAGGGACCAGTGAGCTGATGGCTCGTGGTGGGTGCTGCTGAACTGGGTGCCTGGTGAGGTGTTGCACCCCTGGCTGTGTGTCCCAGGACATCCCAGGCTAATGCCATGCAGCTGGCCCAGCCCTGTGAAAACTCCATCCTCAGCACAAGAAGAAACTCCTTCGGTGTGAGGCTGCTGGAGGCCTGGAGCAGGCTGCCCAGAGAGGTGGTGGAGGCTCCTTCTCTGGAGAGTTTCAAGCCCCACCGGGAGGTGCTGCTGTGTGACCTGCCCTGGCTGACCCTGCTTGGGTAGGGAGGTTGGACTCAATGATCTCCCTTCCAACCCCTCCCGTTCTGGGACAGCACAGAGTGCCTTGGGTTGACCTGGAACCGCTGGGCAGTGTCCCCTTGTTGCAGTGCCCAGGGGATGGCCAGCACAACCCCTGGGCTCTTCCAGCCCGAGCTGGACGCTTGGCACAGCTCTGGAGTGAGAAGAGAAGTGACCTGGTGAAATCCTCAGCGTCCTGCTTTAGACACTTGCATCCTCCAGAGCCTGGCCTGGCCTTCTCTCCACCTTCACCTCCTCCTTTTCTCCTCTGTGACATCCTACTAAGTGCAGGAGGTTTGACTTCAAAGTGGTTAGCAAATATTTTCCACTCCAGTGGGCTAATTAGTTAAATTGCATTTCACATGCTAATTTATTCCCATCATATCATTATATATATCTCTCATTGTGGTTTTTTTCCTCTCCCAGTGTCCTGGAATTCTGGAGAAAAGATAAAAGCTTGCTTTGACCTTAAAGCCAGGCTCAGAGGAGCTGGGGATGGGAACAGATGATTAGTGCCCAGGTTTGCTATTCCCTGCTGCATTTGAGGCCTCCTTCAGCTGAGGTCTGAGTGCCTACAGCCTGGGTCTGGTGGGTGCAAGGCTGTCCTTTGGCACACAGAGGAACGTTCAGATCGGCAGTAATGAGCTACTAATCCCTGTCTGCAGCACCACTATCGCCTCGGAGTGCTGTGCTAATTGGCAGCTAATTGATCCTCCTGGGAGCGGGAATGGTGCTGCACCCCATGCACCAGGGGGGGAAAGGATCAGAGGGCGCCAGAGCTGCCTTCGGGATCCGGTGTGGCACTCGAGGATCGTGCCCCTCGAGGCTGAACCCCCCCAAACGGAGGGGGTAGATGTCTCCCCCCCCCATGCAGGGTCAGCTCCCTCCTGGGCGCTGCCCCGTGGGGCAGGGATGCCGCAGGTGGCTGTGGGTGATGGGGGTGAGCTGGCGAGTGGCACAGGGTGAAACCTTCTTGTCGGGCTGGCAGCTGAGCTCTGCAGAGGCTGAGACACTCAACACATCCTCTGCCACATCCCTTGGGGAGTGTGTGTGGAGGGTGCCAACGTTTCCTCCAAGAGCCTGGGAGCTCGGTGCTGGCACGGATGAGGCTGGAGCTGTGCACCGAGCGTTGGGGGGAGGCTGCCGGCAGCCCCACCGTGAATCGAGCTCTGCCGTGCTTCTGCCGAGGGCTCTGCCTGCCTAGGGTAGATGTTATCAGGAGGGAGGAGCTGACAGTGAGCGCTGGGACTGTTTCCTGCCCACAGCTGCAGGCACAAACAGCAAATCCCTCCATCCCCTGCTCCGGGCCACGCTCTCCTCTTCCCTGGGGTGCATGGTTGCTTGGTTTCTTTGGGGAAAGCTAGAAACTAGGGGAAGAAGTCTCCCAGGCCGAATTCTCATCTAGAAGAGCAGAAATTCAGGAGCATGCTTGGGATCTCTGGGCATTGCCCTGGCAAGGCTGAGGAGCCCACCCAGTGCCTTGTGTCTGGGTGTGGGGCAGCTCCAAGCCTCTCTGTGCTCCCTCACAAGTGCTGGGGGGGGGGGGTCCTGGGGCAGATTCTGTAAGGCCTCTGCTGTGTCCTTACCTCTGGTTTTAGAGGGTTGGTTTGTCCTGGTGGGGATCCCACCGCTGCTGACCCCCTGTGAACATGCCAGGCACTGGGCTCTCTGGGGTGCAGCTCTGGCTGGCTGGTGGCACAGGCAGTGTCTTTGTGAGGGGCTGTCCCAGGGGCTTTTGGGGGTGGCATCTGTCCCTGTTTCCAGCCCTTGGCCAGGCTTCAAAGAGGGAATGGTTGATGTGACAGCTGAGTGTTTACACTGGCCTGAAGGGGTGGGGAAAGGGGCCCTGGGTGCTGCTGTGTGTGGCTCTCTGGAACTGAAGAGAGGTGGTGGAGCCTCCATCTCCGCAGTCCCCCAGAGCCCAGCTGGGCAGCGTCCTGTGCTGCCTGCTCTGGGTGATCCTGCTCTGCCAGGGGGCTTGGGCTGGAATTGCAGCCTGGCATTCTGTGAGTTTTGGTGCCATTGCCACCTGTCTCTGGCTAAGGACATGGACTGATGCTCAAGGTGACATCCCAGGACATTTCTTCCTTGCTTTGCTCTTCCTTCCTATTGTTCGGCACCCGCTGAGGGCAATGTGAGAGCTTTCTCCTCTTGCAGCTTTCACTCTGGAGACAGCTCTGGCCCAGGCACAGGCTCTGCCTCTCGCACTTTGCCTTTCCCAGGTGGAATGGGATCCCTGAGCTTCCAGCTCCCTGCTCTCCTCTTCCATCCAGGGGGACCCTCCAGCTCCAGTGAGCGTTTTCCATGGCCCTGCAGCTGCAGCAGGGTCAGATCCCGGTGCCCACGTGCTGCTGGTGGTACTTGGCTCCATCCCTGCACCCCAGGCACCTCGATGAAGAGCAGATTGGCAGCGGAGCAGCTGCCTCCTGGTGGTTTGGCTCAGTGAGGGCCTGCCAGTGCCATCTGCTGTCACCTCTCACTTTGCGTGGGGGCTCAGAGCGGTGCCTGCACAAGCAGCTGGCACAGGACAGCTCACACGGGGCCAGTCCAGTGTGCTGACTGGGTTGGCAGGTTACAGGCACTCGATGGTGGGTTGTGATGCCCACTTGGGGTCTTTGCTGAGAGCACAGAGGCACTTTGGCCCTGGCTCTCCTGCCCTGCCTCAGCAGACATCATGAGTTGGTAGGTGTGAGGTTCTCCCAGTGTGCCCCCACTGCCAGGTGAGAGGAGGAGAGGAAATGGTCTGAAATTGCTCCAGGGCCAAGAGGTTGAGGTTGGGCATTAGGAAAACTTTCTTTCCTGCCAGGGGTTGGCACAGGCTGCCCAGGGAGGTGGTGGAGTCCCCATCCCTGGAGGTGTTCAGGAAACCTGTGGCCATGGCACCTGGGGATGTGGTTTCGTGGCCATGGTGGTGTTGGGCTGGGGGTAGACTCAGGGATCTTAGGATCTTTTCCAAGCAGGCACTTCTGTGGTTCTCTAAGGACTGGCTCCATCTCCCCCTGAGGAGAAGACTCTCAGCAGAGCCTCGTGGCTGGTCCTGGAGCTCTTTGCTCCATCACATGCTGCTGTGAGGCACAGAGCAGACAGGATGGCTGCTGGGGCTTCAGGCTGGGCAGAACTTGTGATCTTCGGTGTCCTGAGCTGCTGGCCGCTGGAGTCATGTGCTTGGTGTCTGGAGAGGGGAAGCACACTGCTGGGGCAGCAGCACTCTGCACCCTGCTGTTGTCACCCACAGCTGCCAGGTGTTACCTCCACGCAGATGCTGGACATGCAGCATCCCAGGTGCTCATCTTCCTCTGTGCCTCCATGGTAAGAATCTGTCTCTGTCTGAAAGTGGAGTCTTGACTTGGTGACCCCCAAGGGCTGCTTATACCCAGAGGCTGCTTTGTGGATTCTCTGGTGTGATCTGATGTACAGGCTTCAGCTCTCTGCTGTCTCCTTGCTTCTCTTCTGGCTTCTCTGAGCTCCTGGTGGGGTTGTCCTTGGGGGTGCTGGGGATGTGGCAGCTCTCAGTGCCTGGAGGTCTTTGCTGGGGAGCCCCCAGTTCTGCCCTGCCTTTGTAGGCTGGGGCTGGGTGCTGTGGGCTCCAGGAGACATTGAGGAGCTGCTTGGGATGTGCTGGGTGATTATCTTGGTGGTGTCTGGCTGTGACTTTGGTGACACAGAAACAATCTGGTGACCCAAGGCAGGGGACTTTGCTCTTCTGCTTGCCAGGAAACAGTACCCAAACCCCCCCATCTTAAAAGAACCTCTTTCTGCTCCTCCTTTTCTTCTCCCTTCAGGCTCCCCTGAGAGTCTGGGGTTTTGTTTCTTTCATCACAGTTCCCTACCCAGCACTTCTGCTTCCCATCCTGGAGACCAAGTGCTAGTTAGGAACTGCAACCCAGCGAGGAAGGAGGGGAAGAGTGGTTTGTGGTGCCAGACCCTGGGCTGACTGACCAGAGCAGCTGGGAGGAGGCACTGCTGGGGGCTCTGGGGAGATGTGCTGAGGCTGGGGGAGGCAGGCTGGAAGCAGCTGTTCCAGCAAGGAGGGATCTGGCAGCATCGTGGTGGTGAGCTGGGGAGCCCCTGAGCAGGGGGGACCCTCCTGCCTGGGCAGCCCTTCGAGCTGGCTGGAGCCAGGAAATGGAGACTAATCCCTTCCCACCCTGCTGTGTGCAGAGCAAGAGGGACGCAAAAGCAGCTGAAAATCCCAGATTTCCCTTCCTATTTGGTGGAGGACTGAGGGAAACGGAGGGGAGGAGGTGGACAGGCCGTGGGGATGCAGCTCCACCTTTTCCCACTGCACAGAGCATGGTGAGCTGCACCCACAGCCCTTGTGCCTGGCCGGGAGCTAGGACAGCTCATCCATCCCCAGGTCCTTTGCAGTCAGCACAAGGCAGGGCCCTGTCTCCAAGTGTGGTCTTAGAGCCTGGTTTGAGTTGGAAGGGACCTTCAAGAGCACCTAGTTCCAAGCCCCTGCCATGGTTGCTAGATCATAGAATCATTCAGCTTGAAGAAGCTCTCTGAGATCACTGAGTCCAACCAGCACCCCAACCCCACCATGGCCACTAAACCATGGCCCCAAGTGCCATATCCACACATTGCCAGGCCTGGGGACTCCACCACCCCCTGGGCAGCCTGTGCCAGTCCCTGACCACTCCTGCAGCAAAGAAATGGTTCCTAATCTCCAACCTAAGCCTCCCCTGGTGCAACTTGAAGCCATTTCTTTTTGTCCTATCACCTGAAACTAGGGAGAAGAGACCAACCCCTACCTCACTCCAACCTCCTTTCAGGGAGCTGTAGAGAGCAATGAGGACTCCCTCAGCCTCCTCTTCTCCACACTAAACACCCCCAGGTCCTCTCAGCTGCTCCTCCCCAGCCCTGTTCTCCAGACCCTTCCCCAGCTTTGTTGCCCTTCTCTGGACCTGCTCCAGCTCCTCAACGTCCTCCTTGGAGCGAGGAGCCCAAACCCAGCCCTCACTGTTGGAGGTGCAGCCTCAGCAGTGCCCTGCAGCCCTCCTGCTGCAAGCCAGCTGGGGGAGAGAGCGAGCTCTGCAGAAGGTGAACCTCTGCTGGGACTCAGAGCGGAGAAGGGGAAAGGGGAAGCTCCCTGGGGCTTGGGCTTTGCGGAGAGGTGACTCAGAGCATGCCCAGGGTGACGCTGCACCTGCGTGCTGCCCTGTTGCACACCCCCGTGTCACGGAAACACTGACAGGGCTGCTTGTCAGCAGGGTGCAAACAGCCCTGGGGAAGGAGCCAGCTGTGCCTCCCGAGGGCTCAGGGCTGCCGTTCAGCAGCCCTGACCCACCTTGGTGCTGCCTGCCCAGGAGTGGATTTATCAGGCTGTGCTTTCGGTGCCCTGGAAAGTGAAAGGCAGGAGAAGCTCAGCGGGGGATGTGCCCTCCCTGGAGGTGTTCGCGGGAGGCAGCGCTGGGTAGGGTCCTGAGCAGCCCGGGCTGGTGGGAGCTGTCCCTGCCAATGGCAGGGGGACTGGAATGGTTGATCTCTGAGGCCCCTTCCAACCCAAACCATTCTCTGAGTCTCCAAGATGCTGCCTTGTGGCAGCAGGATGTCTGGGGGAAGCTGAGACCCTCAGGGAGCAGCTGAGACCCTCAGGGAGCAGCTGAGACCCTCAGGGAGCAGCTCCTATCGCTGCCCATCTGGCCCCTGCCGGGGAGGCTCAGGTCATGCTTTCCAGCTGCCGCCTTTGCAATTAAGGGAGGGCAGAAAATTGGTTCCAATCTAATTTCCTACCAAAATAAGGCTGCTGCTGCCATGGTCTCTGTTTGCCTGTGTCCTCTCCCCCCCCCAGATGACTCCTGGCCCTGCTGGCCTGCTTCAGAGAAATGTGGCTGAGAGCTCTCAGCTAATTAAGCCTCTGCAATTACCGTGAGATGAGATGGCTGAGAGGAGGGAAAGAATCCTGTCAATGCCCCAAAACATCTGTAGCATGAGCTCCTGCAGCTCAGACACCAGGGCATCCACGTGGGAGAGGCTTCCTGCAAACACTGTCACCACAGGAGCCTTTTCAGTCTGGGGCTGTGCATTTTTAGGCACCAGAGGTGGGCTCGAGACCCAAAGCCATCAGGAAATGGCACCAAAGTCAGGGCTCCTGGGGTGACCTTTGATGTGTTTCTGTTTTGGTGGAAGCTGAAATTCTCCAGCACTCAGCATGATGCCTGGAGCCAAGATTTGGAGACCTTCTGGCTCTCTACAGCTCCCTGAAAGGAGGTTGGAGCCAAGTGGGGTTGGTCTCCCTCCTAACAACTGATAGGAGGAGAGCAAACGGCCTCAAGTTGGCCCCAGGGGAGGTGCAGGTTGGGCATTAGAAGAAACTTCTTCCCTGAGGGGGTGATGCCACTTCTCTGTGCTGCTAGGCTTTATTCCACATGGTTCAGACTGGAGATGAGGAAGAAACTCTTTATAGTGAGGGTGAGGAGGCACTGGAACAGGTTGCCCAGGGAGGTTGTGGACATCCTCTCCCTGGAGGTCATCAAGATGGGGTTGGGTGAAGCCTTGAGCAAGCTGGGCTGGTGGGAGGTGTCCCTTGGCAGGGGAGTTGGAACTGGATGCTCTTTAAGGTCCCTTCCAACCATTCTATGAATATATGAGGAGGAACTTCTTCACATTGAGGGGGGTGGAGCTCTGGGACAGGTGGTGGAGTCTCCATCTCTGGAGTCCTTCAAAACCCACCTGGATGCTGTCCTGTGCAACCTGCTTTAGCAGGGGGTTTGGGCTAGAATGATGTCTAGAGCGACCTGGGCTGGTGGGAGGTGTCCCTGCCCATGGCAGGGGGGTTGGAACTGGAAGCTCTTTAAGGCCCCTTCCCACCCAACCCATTCTGATTCAAACCCTGGAGCAGGCTGCCCAGGGAGGTGGCTGAATCCCCATCCCTGGAGGTGTTCAACAGCTGCAGAGATGTGGTGCTGAGGACCACAGCTTAGCACCAGCCTTGGCAGAGTTAGGGAATGGTTGGACTGGGTGATCTTAAAGGCCTTTTCCAAGCAAAAGAATTCTTTGATTCTGTGCAGAGCAGCACCAGCCATGGAGCTGAAGGAGAAGAGGCAGGGGGGTCAGGAGCGGCGTGGCTGGGCTCAGCCCCACGCCGTGACTCAGCGGCCGCCACCGAGCTCGCTGATATTTGTGCCGCTGTAACCAAGAGATCACTCTGGCCCTTGGCCACCAGTGTACAGTATTGTTTGGAGGAACTTTGCTCCTCCATGCCAAAAAAACCCCACCACACAAAGAGTTCTGTGAGCCTTTTGAGAGGGGCCCTGGAATGACTTCCCCCCTCGGAACAATGCGGAGCGGAAACCTTTTAAAGCGGTCACCGCTGAAGGGAAAATGATTTAGGGCTTTATCTGCTTTAAACATCCTTTGTCTGGGGGGTGTGGGGTGTCTAACAATACCTGGGAATGCTGAGAGACTCCTCCAATTCCTGACTGAGTTTTCAGCCAGCTCACTGACTGCTCCATCTCTGCAGTACCCAGCCCAGGGTACTCGGCTTGCCAGCCTCTCCTCCTGGCTCCCCTGTGGCCAGCAGCACTCGCTGCAGACCAGGCACTCACGGCTGCTCACTGCAGCCCGGCCCAAATGGCTTGGCAGGGGCTGCACGGTGCCACCACGCACTGGGCAGGGCTGACTGTGGTCCAGCTGCTGGATGTCTCCCACCAGGCTCCTCCTGCAGCTCTTCTGCCTCATCCCTGCGGCTGCTGCAGGCCCTCTGACTCCTCTCTCCTGGGCTCACTTTCAATCACATCAGCTCTCTGCTGTGCCAGAGCTTGGCTCCAAGGTTTCACTCCTCACTTCCAATCAAGTCAGCTTTCCTGTGGCTCTCACAGTGGCTTCCTGACGTGTCTGGGGTTTGATGGATTCTTTCCCTGATGTTCCTGCAGCCAGAGGAGGTGCAGGACCATTGTTGGGACATTCTATTCCATCTCCCTCCTTAAGGAGCTTGGTTCCTGTTTAACTGCAGTGACCTTGGGTGCTTGTTTGTGGTGTCAGTGTTAGGAGTGTGGCAGAACTTCACTGTGGCTTCACTTCTTGCCAGGATGTGGCACCTGCTGGTAGGGAGAAGAGACCAACCCCCACCTGACTCCAACCTCCTTTCAGGGAGAGAGCAATGAGGTCTCCCCTCAGCCTCCCCAGCTGTTATGCAGAGGACTTGTTGGAAGCTCAAATTCCTGCACTGAGCACCAAGCAAGACAGGAAAATTGTTTCTCCTGGGGTTTGTTGTTGTTGTGTTCCCCTTTTGGTTCCAAGCAGCTCAGGTGGCCTGGTGTTAAAAGAGCTGACTGAGACGTTCTGGCAGCAAGGTGATAGGGAGATAAAAGCTGCCTTTAAGGACAAGCAGCTCAAGAAATAATAGTCCTTAGCAGAGGAGCTCTGGTGTGTCTGCAGCCTGTCAGCCCACAGCAGCCTAATGCCTGCTGAACTCTGCACTCCCGGGAATGCTGCAGCCAGCAGCGCCTGGAGAAGGAAAATCTGTGACCCAGAGCTGCAGCTGCAGCTCCCTCTCCACGTGGGATGGTCTGCAGCAGAACTGGCTGAGTGGTTTGTGGTCCTCTTGAAACGGTGAGCTCTGGAAGAGCGTGGCCAGCAGGTCAGAGGAGGTTCTCCTCCTCTACTCTGCTCCTAGTGAGGCCACATCTGGAGTACTTGGTCCAGGTCTGGGCTCCCCAGAGGGACAGGGAACTGCTGGAGGGAGTGCAACAGGGGCTTTGAAGATGCTGAGGGGCCTGGAGCAGCTCTGTGAGGAGCAAAGGCTGACAGCCCTGGGGCTGTTGAGCATGGAGAAGAGCAGCCCCAGAGGGGAGCTGAGCAATGCTCAGCAAGAGCTGAAGGGTGGGGGGCAAGAGGCTGGGGACAGACTCCTGTCAGAGGTGCCCAGGGACAGGACTAGAGGCAATGGGCACAAACTGGAACCCAGGAGGTTCCACCTGAGCAGGAGGAGAAACTTCTTTGGTGTGGGGGTGCTGTGTTCCTGGGCTCACCCAGAGCTTAGCTGGTAGCTGGTCACGGGGGGCTGTGTGGAGGAGGATGAGGATGGGGTGGTGTTGTAACTGCAGAGCAGGTGCCACCAGCAGAAGGGACACAAAATGCAGGAGAGCCTGAGTCAGCCTTCCTCCAGCCAGCACAAAGAGTTCACAGTGCCTGATCCACCGGGAAAGGATCCCAAGAAACACCCAAAACCCGGAGGCAGAGTGAGTGATCCAACTGCCCTGGATCTGAAACGCTTGGCAGAGAGTTGCCTGAAATCCACTCTCGCTGTAAGCTGTGGCGAGTGGTGTGTGACTCAGCCCCAAAATCCAGTGAAGCAGGGGCTGGGATTGTGCTTGCAAGAGAGGATTGGGTCTGGGAGGGACTGAGGGCTGGCAAGGGGCCTGCTGCTCCCCACATTTTGGGAGCAACAGCTGGGATCTGACATCCCCACGCAGCTTGCCCTGAGTGGAGCAGGGGCACAGTTTCCCTTCTTGCACAAGCTGGGAGGTTTTTTGGGGGGGATTTTTTGCCTCATCCTGAAGCAGAAGCAGCAACAATAGTTAAGGAATTATTATTCACTCTTATCAAACAACCTTCCAGTTGAGGCTGGGCAGTGGAAAGTTTGTGGAATCTGAATGTCCAAAAGCAGTTTCGCTTTAGGGCCGGCTGTGAGTGCACCAAGCAGCCTGGCTGCTAGCTGCTCATTCTTTCCTCTCAGCAGTGCTTTTCCTCCACATCCCTCACAAACAGGAGAAGGGCTTCCCCAGCCCCTACAATAGGAGGAAGTGTCCTCACCTTCGTTTTCCATGCCTGACACAGAGCACTGCAGGGATTTACTTGGATCTGCCTCGTGAGCGGGTGCCAGAGCTTGGGCCAGAGGCTGGGTAAGGTCACAGCTGCCCCAGCCCAGTTCCCAGCAAGAGGCTGACTTCAGCGCAGGAGGTTCCATCTAAACGTGAGGATTGTGGTGAGCTGGCAGTGACAGGACAGGAGGCAAGGGATGGAAGCTTGAGAAAGGTAGATTTGGATTGGAGATTAGGAAGAAATGCTTTCCAGTGAGGGTGAGGAGACACTGGAACAGGTTGCCCAGGGAGGTCATGGATGCCCTCTCCCTGGAGGTGCTCAAGGCCAGGCTGGATGAGACCTCCAGCAACCTGGGCTAGTGGGAGGTGTCCCTGCCCATGGCAGGGGGTTGGAACTGGCTGATCTTGAAGGTCCCTTCCAGCCCAAACCCATATGAAGAGGAACTTCTTTCCATTGAGGGTGGGGGGGCACCGGGACAGGCTGTTGAGAGAGGTGGTGGAGTCTCCATCTCTGGAGCCCTTCAAAACCCACCTGGGTGCTGTCCTGTGCAACCTGCCCTGGGTGACCCTGCTTTAGCAGGGGGGGCTGGGCTAGGATGATGTCTAGAGGCCTCTTCCAACCCCTATCACTCTGTGACTGCTGTGATGCTGGTTTGGGTCCCGGGTCACTGGCTTGTGGAGCAGCAGGAGCTGCTGGTGCTGCGATGCTGGAGATAGAGGCAGCTGGGGCTGATTCTTGCTTTCTCTGGTTGCAGCTGAGATCAGCTTTTCTCAGTCCTCTGACGTTGTCCCACTGAGGGCTCACTGGGTTAGGTGAGGTGGTGCCAGGGTGTGCCCCAGGATGGTGGCAGGAACATTGAGGTACGGGGTGCAGGCAGCCCAATGCCATGCAGGAGGCAGCAGCCCCTGTGAAGGTGTTTCTGAGGGGTGCTTTGGAGCAGCCCTCACTGGAGGGGGGTGGGAAGCAAACCAGCAATACTGAGCATGGGAACTGGGTCACTGTGAGTTGTGTCCTGTAGGAAATTTGCTGGAAAGCCCTTCTCAGAAGTGGAGCAGTGAGATGAAAGCAAAGGAGAGCAGTTGCCGGGAGGGCTGGAGGATGGAGCTGAGGGAGATGCTCCAAGGCTACATGTACAAGCTTGTACCTGCTGGGAAGAGATGACCTGGGGTCTGTGCTGAGCCCCAGTTACTAAGAAACAAGCTGAGGCTGAATCTGCAGGTCCTGACCCAAATGGATTGAGCTAAACCAGGAAACTGACTTCAGGTTTGCCAGAGCCCTCCGGCGATCCCCACTCTGTGCTCCTGGGCAGCCTGTGGGCTGCAGCCTGCAGCAGTGAATAAAATAGAACAGAATAAACCAGGTTGGAAGAGACCTTCAAGATCATCATGTCCAGCCTACGATCCAACAGCACCTGATCAACTAACCCATGGCACCCAGCACCCCATCCAGTCTCCTCCTGAACACCTCCAGTGACGGCGACTCCACCGCCTCCCCGGGCAGCCCATCCCGCTGGGCAACCACTCTCTCTGTGTCCCAGTGGGACAGGGATTTGTGGGCTGTGGATGTTCCCACGTGAGTTTGGATGCCTTCAGCCAAGGGCTGACTGCAGAGGGACAGAGAGAAAGAGGGCCAGGGATTTCCTGCAGCACCCAGCTCCTGTGCCCTCCCTCCCGTGCCCGCCGAAGCCGAGGGGGCATCCACAGCTGACGTCAGTGGAGGCCGGGGAAAGCTTTTGCTGGGTTTGCCAAGATCCTCTCAGATCTTCTCTTATTATATTGTATGAATTTTTTTTTAATGACCTGCTCAGTGGCTGATCATTTGCTCCAGTCCCCTGCTCCCAGGGCCACGTCCCTCTCAGATAATTGCCTTTTCCAGCCGTTTCTTAGGCTTCCAGGAGTCGCCGGGGAGAAACCCGAGGGTGTGATCCTGCCTCCTTCCCTCTTGGCTCTGGGCTTGGAGGCCAGCAAGAAGCCCTGAAAAGTTGTATTTGTTTTGAATCTCAGGATTTTCAAGAGCCTGGCCCCTGCTGGCTGAGTGTTTGGGGTTAGCTAGGCTGAGCCAACATCCTGAACTTGGGCTCCTGACCCTGCTCTGAGTGTTTTGCTTTTCAGGCCCAGAAGGTTCCCAGGAGAGGAGAAAGGAAACTGCCTGCCTATTTTTAAACCCTCTCAGTTGCCTTCCTGCCTTATATTATTTATTATCCATTATCAGAAGTGTTTTTTCCCCCCCCTGAAACCATCCTTAGTGGTCAACCAAGGGACCGGTGAAAATTGCTCCGCAAACAGAGCTGCATCTCAGCTTAGAGGTCAGACAGGGCTGGAGGGCTTTGGAGGGGTTTGAGGACTGTGAGTAGTGCTGCTGTTTGTTCTGTGTGCTCCAGCAGTGCCAAGCAGCTCCAGGGGTGGGCCAGGGCTTCACTACCCAAAGTGCTCAACACCAAAGGGAAGCACAGGCTGCCTCCCAAAGGGAGCCCAGGGAGGCAATGCTGGAATAGAATAGAATAGAATAGAATAGAATAGAATAGAATAGAATAGAATAGAATAGACCAGACAGATCAGACCAGGCTGGAAGAGACCTTTGGGATCATTGAGTCCAACCTATCACCCAACACCATCTGATCAACTCAACCCTGGCACCAAGCACCCCATCCAGTCTCTTCCTAAACACCTCCAGGGATGGTGACTCCACCACCCCCCTGGGCAGCACATCCCAAGGGCCAATCTCTCTTTCTATGAAGAATTTCTTCCTCACCTCCAGCCTAAACCTCCCCTGGCACAGCCTGAGACTGTGTCCTCTTGTTTTGGTGCTGCTTGCCTGGGAGAAGAGACCAACCCCAAGCTGGCTACAACCTCCCTTCAGGTAATTGTAGAGAGCAATGAGGTCTCCCCTGAGCCTCCTCTTCTCCAGGCTAAGCAACCCCAGCTCCCTCAGCCTCTCCTCCTAGGGCTGTGCTCCAGACCTCTCCCCAGCTCTGTTGCCCTTCTCTGGACACATTCCAGAGAAGAGAGACAGCTGGGAGCTGCCTCTGGTTTCTGTCCATGCAGGCTGAGGTGGTGATGCAGGACACCCATCTCATGTCACCGCACATCTTGCAGTGTTGTGCAGTTCCCTCCTGATGTGCTGCTGGGTCTGAGGACAGTCCTGTGCAGGGAGCATCATCACATCCTGCCTGCAGCAGAGAAAGCTGAGAGAGCTTTGCTCCAAGAGTGGTCAGGGATGGCAGAGGCTGCCCAGGGAGGTGGTGGAGTCCCCATCCCTGGAGGTGTTCAACAAACCTGTGGCCATGGCCCTTAGGGGCATGGCTTAGTGGCCATGGTGGTGTTGGCTTGCTGGTTGGATTTATCATAGAGAATCTCTTCCACCCAAAACAATTCTGATTCTGTGACCTGACCCAGCACCATGGGGTGGCCAGGCCAGTGATGGGGACTGCAACTCTGTGCCCAGGCAGGGTTAAAACCCCCACCCAGAAGGCACAGGGCTGCCTCGGGCAGTGCAAGGTCCTGCTGCAGGGCTGGATTCCCTCTCACAGAGTGTCCCAGGAAGTTCCCTTGACCCTCCCTGGCTCCAGATAAGCAGGACAATAGCCCACTTTGTCCTTGCTCATCCTCCTGCCTGCTGCACTTGCAAGTTGGAGGCATATCACAGCCCTGGCAAGTGGGCAGGCGGGGCAGGAGGTTCTGGTGCCCTCAGCAGAGCTGGGGCTGGGAGCACCAGCTCCGTGTTCTCCCTGGAAATCAAGGCAGAGGGGCTGGAAGGCTGTGGGAAGCTGCTGTTATTTCAGCTGCGCAGGGAGCTGAGGCGTAAAAGTCTGCGTTTTGGTGTTGTCAGCAGCAGCTGCCTGGCCCCTGCGATAGGGTTTTATCAGCAGCCCGTGAGCGGGGAAGGGGAAGGGCCAGGGCAGGGCAAGCACCCGGCGCAGGGGTGGGGGGGAGCACAAACAGCTCTGCCTGCTTCTCTTTGCTTCCAAAAGCAAAACTCCCCTGCGGGGTTCCAGCCTCGTCTTGGGGGCTCAAGGCCTCTTGGAAGCAGCCTCACTCCCCGCTGGGGTCCCTGCTGGGCTGAGCACAGGTGCTGTGGTCCCCACTTTCCCCCTGCACATCAGGGACCTGGCACAGGGAAGGGCTCAGCCCCGGCCCCTGGCACTGACTCGCTGCTCGTTCTGGGTCGCATCCCTTCATCTCCCCAGGGGGTGCTGCGTGGGGACAGTCACTGTGTCACCCCAGCTGTGGGGAGCAGGGGGCTGGGCACTGCTCTGAGCCCACGTGGCACTGTTGGCCAGGGCTGAGCTCGTGGAGGGGGGAGATAAAACTTGTCTGTTAAGATCAAAATGTGCACGGTTAATATCCATGCACTGGAATGCGATGCTTTGGGGGATTGTTTCATGTGTGGGGGGTGGTTTTCTGGATGGTGTATGTGTGAACCTTACTGCTCTGGACAGCTGGCTGTAAGGAGGTTGGAGTGAGGTGGGGTTTTGGTCTCTTCTTTCAAGTAACTGGAGAGGAAATGGCCTGAAGTTGCACCAGGGGAGGTTTAGGCTGGAGATTGGGGACAATATCTTTGCTGCAGGAGTGGTCAAGGATTGGCACAGGCTGCCCAGGGAGGTAGGTGGTGGAGTCCCCATCCCTGGAGGTGTTCAATAACTGCGTGGCCATGGCACTTCGGGATATGGTTTAGTGGCCCTGGTGGTGCTGAGTTGGTGACTTGATGACCTCAGAGGTCTTTTCCAACCGAATCAATCCTATCAACCCCAGACCTAGGAGCTGCAGGAGGACCTGGTGATGCCAGCAGCCTCTTCCAGAGCCACTGCCACCAAAGAGCTTCCCTCCCTCCCACTCCCCCAGCCCGCCATTCCAGCTCTAACTGCTCATCCCCAGCTCTAACTGGGACTCCAGCAAGCATCCCCCACTATCCTCCCCCATCCCAGTGCCCCCCAGCCGGCTTCACTCCTGCGGCCCGCTGCCTGTCCCCGTCCCTCCCGCTTTGCGTTTTTCGAAGTTTCGTTTTTATGTTGGGTTGTTTTTTTTTTCTCCCCTCTTCAGCTCGGTTCCTCCCTCCGCTCCTTTTCCCCTCCCTTCCTAGGGGCCGTGCCGTGCCGAGCCGGGCCAGCCCCCGGGGCGGGCGGAGGCTACAGGAGGAAATCCAGTGCCTGGTTTTACAGCCTCGCCGGCTCCGTCCCGGCCCCTCGGTGACATCAGGCAAAGCTGGTCGGCGACGCGGGGGCGGCTGCGGGCTCCCGGTGCCTGCCCCGCTGGCTGCGGGTTCCCGGTTCCTCCCCGCTTGCCCCGCTGCGGCTTTTCCAGCCCTGGTGGCCCCGGACCCCGGGAATCCCCCGCTCCCTCCATCCCTCCCTCCATCCCCGGGCATCCCGGGGGCTGTGGCGGAGCGCGGCTCCGGGGATGCGGGGGGACCGATGGTGAGCCGCCGGCGCTCCCCTGCCCCGCACCATGCCGCCGTGCCCACCCCCGAGAAGATGTTCGAGGGCTGCCGGCGGGCACGGAGCCTTTGGGGGGGCGTGAAGCTGGAGGTGGCAGGGGAGAGCAGCCCGGTGGTGCTGCACAGCTTCACGCAGCTCGACCCCGACCTGCCGCCGCTGGAGGTGAGTGCGGGATCGCCGTGCGGCGCCGGGGAGGGTCACTGCTGTGATAAGTTGAGGGGAACTCAGCCTGCTGCAGGGTGGGAGCGTGGAGCACATCCCTGGCTGGTTTGGGGTTCTGAGTCTTGCAGGCAGCCAGGCCAGAGCTGGAGCAGAGTTCGGGGAAGGGCTGGCTGTGTGCAGGCTGCTGCCTGCAGTTTTGTTTCATTTTATTTCGCAAAACCTCTGCTTTGTTTGGGGGTTTTTTCCCCCTCTTTTTCATCCTGCCGTGTGTCCCAGTGCCATTGACCAGCAGGCAGGCTGCCAGGCTCTCTGCTGGGAGAAACCAAGATGCTGGTCCCTCAAGACAACAAGGGAAAGGGGCAGACTGCTAAAACTTGAGGCTTTTAAATCATTTATTTGAGACTCTGGCAGCTGGAGGCAGAAGTTTGCTCAGCGCTGAGCTGCCTGGAAAGGCTTCAGGCTTGGCCAAACCACAAAAGTGTCCTCTGGGAAGGTTAGAGGCATCGGGAGGACTTTGCTGGAGGATGCAAAAATATTTGTGCTGCTTTCAATTCGACCTCGGGGGGCTCCGTAGTCAAACTTGGTCCCCTGGAGGTCTCAGCCTGAGTGGTTTGTTGATGGCAGCAGCATGTGGAGGCACTGAAATAATCTGAGTCGGGGCTGTGCCTTTCTTTTTCTTAGTAATGGATGATGAAGTTTGGCGTGCCAGGAATGTCATTGACTCTGAGCAAACAGCGTGGTAGGAGAAGTTCAGCTGGAGGAGGGGCTGGGGGGCTCGGGGGGGATGCTTTCACAGTAGCCTGGTGGCGCAGGGGTTAATACCAGCCAGGGTCAGCGAGTCTGGCTTTGCAGGGATTTAGAGCCAGCTGCAGATGTGCTTCTCGGCTCTGGACGCTTCCCGGGGAGGGGCAATCACCACTGAAACCTTTTGGGTTATTGTACAGATACCCGGGGAGGGCAGCCAGCGTTCCAGGGGGTGCTGGCTCCTTCTCCCAGCGCTAAACCATCTCCCCCATAACCTGCGATGGAAAGTCTTGGTCAGGCGCTGCTGGGAAGGGATTATCTCAGCTCTGGCTGTGTGGGTTCACCTCTGGCCTGGTGGCAGGGGCTCGTCAGCTCTGCTGAGAGTTCATGAAAGCTCCATCCAGCTTATTTTTCCCCTCCCTGCCTCTCTCTCCTGGGGGTGGGCGTACTGACATTGTTTGGAGAACATCATCTGGTTCGTGTTATGCCTGGCAGGAAGTCCAGCCTCCGGCCGCCGCGCTCCGGGAGGCCGAGGGGCCGCGGGTTTGGCAGGAAAAGCAAGGAAAGTGGGGAGGAAAAGAGGGGGCGACACAGAGTGCTGCCCCGAGCCCAAGGGGAGAGCCTGCCTGGCATGTGTGAGCCCCCTGCACCCCGGCTGCGGTTGCCTCCAGAGCTCCAGAGAGGGTTTGGCAGCACCTCAGGCGATGGGGGCTGCAAAGTCATTGGGGCTGAGGGTGGCTTTGCACGGTCCTGAGCACAGCAGAGAGGGAGATGACTGCCCACCAGCTCTCTTCTGAAGTCATCTTTGCCCAGATTCCTCCTCTGGGGCCCTGCTATGTAATGGGCAGAGCACAGTCCTGGTGTCTCATCACTTGGGCTCTGCTCCCAGCCCTGAACAACTGTGCAGACTCACTGCTCCTTTCTCCCCACCATCCATTTGCAAGTGATGGCAAGAAAAGATGCATCCCAGAGCTGAGCAGGGGGACCCTCTGAGCAGCTCTGAGATGCTCAAGGGGCTGCTACCTTCTGGTGTGTTCCCATAACTGAGTGGGCTTAAAGGCCTCTTCCAAGCAAACCCATTCTGTGAGTCTGTGTGAGAGCCTCCAGGTTGCCCCCTGGTTGGGTTGTGCTTGCTGGCACGACTGGGGAAAGGCAAAACAACAACCCCAGTGTCAGTGTGGTGACAAGTGTCCTGGTGTGGTTCTGACCCTGGGGAAGAGTTACTCTGCCAGATGCAGGCTGGGAGGAGAAGGCAGATTTACTGGGCAAGAAAACCCCCAGGAGACCATCAGTGTTTTGCTGAGCCCCCTTGATAGTCCTGCAGTGCTGCTGCTGGCCCCCAGATCCCTGGGGTGCCACCTCTGCCAAGGGGAGCTGTGCTTCCCAGGCTCAGGGATGGTTTGGGCAGAGCTGTGCCAGTTTAGGATCCGGTCTGGCCCCACAGGGAATGGAGGATCCTTGGAAAGCTGCTGCTGGCAGGTTGCAGGGAGCGTGGGTCTCATGTGGGGCTCCTTGGCTGGGCCCCTGCGAGGGATGCAGTATCCCTGTATCCCTCAGCAGTGCCGTCCAGCACCCAGGCTTCCCTTCGAGGTCCTACTCGAGGTCTCCTGGGCAGGTGTTGCCAAGTGTTGTTGTCTCTGTGGTTTCGACCACAGGGGATGGAAAACTTGAAGTGTCTGGAGCAAGGGATGGGCAGAGCAGCTCTGCAGACCTTCGGCTTTGACCTTTCCAGTTCTAATCCGGCCTAAATCAGCAGCGAGCGTCGATCCTTCCTGCCCAGAGTGAATTTGGTGGCCCTTCTCCTGGTCCTTGCAGGGCCATAAACGCCCCTGCAGCTGACACAGACTGAACCCCCCCGGCGGCTGCGGTGCTGAAGCTGTGAGGAGCGGCGGGGCTGCTGCCTCTCCGAAGCTGCTGCTGGGTGCTTGCTCTCTCTGGCCTCGGTTTTCTGAGCAATTAGGAGATTCTTTTTTCAGCTGCTAAACACATCCTCCAAAAGTTTAATTGCTCGGCCCAGATGGCCTTGGGGACGGTGCTTGTTCTTTACAGCTGGGAAAGAGGTGAGGGAGGGGCAAAGAGAGCTCTTAAAAGCCATTTTCTTTTAGCTTCCTCCGGTGCCTTTGGAAGCAGATCCTTTTCTGCCAGCCTGTTCTCCTCCCCCAGGCACAACCTGATATGCCCCTCGCAATCTGCCAGATGATCATCATCTGTTGGTATTTCTTGGATGGGCACCTACCTTCTGGCTCCCTTCCAGGAAGGTTTGGAGCCGAGGTGAGGCTGGGAGCAGTCTGGGATGCTGCTCGTTGGTGGCTGCTTCAGGGGAGGGGGAAATACAAAAGTGGGAGGGATTTGGGGTTGTTTATTTGGTATTGATTAGAGAGGAGCTGGAGAGAGGTTTCTGTGGTGTTCCTCAGAGGCTGCTGTGCCTTTTTTCCAGAGGGGTGGGAAAGCCTCTGGTATGGGGATCTTGCTGAGGTTTTAGTGGCTTTAGTACCAAACTGGCAGTGCTGGAAACTGAAATCTTTGTTAACCCACAGGCTGGATGGGCATCAAACCCCCCTCAGCCACCCCCATGCCTTGGCTTTGCTCCTGGGGCTTCCTGCAGTGGAGGAGGCAGGAGGTCCCATGCTGCAGCTCAGGGGGCTTCAGGGCCCCCCAGATCACACTGCTGCTCCTTCCCAGCCATCTGTTTTGTAGGGAGCAGGGAGGAGATTACAGGGCAGGGGCAACTAAATGGAGACTTGGAGGATCTCCAAGCTTCCCAGCGCCTGAGTTTGGAGTGTGATGAGGAAAAAGAGCACCAAGCTGGTTGTGTCTGCCTGCAGGGTGGGTCCCACTCAGCCAGCACCATTCCAGAGCTGGGGTGTCAGCTGTGCCCACCCCACGACTAGGACCAGAGCATGGCTCTGCTCTTAGGGTTGGTCTGGCCACGGAAAGAGCTTCACCACCAACAGCTTCTCCATCACCTTTTCCAGCTCTCTAATTGCCAGCTGCTCTGTCCCCCAAGGGATGTGTAATTGAAGGAGCAGAGAGCTTATTTAGGTCACTCCAGACCACATTTAAAGGCTGGGCAACCCCTGCTTGTACTTTCTCCACCACAGTTATCTCCAGAGCTGCCTGGTGCTTGGCTTTGCAGTGGCCATGGCTCCTGGTATTTCAATATATCTTTGCAGCAGGGCTCTTTGAGTTCTCAAATACTTCTTCATCTCCCACGGACCCAGCAAGAAGGGGGGGAAAAATGTGGTTGCTAAGGAGCAGGATTTGGATACAAAGCTGGCCAAGCTGCTGGCAGGGGGCCCAGGGGGCTCCAGCACAGCTCATGGTGGGGCAGAGTTTGTGCATGGCTTTGGTAGGATGGCACTTGTGGGGTCTGCATGGAGGGGGGTGTGTGTGTGTCAGGGTTTGAAGCATCCTGGGCCTTGGGGAGAAAGAGCTGAGTTGTGGGGCTCATACCTTCAGTAGATTTGTTGGTCCTGTGCATGATGCTGGACCCAAGGACAGCATCTTTGACCCTGTCCAAAATGCGTGGTGCTTGCTGGAGGGGTCTGTGTGGCCTTCACTCTGCAGCACAAAGCAGCTGTAAGGCTGAAAAGTGAGGCTGGCAGGAAGGCTCCTGCCAGGAAGGACTTGGTGCTCAGGGAGAGCTGCTGAGCATCACACAGGAACTTTATCTCAGCGTCGGGCTGGAGCGTGCCTGCCTGGGAAAGCTTGCAGCAGGGCAGGGGCCGAGCTGCTTGGCTCCTTGGGTCGTCAGCCTGTGTCATCCCTGGGCCCGTGTCGGGCAGGCGCAGCCCCAGCCCTGCTGGCTCACGGAGCTGCGGTGAAGAGGGAGTTGGACTTTGCTCCTGTGTCGTTAGGGAGAGGGAGCTCTGAGATTCCAGCAATCCCAGCTGCTCCCCAGCAGCTTGGCCATCTGAATGGGGAGGCAGGGAGGGGACTGGGACAGAGGTGTGAGAGCCAGCCTGCTCCGGGCACACTGCAGGCTGGCACAGGAGCAGCTTTGATCACAGGTTCGTAGTATCAGCCAGGGCTGGAAGGGACCACAAGGATCAGCCAGTTCCAACCCCCCTGCCATGGGCAGGGACACCCCACACTAGATCAGGCTGGCCAGAGCCTCGTTCAGCCTGGGCTTAAACACCTGGTAACCTGCTGTAACACCAGGTCTTAACCACCAGGTAACCTGCTGTTTGCAGCAGGGCTCCTGTGGATGAGCCTTTGGGGCTCTGCCAGAGGTGACAACAAAGCCCTTTCCCGAGTCCCTGCCTGGGCCATGCATCCGTGTGGGCTGCAGGGAGCACACCCTGGTGGTCTCCTTTGGTGTTTTGGGGCGGGGGGGAGGGAGTGGTGGCTCTGCCAGCACCTAAAAGCTCTGCCCCTCTCCCCCTGATTTTGTTTGGTTTGGGGTTTCTGACGTTGTGCAAATAATCCTTTCAGCTGTTGGTGGGGTGCCAGGGGCCCTGTTGGTGCAGGCTCTGCAGGGCAGCGTTTTGCATTAGATCACCACCCAGAGTTTCTCTCTGCCATACCTGAGAGTCACTAGTTAGGTGCCAGCTAAATGTCAGTGGAGATTAAGCAGAGGCCCAGGCCTGGCCCTTTTCACTCGCATAGCTCTGCAGCAGCGAGGTTGCTCTCCTTGCACAGGTGGTATTTCGATGAGCCCTGCTGGCAGGAACCTGCTGGCACACGGAAGAGCCTCTTCCTGCTCCACATCTGGGGTGCTGAGTGCCCCTGCAGCAGGGCTGGCAGGCAGCTGGTGAGACAGGAGAGAGATGGCTGCAGCTGCCAGGTACCAGCCAAGTCCTCGGCGCTGACAGGGGAGGAAAAACCAAGAAGTTGTTTTAACTTGCACACAAAGCAGATTGGAGAGGAAACCTCAGCTGGAATGCTGAGGCATTATTTTTAGAGTGGCTTTTCTCTCTGCTAACCACACTTGAGCAAACAGCAGCTGAGCTGAGGGCCCGTGTACAAACCTGCTTTTCCACAGGCTCCCTCCCTCTCTCTTACCAGGACTTCTTCTGGTGTGATGGAGCAAAGCCACGCAGCCTTTCCCTGCTCTTCGCCGTGGTTTGTGTCTCCATGGAGACTCACAAGCTGAGAGCCTGCTCTCAGCTCCCTGCTCAGGCCCATCAGGTGTTGGTTGGTGAAATGATGTGTTTGGGTTGGGTTTGCCTCTGAGAGCTGGAACTAACCTCAGGAAGCCATCGTTGGGCCAAGCATGCTGCCTGCGACTGGCAGGGGCAAGCCTCAGCTGTGGGAGGTGGGCAGCTCACACCTTGGTGTGGTTGGGGGAAGGGTTGGCGGTCTGGGACCTCACCTTCCACTTTAGGCTGAAATCTCAAGGGTTTGGTTTAAAGACTCCTGTCTAAAAGGCTCAGCTGGTGGCTTGCTGCCAGCGAGGTCTGGCTCTGTGTATTGGAGCAGCAGCAGAAGGAAGTGTGGGCTGTGAACCGGGACTGGTGGTGTCGCCCCCATTCCTCCCCTGCTGTGACCCCCAACCATCACTGCAGGCTTTTCAGGGGAAGCCTACTGCTTGGTTTGGTTTAGCACCTTGAGGCTGATAAACCCTAAAAGCTGATCAACTTTTCTTTCCAAACATTGCTGTTTGTTTGCTTTTGATTTGTTTGTGTTTGTTTGGGTTTCTGCTTAATGCATGTTTGGTCTCAGCTTGCAGCCCTGCTGCCCAGGACTGATCCTGGTGCTGAGCAATGCAGTGACAGTGCCTGTTGCTGGTGCCCAGCACTGATAACTGGGTTTCTAGACGTGGTTTACTCGATGCAGTCCCAGTTGCAACAGTGAGAGCTGGCATTCAGACAGGCCTGGCTGGTCCCTCCCTGGCAGCGTGCTGGGGGTGACTCAGGCTGTAGCTATGGCTCATGCCAGTGTCACAACACACAGGAATTCCCTGAGGTGCTTCTTGGAGGGGAGGGGGGGGAGGAATCCCACAAACTCCATCTCTCCTGGCCCTCATTCCCATGGAGCTCATTGTGCTCCTCAGCAAAACTCAGCTCTGGGTTGGATTTGGTGATCCTAAAGGTCTTTTCTAACCCCAAATGATTCTGTGATCCCCTGTGGCTGTTAGAGGCTTGACCTTAGACCAGGCAGCATCACAGGAAGGAGGGTGGGCACCTCTGCCCTCTTTGCACTGATGCTGCCCCAGGGTTGTTGTGCACACCAGCTTTTGGGTTGTTCCCCTCCCCCAGATCATTTCAAATGGGCATTTCAAATGAGCTGCAGGGATGCTCTTGGGGGATGAACTGGGCAGGGTGGCAGGAGCAGGTGGGGCAGAGTGGGAGTGTGCCTGTGCTGGCTCATCAGGGTGCCATGGCCATGAGGAAGAGGTTTACTCAGGCCGCGTTCTACCTGCCGTGAAGGAGCTCTAGTGTCGTGAGGGAGGGCACACCTGGTGGTGACCCAACACTGGGGTGAAATCCCAGTGCCTTGTGTCCCTGGTGCTGGTACACCTTCAGCCCCAAAAGCCATCGGTGGAAAGGGGCCATGGCTTAAGCAGAGGGAGAAAACATAGTCCCAAACCCTGTGCTGAATCAGGCTGGGTGGGAAGGCAGAGGAACCCTGCGTGAAGCTGCCTGTCCTCTCCCTGCCACCTCCCCAGGGTTTGGCTAACCCCTGACGGAGGTTGGCTGCCTGCAGGTCCCACTCTGCCTGCTGCTCAAGCACAATCCACAGCAGGACCCACACCTACAGGCGCAGGGCTGAGGCTCTGGGGAAGGGAATTGCGCCCAGCACCCTCAGTGCCCTTCCTGGGCACCGCGTTCCTTGTGCCGCCGCCGCTCTCCACCCTCTGTGTGCGCAGGATCCGGCACGCCCAGAGCTCGGGGCACAGCCAGGGTCCAAACCTCCCTGCCTGGGCTCCTGGCGTGTTCAGGCATCTGACAGCAGCCGGGTTGCTGGCGTTTTGTGTTTTATTCGTGTGTCCCCCCCCAGTTATCTTCTCCCCAAAGGTGCCAATTACACTAAAACTCTCAGATGCTTTAGGGGTGGAAATCAGCCTTTGTTGCCTGAGCATCCTGATTGCAGCCCCCCCCCAGGTGTCAGCTTGTTGACTCCTGCCTCTATCTGCTTAGATAGCACCTCCTGCTTCCTTGGCACCTACTTAAGTAATGCTCTGAAGGTGCAATTTTCTTGATTACAAAGCAAAAGTGCTCTCTCTTCCCTCTGCCAGCTTCCCACAGGAATCCCGGGGAGAGGATCAAGTCGGGGGGAAGCATCCAAGAGCAGAATCTCTCCCAGCCCTTCCCAGGAACGAAGTGGGATGGTTTGAGACCCACAGCTGGGCTAGGCTGGGCCGGGCCACGCCACGCTGGGGCTGTGGGTGTCAGGAGGAGGCTGGGACAGGTCGGGCTGAGCCTGGATGTCCGCGCAGGGGCAGCCCGGCGAGCGCGGCGGCAGCGAATGGAGCCCTCCGACGTCATCCCGGCCGGGGTGGGAGCCGGACACGAGGGGCATGGCCGCAGAACAAAGGCTCGTATTTATTCCTCTCATCCTTTCGCTGGCAGCCCCTCGCTGCCTCCCTGCTCTGGATTGTTCCTGCATTTTCTCTGCTTCAGCTGTTTACTGGGTCACCCCGCCGCAGACACGCACACAAAGAGGGAGCCATCCAGCGAGGCTGTTCCGGTGCCACCGGCACCGCCAGCCCCTCTCCGGCCCCTGCCGAGCACAGTGGTGGCATTGAACCGGGCTGGGCGAGTGCCCGAGCCTGCCCCGCTGCGGGGTCAGGGTGGGCTGGGGGCAGCCGGAGCCCCTGCCCCTCGAGGCATAGAATCACAGAGCGTTAGGAGTTGGACCTCTGGAGATCCTCGAGTCCGACCCCACTGCCGGAGCAGGATCACCCAGGGCAGGGCACACAGGAACACATCCAGACAGGGCTTGAAAGTCTCCAGAGGAGGAGGGCTCCACAACCTCTGCAGAGGCTGGGGCAGCGGTGGGGGGGGGGCATCCAAGGGGCCTGGGCATGTTGGGTGTGCCTGTGCTTGAATTGCAGCAGCTGTGATGGAGGGAAGAGGAGCTGACGTTAAGGCAGAGTTGAACACATGGGTGGACACGTTTTGTTTCCCCAGGGCTCCTTTTGGTTCCTCTTATCTCAGCTGAGGATGTGTCTTGAGTTAAACTGAAATTAACCTTGATCAAATGGAAACAAAGGCTGATGGCACAGCTACTGTAAGCCAGGCTGCAGCCAGACAGGGCTGTGGCTCTTGGATAGCCTCCAAGTTGTCCACTCCAGTCGTGTGCACCTTCAAAAGTGCAGAAAGCTGGGACTCCCTGCTTGCTGCTTCCTCCTCTGCAAGCTGCAGCAGGTGAGTTCCTGCACAGGCAGCCATCTGCAGCTCAGCCAGGCTGCTCAGGAACTGGAGGCGCTGGCATGAGGCCAGTGGGATGGTTCAGCATGGCACAAGGGGCTGAAGGCCACCTCCTGGGGCTGGGCTGATGGTTTATGTCTGCTGGGTACTGAAGCCATCATCATTGCATTTCCCCTTCTGCATATTTACTACCTAGAAAGGTTGGGTGGACCAAATGGTCCTTGAGCTCCCTTCCAACCTGGCATTCAAGGATTCTCTATCCCATGTGCTGCAGATGTGTGCCCAGAGGTGAGCTTCATTCCTGTGGGGCAGGTCCATGCTGGGGGATGAGGGGGAGGTTGGACCAAAGAAGGTGGTTTTAGGGCAGCTGATGACTTAAAGTTAACTTTTTGGGTGCCTGGTCTGGCACCTGGGCCTCGAGCTGAGAGCAGGAGGATCTTCTGTGATTTATTAAGGCTTTGTCTCTGTGAGTGTGAAGACTTTTTAGGGATGGATGAACTCACTGCCTGCAGAGGCTGATATGTGCAAGGGAGAAGCATAGCCCTGGAGCTGCCCCAGCAGCCAGGCCTGTGCGCTCTGGCTGAGCTGGGGCATGACTGACGTCTCAGGAGTGACCACACAAGGTACATCAGCTCCCCGTGCCAGCCCAGTGCCATCCCTCTCCAGACAGACCTGGCAGTTCTTGCAGCTGCAGAAGGAGCACACTGGGTGCCCAAGGGCCCTGTTTCAGCAGGGAATCACAGAATCATTCAGGCTGGAACAGCCCTCTGAGGCCATCCAGCCCAACCATCAACCCAGCACCACCATGGCCACTAAACCATGTCCCCACGTGTCATGAACGCAGGATTCTTGAGCCCCTCCAGGGATGGGGACTCCACCACCTCTCTGGGCAGCCTCTGCCAATCCTTGACCACTCTTTGAGTGGCCCAAACCCTCCCCTGGCACAATTTCAATCCATTTCTTCTCATTCTGTCACCTGGTCCTAGGGAGGAGAGACCAACCCCCAGCTCACTCCAACCTCCTTTCGGGGACAGAGCCGTGAGGTATCCCTCAGCCTTCTTTCCTCCAGGCTGCACCTCCCCAGTTCCCTCAGCTGCTCAGGAGTGCAGCATTAGCTCTGCAAAGCTTGGAACTGGAACCTTTTTGGGACACCCCTGCCTGGTTTTCTTTGCACTTGACCCAAGGCTCTCTGGAGCTGTTGCACTGCTGGTGGCACTCCGCTGCTACCCTTCACACACACAAACCCCTCAGCCACATTTTGAATTTTCCTCTGTTCCTTTATTTTTTGGGCAGGTTTTGCTGTCCCACCTTGGTGAAATAGAGACCTTTGTCCCGAGCTGAAATGACTCCTCTGAGCCCCTCAGTCTCTACTTAACCTTCATCAGCAGTCACCTCCTCCTGGTTTCCCTTCCAGCACTGGCTCTCAAGGCTGTAGGCAAGTTCACAGGGGAGCAGTTGCTGTGTCAGCAGAGGCCAGCTGTGCCCCTCCTGTGCCAGCTTGGCTCTGTGTAGGTGGTGGTGCTCAGCATGGATGGTTCTGAGCATGGATGGTGCTGAGCCAAGCGCTGGAGCCATCACCAACACGAAGCTAAGGAGTGTGGAGCAAGAGCTTTGCCAGCTTGCTGTGTCAGGGAGATCTCTTTTTCCATCAGCTCAGAGAGGAAGCAAAATCTGCTGCACTCAGGTTTCTTGTAACCTTCAGCACCCTGCAAAGGGTCCTGGCACGTCCCCTGGTAGGAGACACGGGGGGGGTGCTGCTTGGGTGGTGTTCTCTCGTGGGGTGTGGGTGTCCAGGGAAAGGTGCTGGTGGGCTTTGTGGACTCCAGGGTGCTGGAGGCAAAGGCTTTGTGGGTCAGCAGCGATCTGGCACCTCTGGCACTGCCACTTGCAGATGGAGTTTGGTTTTTCCCCTGGGATGTTCCAAGGCTGCTCCCCCAGCACTCCCTATTCCAGGGGGGCTGATCCTGCCCTGTGGAAGCTGGGGGGAGTGCACATGGAGCATCTTTGCAGATCTTTGACTCTCCATTTCCAGTCTCTAGGTGTGGGCAGGCTCCTGGTTTAGGGCTTTTTTTTTTCCAGAGCAAAACAAAAGCAGCTGGGGGAGGGATCCTGCCTGTGTGCTGTGTCTCGTTCCTGGACACAGGCTCTGAGCTCCTAATCCTCCCTCCAGCCACTGACTCACTGAGTCACAAGATGCCTTTGTAAGCCATCCACCAGCCGCTGCTTTCTCTCCTTCCTCAGCTATGAGGGAGGAGGAGGCTGCTGTTGAGTATTGTCCCTAACCCCCGTGGGTCACAGACACAAGATCAAACCTGCTGTTGGTCCCAGGCAGCCCCAGACCCCAAGGGAGGAGGAGTAAAACCCCCATAAGATGCAGAACCAGGGTGATGTGCCCCTTCCCTCTGCCCCATCTGCTCCCTGGCAGCACATGGTGCTGGGTGATGCACAGCCCTGGGGCTGTTCTCCATGGGTGCTGGGTGCAGCTTTCCATGCTGAAGCACCAGAAAAGCAGGAAGGGACTTTTTACAAGGGCTAAGAGGGAATGGATTGAAGCTTGAGGAGGGCAGATTTAGACTGGAGATGAGGAAGAAAATCTTTCAGGTGAGGCTGGGGAGGCACTGGCACAGGTTGCCCAGGGAGGCTGTGGATGTCTCCTCCCTGGAGGTGTTCGAGGCCAGGCTGGATGAGGCTTTGAGCAATCTGGGCTGGTGGGAGGTGTCCCTGCCCATGGCAGGGGGTTGGAGCTGGATGAGCTTTCAGGTCCCTTCCCACCCAAACCATTCTGTGAGTCTATGAAGAGTGGAGCTGAAGGGTGTCAGGAAAGTCCAGCTTCAGACCCCAGCAGCTGATGGGGCAAGAACAGGCTCTCAGCTCTGGCCACTCTCTTGGTGTCTTGGCAAAAACATCTCCTTTTCATGGTGGGTGTAAGCTTAGCTTCTGGCCCTGTTTCTGTTCTTTTCCTGTTTCCCTCCCTGTCATTATGTTTTAATGGGCTCCTGGAATCGGTCCTGGGCCGAGGCGGCTCCGAGCAGGCAGGAAGGAAGGGCAGAGAGTGGTGAAAACCCAAGGCAGTTGTGTCCCTCTGCCCAACTTCTCTGCAGCAGGGGCAGCAGCCAGGTGCAGCTGAGCTACCAATGGGCATTTGAGCTCCATGCAATGGCAACAGGAACACAGCTGGAGGAGAAAGGAGACGGCAGGAGATCAACTTGCCCAAGGCCAGGCTGGATGAGGACTTGAGCAACCTGGACTAATGGAAGGTGTCCCTGCCCATGGCAGGGGGTTGGAACTGGATGATTTTCAAGGTCCCTTCCAACCCAAACCATTCTGTGAATTGTAGCCCAGTGCCACCATGGGTATCACTGGGATGGTGTTTGGGAGCAAGAGTGCTCCTGCCCTCAGTGGGCTTGCCAGGCCCAAGGATGCTCTGTGGGTCAGGAGGCACCAGCACAAGGCACCTCTCCCTGCACATGTGGGGATCTTCAGCAGCTTCCTCAGCAGCTTTGGGCAGTCTGCTGCCTGCCTGCTCATGGTGAGGGGAAGGAAACTGCTGATGAGTGTGAGGAGGCCAAGGGACGATCCCAAGCCGTGGAGAAACATCCACCCTGGGGCTTTTTGCCTGGAAGTCCCCGTGAGGAAGGGGTTGTGCTGCATGTGCTTGCTTCAGAGGGGTGGCCAGAGGGTGCTTCTGCTTTCAGGGTGTTCCCTTTGGTTCACAGAACTGCTCTTGTTTCCTTTCACTAGGCTGGGGAGGGCCTTTTTCCCTCTTTAACTTTGACACAAGGTGCTGCACCGTGCTTTGCCCCAAAGCTGCTGCTTGGGTTTGGGATTTGCTGCCCAGAGCCAAACGAAAGTTGCCTCATGGCTTGTGTCAGCCCTGGGGGACGTGGCCCTTGGTGGAGCTGCTTTCCTTCACTTCTGGAAATGCCACTTCCCTTTCCTGGTGGCAAAGAGTTCTTCTGAGAAGGGACTGGAGGCTGTAAAGACCAAGCCCCCACTTTCTGTTTCTGGCTTTTACCAGCTTTCAGCAAGTCCTTTGCAAGTTGTGCAAACACAGAGTTTCAATGAGAAGCTCCTGGCAGAAGCTGTGGGGACAGGCTGCAAGAGTTGGGGGCTGTTCAGCCTGGAGAAGAGAGGGCTCCAGGGAGACCTTAGAGCAGATTTGTAGTACCCAAAGCAGTGCTACAGGAGAGCTGGGGAGGGACATTTATAAGGACTTGTAGTGATAGGATAGGCCTTGCGGTGGATTTCAGCTGGAAGAGGGGAGATTGAGACTGGAGATGAAGAAATTCTGTACTATGAGGGAGGTGAGACACTGGGACAGGCTGCCCAGGGAGGAGGGGGATGCTCCCTCCCTGGAGGTGTTCAAGACCAAGTTGGATGAGTCCTTGAACATCCTGGGCTGGTGGGAGGTGTCCCTGCCCATGGCAGGAGGCTTGGGACTGGATGAGCTTTAAGGTCCCTTCCAACCCAAACCATTCTCTGATTTTGTGGTTCTGTGTCTCTGAAGCTCAGCTCTGCCTTTTCTTGGCTGCTTAGCCAGTGAGACCATTCACTCCCACCAGGAGCATCTTCCTGGCTTCCCATGGGCAGGCTTAGCAACTGCTTCTCCCTTGCGGCTGGTGGCAGCAGCCCCCGGAAAGCAGGGTGTGGAGGAGCTCCTGGTGCTGCTACAGCTCTCTGGAGAGCCGGCGCTCTGCGCAGCCCAGCTGAGAGGGAGCAGAGCAACACAAAGACCTTGATCTTTAAAGCAGCTGTTGTCCGGGGAGCATCAGCCGAAGCGCTTCAGGCAGTGCCGCCTCCTCCACGTGCTGAAATCGATACCTTTCCCCCAATCGCAGTTCATTATTTTGTGTCTTTGGAGGCCAGCTCGCTAACCCAGGGCACACGGGGGCAGAGCTCTTGAGCCCTGGTAATCGCTGGGTTGTGTCGCGGGGGTGCTGTCAGGCCCGGGCTTAATCCCGTGCTTCGCTCCTGCCTTCCTAACCCAGCTTTGGGACCGACCTCAAACCCTTCCCGCGGTGCAGCTCCCCAGCCAATATTTTTGCTTTGCTCTTTGGCTTTCGTGTTTTCCCCTCCCTTCAGAGGAGATGAAGGCAGATTCCCTGCTGCTCTCTGCCTGGCTCCCGCGAGGGGTCCCTCGCACCGCAGCCCTTCCTCCAGGCTCATGAACCTTGGCTGCATCTCAGCGCTCGTTATTGAAGCTCGGCGTGAGGACGTGGGGCTGGACACCACGCTGTGTGCTCGAACATTTCACCGGGGAGCAAGAAGAGTTTCTTGCACGGCGCAGGAATTCCTCCCTGGTGCAGTCACCGAGGCTTTGAACTGCGGTGGGGAGCTGGTTGCTCACTCCGCCTGGGGCTATCTGCAGTTGGAGGAGGCTGTCTCTCAAACCCGGCGAGCCATCTGGTGCAGCCCTCCCGCTTCAGGTTTCAGGGGATGAACTCCTGCAGAGTTCACTCGAGTGCTGCGTTCGCAAAAGCCTGCGACTCGGCGGAACCGGGCAGCTGATAGCCCTGACTCCAAGCTGTGGTTTTCCTGGTGCCCCTCCAGCGAGAGGCCTTTTCCCTGCTGCATGGAGAGGAGCAGGACTGCACGCTGAGCTGCAGGCACCGTGGCCCAGGCTTCGTTTCCTGTACCTTCTCTTCTCCTTTTTGGTGCCCACCTGGCAGTGCCTTGGGTCTCGCTTTCTAGGCTGCTGAGTCCCTTCTGTGTGAGGTTCGGTGGAAGGTGCAAGCACCACAACCAGCAGCGTGCTCAGAGTTGGTGCTTGCACAGAAGAGCTTTGCTGAGTCTTGTTGCAGCTGTTTAAAGAGCTGCCTGGGCCTGTTGGACTCATCTCTTCCTCCAACACAATGCAGTGGGAGGGAGGGACTGGCCATCTCTAGCTCTGCCATGCTGCAGTGCTCAGTTACTCAGGCTGAGCCACCAGGGGAGGAGGGTTTGCATGTGGCTGCTGGGCTGTGGTTGTGCTGGTGGAGGCCCAGCTCTGTTTCCCTCTGCTGTGGGGGACTCCAGCACATGTGTAGGGCAGTCAACTGTTGCAGTATTTTGCCAGCACTTGTCCACCAGAGCTCTTTAGAGACCATTGTCATAGAACAGTTTGGGTTGGAAGGGATCTTTAAAGCTCATCTGGTCCAGCCCCCTTGCAGTCAGCAGGGACAGCTTCAGCTAGATCAGGCTGCTCAGACGTCCATCCAACCTAACCTGGAACGGTCTCAGGGGTGGAGGCATCTGCAGTCTCCCTGGGCAGCCTGGCTCAGGGTCTCACCGCCCTCAACCTTGTGAAGACTTTCATCTTTGGTTGACTTGTTGGAAATCCTGGGGTCAGTGCCAGGCTCAGGGCTGCAGTGTTCTTGGTGCCCAGAACGTGCCTAGACCAGAGGCCAAGGTGTTGTGTCTCTGCCACCCTGTGTCTGCTCACCTCCAAAGGGCTGGGACGTGCCTGTGGTGGGGGTGTTGGAGCAGGGAGCTCCCCGGCTCCATCCTGCCGCTGCTTCTGGCCTGGTTGGTTTTTAACCAACACACACAGAATGCACAATCAGCATCTTGGAGAAGCAGTGGTAGGAAAGAGGAAGCTCACCCAGAATATAAATAGGCAGATTTTAGGCTGTGGCAGAGGAGCTGCTTGCCTGGCTGGAGCCTGCTGGGAAGCTGCGTCCTCGGTGTGCGGTTTGCAGAGGGGGAACTTTGTCGGGGGGGGGGAAATGGAGAGGGGAGGGGGAGTGGGGAGGGGAAGGGGATATGCCACGAGTCAGCAAGCCCCTAAATGAATGAATCTGACACTCTCAGATAGGGGAAGGAAATGAAATTTGCTTCTATGTGCATCAAACTGGGGTGTATCCTCTCTGCACGTGTCCCGGAACGGGGGGAGCCCCCTGGGCAGCTATGGCAAGAGTTTCCACTCTGCTTGCACAGCAGCTGCCAGTGATTCATGGGCAGCTCCTGGGACACTTTGTCCTCCAAGAGGGTTTGGTTTCTTTAATTGATTAATGATTTCTCTGTTGCACCTCATGGAGCAGTTGGGTTTTTCTCCAGCTGGGGGTTTACAGCTGCCCAGCCCCAATCCCTCTTCTGAGCTAGGCTGTGCAGAGGGCTCTGCTCCTGCTGGGCTCTCAGAGCTTTCATCCAGTCCAGAAGGCAGCTTGAGTGGAAGAAGAGAATGCAGGGTAGGGTTGTCTGCAGGTTGGGTGATAAATCAGAGAGTCATAGAATTGCCTCAGTTGGAAGATACCTCTGAGATCATCCAGCCCAAGCATCAGCCCAGCACCACCGTGGCCATTAAGCCCCAGAGAGCCATGGCCACAATGCTGCTTGAACACCTCCAGGGATGGGGGCTCCACCACCTCCCTGGGCAGCCTGTGCCAATCCCTGACCACTCTTTCAGCTGGGGTGGGCTCAGGGTGTTGTTGGTGCCCCTCTTGGTGTTCAGGCTTGGTGGTGGCAACCATGGGGGCTCAGGGCTGCCAGCCCAGCTGTGCCTGGGCCAGCTGAGCTCAGATCTAGCCAGCACCCTGGGGGAGTTTGGGGGCAGGAGGGGGATGTCTTTTCCTGTCACGCTGTCTAGGATGGTACAGGGCACGTGGTGCTGGTGGGTGAGTGACTTTTCTCTTCTGGAAAGTCAGACCTGTTTCTACCTGGGCATAAATTTATGCCATAATTTATCCCAGAGCATAGAAAAAGAGAGGGAGGGGTGCAGGTGTCTGGAAGGATGTCTGTCTGTCTGCTGCCTTGTGCAGATGCTGGCAGGGTTGGTCTGCAAGAGGGAAAGATTTCTGATGTTCACAGCACAGCTGAAGTTAGGAGCCTGACACCCCCTCAAGCTGCATCAAACCAAACCTCTCCATAGCCTGGCATGAGGTGAGAAGGGCAGGTTCAGCAGAAAGTGAGGATGAAGTCCAGTGACCCTGCCTGGGGTGAGGATTCTCTGTCCTCATTCATTAGCCATGACCAAGAGGCTTTGGAGAGCTCTCCCCTTGCTCTCTGACCTGATTGCACTTCCCTGCCTTGATCCCTTGGCTCTTCTTCTTCTTCTGTGATCCTCATAACCAGCACTTGGCTGGAGCAAGCTGTGGTGGCTGCCCAGTGACCACTGTTGTGGTGGTAAAGGATGGTGGTTGAAGAGCGTCTCAGGTTCATGTTGGGTAGGTCAGCTCAGGGCCTCTTGAGCTGTGCAGCATCATCTGGAGCTGAGGAGCTGGGTATGGCTCTTCCCACATTCACAGGAAGCAGTTTGGGAGGAGGAATTTTTGCAAGGAGCAGCACTGCTCCTGGGGGTCCCTCCTGGGTCACCCCACAGCAGCTTCCTCCTCAGTGCTCCCTGCATCGTTGCCATTGCTCAGTGGGGTTTGTGCTCCTGAGAGGCAGTTTGCAGGGGAAGTCCTGGGCTGGCTCTGGCCAGTGTGAAATGCAGGGGGGACATATCCCCAAGCCTCTGCTCCCCAGTGCCTGGTCACCTCCCCCTGTTAAGCAGCTTCTGAGCACTGCTTCTGCTGTGTGCTGCTCAGCGTCCCACCACCTGGCACGGGGAGCGGAGGGTGGGGGAGATCCCCACCGCGTTTAAAAGGATCTGCCTAAATCCTCTTAAGAAAGGCACTGACTCAGCAGAGCGTGGTGGGGAGAGGAGGAGGAGGGAGCCAGGTTGTCCTGGTGGGGATGGAGCCACCTCCAAGTCCCATGTGGGGCCGGGGGAATTGTGTGCCTGGGGACGTGCCAAGGAGCATCCCCTCTTCCCTCACCATTGCTTTTTTGCTCTGAGGGATGGAGACCACCTAAATGTGAGCCTCACAGCTAGGTCAGGCTGTGGCCTGGAGGTGCCTGTCCCCAGGGGTGCAGGGATTTATCCTGGCTGTGTCCAAGCCCACCCTGGTGCCGCTCCTTGGGGTTTTGAGCTCCGCTCTTGGGTTTCTGCTTTGTGTGCTGGGCTGAAGCTGGCAGGCAGCTTGGTTTCACCCTGGTCAGTTCTTGCTGAAGGTGCTCTGAGGTGCTCAGTGCCTGCAGGAGCAGATTACCAGGGTTGTGGTCACACCAGGAGGCAATGTCACCTTCTGGGAAGGGGCTGGGGGAGGGTGAAAGAGCCAGCGGCTGGGTCCGGGGGCGGTGCTGCTGCACAGTGAGGGCTCCCTGCTCTGCCCAGCACCCAGCGCTGGCACAGCCTGGCTTTGCAGAAGGGATGAGACATGGAGCAGGCCAAGAGTGGCTTCTCCAAAGTCCTGTCTGTGCCTGTGTGCAGGCTCAGGTGGCCCCAGGGTTAAGGTGGCCAGGACTGGTGTCTCCTGGCCTGCATTTGTGAGCAGGCAAGAGAGCCTCTCGCTGCCTGCCAGCTGTAGCCTGTGGCGTGCCAGGATGTCTCGCAGGAGCGTCTCTGCCACTCTTTGCTCACCTTATCTCCTGGTGTATCTCGTCCTCCTGTGCAGAGCTCCACACAGGAGATTGGAGAAGAGCTGGAGGATGGTGTGATCTACAGCATCTCGCTCCGGAAGGTGCAGCTCCACCACACGGCCAACAAAGGGCAGCGATGGCTGGGGGTAAGCTCCGGGGGGGCTTCAGATGCTTCCCTGCCAGGCTCGTGGTGACCTAATGTCAGGGCTTGGCAAGGTCTATACCAGCCCACATCGTGCCCTCTTCTTCTGCCCAGGGAGGTGGTGGAGTCCCCAGCCCTGGAGGTGTTCAAGAAACCTGTGGCCATGGCAGTTTGGGGCATGGTGCAGTGGCTGTGGGGGTGGTGGGTTGGTGGTTGGACTGGAGGATCTCAGAGGTCTTTCCCAACCTGTCCTGGGGGGTCCTTCCAAGCCTTGTCTGGGAATCATATTTGTCTAGGAGAGGAAGTGTGGAAGCTCCTGCTGGCCTCTGCCCTGCAGGAAGGGACATGGGGGTGCAACTCGAAGGCTCACTCGGTGAAACAGGGCAGGTCTGATTTGCTTCTGGATTTCAGCATCCTGGAGGCCTGTCCTGGCATTGCCCACATGTTCAGCTCTGCTGAGCTACTGCTCTCTGGGCTCTGAGGAGTTCCAGCTTGCTTTCCCCAAGCCTGTCAGCAGAGCCCCAGGCACTGTAGGGTGTCTGTGGTCCCAGCTTTTCCCCAGGTGGTGGCTCCTGAAGCTGCTGGGAGCGTTTTGCAGGTGAAGATGTCTTGCCTTCACCCAACCCACTGACTTCAGCTTCTGTCCTGGCAGTTTGAGAATGAGTCAGCCTTAAACCTCTACGAGACGTGCAAGGTGAGGACAATAAAAGCTGGGACCTTGGAGAAGCTGGTGGAGTACCTGGTCTCAGCCTTCAAGGGCAATGACTCCACCTATGTCACCATCTTCCTGTGCACCTACCGAGCCTTTGCCACCACCAAGCAAGTGCTGGACCTGCTGCTCAACAGGTGAGGCTGCCCCCAGCCCCCAGCACAGCTAGGGGTGGCCACTGTCTGAGCTCCCTCAGCCAGGGGAGCCCCAGCACCTTCTGCTGCCGTGCCTTGGAAGGCTCATGGGCTTCTCCCATGGTGGTGTTAGGACTTGATGATCTCAGAGGTCCTTTCCAGCCTCAGTAATTCTGTGTGATTCTGTTCATCCTGGCCCCTTGGTGTGGAGGGAGAAGAAGACACATGAGTCCGGGATGCTCACTGCCTGCTTGCTGCTCTCCTCCAGGTATGGCAAGCTGCACGTGCAGGCCAATGGGGACCACGCCAGGCACGCTGTGGACGAGAGGACTGAGCTGAAGAAGTAAGTCTTGACCACCTGTGGGTGAGCAGGAGAGGGCTGCCTGTGGCTGAGAGATCTTTCAGCTCCTGCCCCAGGCTGCTCCTGCTGCCCGGGGGGTGTTGGGGTGCACGTGGAAATCTCATGGCACCCGACTCTGTGGAGGCTGGAGGAGACCTTTGAGCTCAGCAGGTCACCCAGGCTTTGCCTGTTCTCCTCTGACCCCCACAGCACCATCTCCTCCATCCTGGGGGCCTGGCTGGACCAGTACTCGGAGGACTTCCGCAAGCCCCCAGACTTCTCCTGCCTCAAGCAGCTCATCTCCTACGTGCGCCACAACATCCCTGGCTCCGACCTGGAGCGCCGAGCACGCATCCTGCTGGCCCAGTTCCAGCAGCAGGAGCAGAGCGAGTCTGAAGCAGAAGGTGAAGTCCTTTCCCAGTTTGTTGGGGCTGTTGGGTCAGGGGGGTGCTACTGGTGGGCGTTGAGGGTCTCCAGAACTTCCATAACCACCCTAAACCCTGCCCACATTGATTACGTGGAGCTGCCCCATCTGGAGCAGGAGTGGGATTTGTAGGTGGATTAGCCAACCTGCCTTTAATGCTCTGCAGACCTCCAGGTGGAAACCAACCACCCTGAGCCTGGCTTCTCGAGGTGGGAAGCCAGAGGGAATCAAGAGCCCGGGGTGTGGGGTGTGGGTGCTTGCAGGGGGCTGGCGTGGGTTGGTGTTGGCTCCTGGCTCACGGCAGCACTCAGCTTTGTGTCGTCTTTCACAGCTGTGGACCATGGGGGCTGCACCTTCCAGCTGGTGGAGGAGAACGGGGTTGGAGAGGGGAAGCCAGATTTCCTCTCTTTCTCCCCGGAGATGGTGGCAGAGCAGTTCACACTGATGGATGCTGTGAGTATTCACCCAGCAGCTGACGCTGCCCAGCTGCCGCCTGCTGCTCCGGGCACAGGCCTCTCCCTTCCCTCCCATCTTTTCCTCCTGGCCTGTGCCCTTCCCAGAGAGACCCATCTCCACCCCTGCCTCTGTCTTCCAGGAGCTGTTTAAGAAAGTGGTGCCCTACCACTGCCTGGGCTGCATCTGGTCCCAGCGAGACAAGAAGGGCAAAGAGCACCTGGCCCCCACCATCCGCGCCACGGTCTCGCAGTTCAACAGTGTGGCCAACTGTGTCATTGCCACCTGCCTGGGGGACCGGACCCTGAAGCCACAGCAGAGAGCTAAAGTGGTGGAGCGCTGGATCGAGGTGGCTCGGGTAGGACAGGATCCTAGAAGCACCCAAGCATAGAGCTCTTGAGGTTGGAAGAGACCTTTGAGATCACCAAGTCCAGCCTCTCACCTGGAGCTGACAGTCCCACCCCTGCTGCTGAGCCATGTCCCTTAGCACCACATCCATGCACCTTTTCGATGCCTCCAGGGATGGGGACTCCACCACCTCCCTGGGCAGCCTGCTCCAGAACCCTTGCTGGGAAGAAATTCTTCCTAATATCCAACCTGATGCAACTCGAGGCCATTTCCTCTTGTCCTGTCACTTGTTGCATGTGAGAAGGGACCAACCCCCTCCACACTTGGCCCCAATCTCCTTTCAGGCAGCTGTAGAGAGCAATGAGCTCTCCCCTCAGCCTCCTTTTCTCCACACTAAACACCCCCCAGTTCCCTCAGCTGCTCCACCCCAGCCCTGTTCTCCAGACCCTTCCCCAGCTTTGTTGCCCTTCTCTGGACGCACTCCAGCCCCTCAGTGGCCTTGGAGCGAGGAGCCCCAAACTGAACCCAGTATTCGAGGTGTGGCTTCAGCAGTGCTCACCTCCTGCCCCCACCCAGGGCTGAGGTTCCCAGCAGATCCCTGGGATTTCCATAACCCTGAGGCCTGTCCTCTCCTTGTGTGCCCCCAGGAGTGCCGCATCCTGAAGAACTTCTCCTCCCTCCGAGCCATCCTCTCAGCTCTGCAGTGCAATGCAGTTCACCGCCTGAAGAAGACCTGGGACGAGGTCCTCAGGTAAAGCAGAGTCTGCTGGACTCCTGCAGCCACGGGGAGGTTGTGCTGTGTGAATGTGTAGGTGGGAACCATCTCAGCTCCAGCACTGCCTCTTGGAGTGTGCCCAAAACCCAGCGACCTTCATAAGGTGTCAGGGCCCTGAGGAGAGTGAGGAAATGACTGCAGCATCATAGGATCATAGGCTTGTCAGGGCTGGAAGGGACCTCAGGGACCATCTAGCTCCAGTCCCCCTGCCATGGGCAGCAACACCCCACACTAGATTAGATTGCTCAGAGCCACATCCAGCCTGGCCCTAAAAACTTCCAGGGATGAGGCTTCCACCACCTCCCTGGGCAACCTGTTGCCACCTCCACCTTGAAGTAGCCCCTGAAGAGCAAGCCCTTGCTAGAGCTGTGAGCACTGAGTGGGGGTCCATTGGGCAGAAGAGAGCCCCAAGAGGAGTGGGCAGGGTGGTACCATTGCTGATTTGCCCTCTCGTTTCCCCCTGAGCAGGGAGAGCTTCCGCACCTTCCACGAGCTCTCGGAGATCTTCTCCGACGAGAACAACCACTCGCTGAGCCGCGAGCTGCTCATCAAGGTATGCAGAAGGCTCCATGGTGATTCCAGCCACCAGGCTGGAGCGCTGGGGCTGGGCTTGAATCACAGAATGGCTGGAGTTGGAAGGGACTTTAAATATCATCCAGTTCCAACCCTCCCGTGATGGGCAGGGACACCTCCCACCAGCCCAGGCTGCTCAGAGCCTCACCCAGCCTGGCCTTGAACTCCTCCAGGGAGGGAGCAGCCACAGCCTCCCTGGGCAGCCTGTGCCAGTGTCTCCCCACCTCACAGTAAAGAACTTCTTCCTGATGTCCAACCTAAATCTCCCCCTGCTCTAGTTTCAAACCACTGTCCCTTGTCCTGTCAGCACAGGCCCTTACAAAAAGTGCCTCCCCAGCTGTCTTGTAGCCCCCTTCAAATCCTGGAAGGCTGCTCTAAGCTCTCCCCAGAGCCTTCTCTTCTCCAGGCTGAACACCCCCAACTGCTTCAGCCTGTCCTCATAGCAGAGGTTCTCCAGCCCTCTGACAGTCTTTGTGGCCCCCTCTGGACCCTGCACCTGCAGGCACAGGCACAGCAGCTTGCTGGGTTTGAGGAGCAGAGGTTTTGGATCAGGGTGAGCTTTCTGTTTCTCCACTCCAAATTCATCATTGCTGGAGCTTGCAAAGCAGTCCAGCAGCAGAGATAAGCAGTGGGCCAGGATCCAGTGCACTGAGTGATGGCTTCTTCCCGGAGGCAGCTGCATTTTTACAGCCCAGTGCAAAGGCCTTTCGATTTTTGGGTTGGGTTGTGGGGGTCATGAAAAGGGCTGCAGCAAAAGAAAATCTTCCCTGTGGAGCCTCTCCCAGCCTAGCTCCAGTTTGAGGGGCTGTGAGATGACACAAAATGCAAGAGGGAACAAAGCACCCCATGAAGGAGCTGTTTATGCAGAGCTGGAAATGGGAGCAGCAGTTCCCATTCACTCAGCCTCTCCTCCCCGTGAGCCATGAAACAGCTCAGCTTTGATTTCCTCCTCTTCCCCTCCTCCCTCTTCCCCTCCACACACAGAGTTGTGCCAATACAAGCAGAGGGGGGATGTGGAATTTTAGCTCCCCTATTTCCCACCCACGCTGATCCCTGTCTCTCCCTGCCCTCCAGGAGGGCACCTCCAAATTTGCCACCTTGGAGATCAACCCCAAGAGGGCTCAGAAGCGGCAGCAGCAGCAGCGAGAGATGGTGAGTCTGGCACAGCCACCCCCCTGCCCCTCCCCACACGCTGCCCAGGCTGCTCCTGGCTCTCTGCTGACCCTGGCTGTCCTTTGCTGTCCCCACAGGGCGTGATGCAGGGCACCATTCCCTACCTTGGCACCTTCCTCACGGACCTGGTGATGCTGGACACAGCCATGAAGGATTTCCTGGATGTATGTAACCTCCATCTCCACCTCTGCACAGCCACCACAGACCCTGGGCTGATAGAGGGAGGGACTGGTCCCTCATGTGTCCTGTGCCCACCACTGCAGCCTGGGCATCCCCTGTCTGACACTGCAGCCTGGGCATCCTCTATCCAGTGCTGCACCTTCTGTAGCCTATGCCCAGCCCTGCACACCCCATATCTGCCCCTGCACCTCCCTCTCTGTCTCCCCTGGAAATAGGTCACTCTGGTACTGCCCCTCACTGGAGACACCCACACTGCAGTGGCAGGAGCCAGGGCACAGGGAGGGAGGGAGGGGAGGGATATTTTTGTGCCTGCTCCACACTGACATTGTGCTCCCTCTTTTCCAGGGTGGGCTGATCAACTTTGAGAAGAGGAGGAAGGTGAGAGCCCTGCCCTGGCAGCAGCACGGCAGGGTGGAGGGGGGAGGCTGATGGCACAACCCACTTGGGGTTGATCCTTCTCCTTTTTTTGCTGGGTGTTCTTGGGGAGGGGGATTCTGGTCCTTCAGAGCTGCCTCGTGCGTGTGGGACTGGGCTGCTGGTGGAGGAGGAGGCTGGGGCTGCCCGCCAGGTGTGGCCTCATGGTCCTTCATGTGCTGCAGGAGTTCGAAGTCATTGCCCAGATCAAGCTGCTTCAGTCGGCCTGCAACAACTACAGCTTCACACAGGAGGATCAGTTCGTGGACTGGTTCCACAGCCTGGAGCGGCTCAGTGAGGCCGAGAGGTGAGCGTGAGCGGGCTGCAGGGCTGCTGGGGCCAGCAGCAGCTCCCACCACGCACCTCCCCCAGCTGCTGAGCAGCTGCTGGCCCTGTGCTCCGCTGGGCATGGTGCTCACCCTGCCCAGGGCTGCACAGAGCTCAAACCTTCTCCCCTGCCCCCCCAGCTACGGGCTGTCGTGTGAGATCGAGCCGCTGTCCGAGTCGGCCAGCAACACGCTGAAGGCCAAGAAAAACACAGGAATCATCAAGAGGTGGAGCGAGTGAGTCTGCTGCTCCATGCTGGGGGGCGAGGGGGGAGCAGGGCCCAGCATGGGGCATCCCCAGCTGAGCATCACAGGGGACCCAGCTGGGGTGTCCAGAGAAGGGCAACGAAGCTGGGGAAGGGTCTGGAGAACAGGGCTGGGGTGGAGCAGCTGAGGAAGCTGGAGGGGTTCAGCCTGGAGAAGAGGAGGCTGAGGGAGACCTCCTTGCTCTCTGCAGCTCCCTGAGAGGAGATTGGAGCCAGGTGGGGGTTGGTCTCCCTAATACCAGGTGATAGAAGGAGGGTAAATGGCTTCAAGTTGTGCCAGGGGAGGGTTAGGCTGGAGATTAGGAAAAATTTCCTTGCTGCAAGAGTGGTCAGGGGGTGGCACAGGCTGCCCAGGGAGGTGGTGGAGTCCCCATGCCTGGAGGTGTTTAAGAGCAGTGTGGCCACAGCACTTGGGGCCGTGGTTTAGTGGCCCTGGTGGTGTTGGGCTGCTGGTTGGACTGGATGACCTCAGAGGGCTTTTCCAACCTGAGCAGTTCTGTGCCTCTATGAAGGGCTCCCTTGCTCTGCTCCCTCCTTACCCACCCCACGTCTCTCCTGGCAGCCGGCAGCCGCCCAGCGCTGAGCCCTGTGCCAGTGGCAGCTCCCACTCGAAGTCCTTTGACCAGCTCAAGTGTGGGCAGTACCTGTGCAGCGGGGACGCCACCGACTCCGTCAGCGTCACCTCCGCCGGCTCCAGCAGCTCCGACGTGGAGGAGATCAACATCAGCTTCATCCCCGAGTCCCCTGACTGCCAGGAGAAGAAGGTATGGAGCGGCCCAGAGGGTCTGGGTCTCCAGAGGCAGGGGGGGAGCGGGTGGGGGACCCAGGGGCTGCTTTTGACCCTCCAGGGCCGGGGCTGCCCCTGTGCCTCCGGCCGCTGGAGTCGTGTCGGTCCCCCCGCTGCCCTTGTCACAGGTCAGTGAGACCCCTCTGGCCTCCCTCCCCCAGCGCTGGTACGCCCCGTCTGTGGCCGACGGAGAAGCTAAACCCACTGTGTCCTCCGCATCCCCTCTCCTCCCTGCCCTCCAGTTCTGGGAGTCCACCTCCCTTTCCTCGCTGGACACGTCGGGCATCGGCTCGGGCTCCAGCAGTGCCTCGTCCTCCTCTGTCTCCTCCACGCCGGTGACAGCCTCCCGCACCCACAAGCGCTCGGTCTCCGGCATCTCCAGCTACTCCTCCCTCTCGCTCCCCCTCTACAACCAGCAGGTCGACGACTGCTGCATCATCCGCGTCAGCCTGGCCGTGGACAACGGCAACATGTACAAGAGCATCTTGGTTAGTGGAGACCCCCTCGGGGGGCGGACCACGGAGCTGCTGGGGGAAGGGTCTGGAGAAACAGGGCTGGTGAGGAGCAGCTGAGGGGGCTGGGCTTGGTTAGCCTGGAGAGGAGGAAGCTGAGGGGAGAGCTCCGAGAGGAGGGTGGAGGGAGCTGGGGGTTGGTCTCTGCTCCCTAGTGTCAGGTGGTAGAAGGAGAGGAAATGGCCTCAAGTTGTGCCAGGGGAGGGTTAGGTTGGAGATTAGGGAAGATTTCTTTGCTGCAAGAGTGGTCAGGGATTGGCACAGGCTGCCCAGGGAGGTGGTGGAGTCCCCATCCCTGGAGGGGTTTGAGAAACATGTGGCCATGGCCCTTGGGGACAAAGTTGAGTGGCCATGGTGGTGCTGGGTTGCTGGTTGGACTGGATGGCCTTAGAAGGCTTTTCCAAACCAAACGCTTCTATGATTTTGTGACAGCAGGGAGGGGAGGCTCATCCTGCTCAGAGGTGGGCATGGCCCATTTTGGGAGGAGGTGGGGGGAGGCTTTGTGGAGTTGTGCACCCCCAGGTTAACGAAGCTCTGCACTCACAGGTGACGAGCCAGGATAAGACCCCCGTCGTCATTCGCAAGGCCATGGCCAAACACAACCTGGACGGGGATCGGCCTGAGGACTATGAGCTGGTGCAGATCATCTCAGAGGAGAGAGGTGTGTGCTGGGCTGGGGGGGGCTCTCCTTGGGGCTCCAGCCCTGCCTGCCCATGCAGCCCAGCAGCCCAGGCAGCACCGAGGTGGAGCGCTGGGCTGGGAGGTGACAGCAAGAGGGATCTCAGCACCTTAGGGACAGCTCTGAGCCCCATTTTGACCCCCCCCACCCTTGGTCCTTTTCCAGAGCTGAAGATCCCTGACAATGCCAACGTCTTCTACGCCATGAACTCGGCTGCCAACTATGACTTCGTGCTGAAGAAGCGAGGCTTCGCCAAGGGGGTGAAGATCAAGCATGGCTCCAGCTCCACCTTGCCCAGGATGAAGCAGAAAGGCCTGAAGATCGCCAAAGGCATCTTCTAGCCTCAGCCCCACTGCCACCCATCACCGACGGGGCCTTGGGGGGCAGGCTGCTCCGGGCTTGGCTATGGCCGGGCCTGGCAGTGCCCGGCACGGGGAGAGGAACCACCTCCAGCACCGAGAGCCTGGGGCGCGGCGGCGACCAGTGCCAGCCACCGGCTCTCTCTCCCTCTGCACAAGTCCCCCCTTTCTATCAGGTGTTTTTTTGTACCCAGGAAAGCAGCAGAGGGAGGGGCTGTGTCTCTCCTCTCTTTTATCCTTTTGTAAACCTTCCACGGGGCGACGCTCAGCCCAGAGCCGGAGCCTGCCTCTGCCGTAGGTGCCTTGTGCCCGAGCCAGCCGGGGAGCTGGCAGAGGGGCCCTTTGCAAGGAGCAGAGCACGAGCCATCAGCCCAGGGCTGCGAAAGCCCTCCCCACACCGCGTGGTGCTCTCCTCCCTGGCTTTCCTGGCGTTGTTGTACCTCCACGTCCTTCCTCCCTGGGATACCTGGCACGGACACCACCGCCCATCGCTGCCTGTCCTGCCCTCGGGAGACGCCGTCGGCGCCCCAGGCTGGGAGGTGAGCTGGAAAGGACGGAGGCCTGCTCGGAGCCCCGTGACGGAGCAGGTGCCTCCTGCTCTCAACTGGAAGCCTGCGTGGCCTCGCTCCTCTCCCCCATCCAGCCCCTCCCCCAGCTGGATTCGGATGGCCACGCTCAAACCTGCACCAAAGATGCGGCGCCAGTGTCAATCTCTTCTGCCGTGGCGGGGGGGGGAGCTGTGCGCCGTGCCCCCAGTGCTGCCAGCCTGAGGAGGAGGAGAGCAAATTTCTGTCCTGACTTGTGTAAATAAGAGACTTCTGGGTCTTGTGAGGAGAGCTCTCAGCTCCCACCACCCCCTGACCCACAGAAAAGTGCCACTCACCTTGGGCTTTAACCAGACTGTCTCAAACACTGACCAGGGGAGGAGCAGCAGTCAGACTTTCTTTCTTCCTTTTTGTTTTGTTTTATATATAAAACAAAGTTTACTGATTTCTCCCCCCCCCTCCCCCCCCCTCTTTTCAATATTTATTGGTTGTAAATAGAAAGAGATGAACTTGTACATTTTACTAATCCAGCCTCCCCCCCTCCCCCTTGTCCTGCAGCCCAGTCCCTCTCCTCTCCCCCACCCTGCTTACTGAAGGCTGCTGGGAGGGATGTTGGCAGCAGCATCACTGTGTTGCACTGGTGGGGTGCAGACCCTGCTGGCCACCCCCTCCCTTGTTTCTCTACCACTAGTTGCTCAAGCAGGGGCAGAGATGCTCATTTTAATCGTTGTAGGAAACACTAACTGAAGGGGGAACCCCTTTTGTTTTTTTGCTCCTGGCTCTCTCTCTTTTTGAAGCTCTTCCTTCCAGCCTCTCTTCCCTGGTTCCTGTCTGCCTGTGCTGCCAGGCAGGTTCGGCACCTTCCCCAGCCCAAGGAGAGGGGCCTGGGGATGCAGCAACACTGCAGGGCCGTGCTCAGCAGGCTGGGGCTGGGCTGCAGACCCCTGGCATCGGGTGGGGAAGAGGCTGCTTGGGTGGGAGCGTGGCTGGCACCGAGCTGTCCCAGCCCCGTGCCCCCTCGGGTGGCATCGCCCAGCGCTGCACATGATGGGAGCCCCCTGGCTCCCTGACGCAGCGGCAGCCTCCTGCCTCCCACCCTGCCCAAAGCCCAGCCCTTAGGCACCAGCCTCCTGGGGCCTTCCCTCTGCTCTGTGCCTGTCAGCTCCAGGCCCCTGCTGCTCCCCTCCCCTCCCACCAGTGTCACTGGAGGGACTGGCTGTACCATATGTATTTTGTACCACTTCAATGAAGGAGCACACTGCCCGGTGTGACTTGTACACAGCACTGTAATTAGTCTTTGCAATAAAATACTGATGCTCAAATGGCCCTGCTCCCAGGCAGGGCTTGTCCTGGCCTCCTTCCCCACAATGCTGCCATGGTCCTGGAGAAAGAGGGGACCTGACTGCAGCCAAGGTGAGAGATTTGGGAAGGCAGCTTCTCCTTTCTGGTGTGTTGCCAGGGCAACTTCCCCTCTGTTCCGGTGCATCAACAGTTGGTTTGGATTCTGGGCATGCTCTTGGGAGTTTGTTGAGGTTGGTTGAGGGCTTTTTAGCCAGCAGTGATGTAGGCAGTGGCTCCCTACCATCAGGAATGGTGCCTGTCAGCAGTGCAGAGAGGTGGTTGTCATCTCAGTGCAAGTTCTGCTTTCCCACACCCTGGGCATGGTGGCTGAACCCTCAGCTCACAGGGCACAAGAGCAGAGAGAAATCTGCTCGACAGCAGCCAGACTGCTCCCTCACTTCATACATAGTCCAGAATCTCTGTCTCCATTTCATTTTCACTCCCATCAGAAGGCTTGAAGTCCTCTTCCTCCTCCTCTTCATCATCCTCATCCTCTCCAGACTCATATGCCAGCTGCTCTTTGCCATCTTCACTGCTTGTTGCATTTGAGAAAAGAGCTAAATGGGGAAGAAAGAAAGAGACTTTGATGCCTCCCTCAGTGGAACCTGAGGGCATTTGTAGCAGAGTTCATAACCCATGTGAGAAGAAGGCAGCAGCCAGAGGGGCACAGCTAATGTTGCACATCTAATAGAGTTTGATCAAGCCCAAAGCAATCTCTTCTCCTAATGCAGGAGAGCAGCAGGACAGGAGAGCTGCAGCGCTGTGCCTGCTCTCCTAGCCAATTCTGAGCCAGTTCCCTGAGCTACTGCTTTGGCCCAGCAGCACACAAAAATGATTTGCTCACTTCTTGGTCAATTAATAGCATCAATAAATAGTAAAATGCTCCCAACAGATCCATCAGGAAGAATTAAGATCTTGATTCTCACTGGGCAAAGCCATTTAAAACCTGAAGGTTGTGACACTGGGAAGCTGAACCAAAAAACCTTTACTCCCAGCCACTGCTAATCCCAACCCAAGTCCATGCTGCAGGACAACAGCCTCAGCTGCTCACACAGTCATGAGCTACACCAGGTGTAGCACAAAGGAGGAGGTTAACAGTACCTGAATAGTACCTCCAGTAGCTGAAGGGGGCCGACAAGAAAATTGGGGAGGGACTTCTTGCAAGGGCTTGTAGGGCTAGGCAAGAGGGAATGGATTGAAACTTGAGGAGATTTAGACTGGAGATTAGGAATTCTTGACAGGGAGGGTGGGGAGACACTGGAACAGGTTGCTTAGGGAGGTTGTGGATGCCCTCTCCCTGGAGGTGTTCAAGGCCAGGCTGCATGAAGCCTTGAGCAACCTGGGCTGGTGGGAGCTGTCCCTGTCCATGGCAGGGGGGGTTGGAACTGGCTGATCTTTAAGATCCCTTCCAACCCAAACCATTCTGTGATTCTTTAATTCAGACTTGACATGGCCCTGGGCAGCCTGATCCAGTTGGAGGTGTCCCTGCTGCCTGCAGGGGGATGGGCCAAGATGAGTCCCTTTGAGGCTCCTTTGCACCCCAATGCAATCCGTGTGATTCTACGAAGTACAGGAGCACCTCAGCCCACCAGGACCCAACACCCTCAGGGAAGGTAGATGCTGATGCTGAGGTGCATCCTTACCAGGCCTGGTGGATCTGATGATCTGCTTTATCATCAGGGACATGGTGTCCCGCAGCTCGTCGCTGGTCTTGGGCAGGCACCACCCGTCCCGCTCTGTGCACTCCGCCTCTGCGCCGTCGTTCCGGTGGATGATCTTCTGCAGGCTGAGAGAGCAGCAGAAGGCAAGGAATTGTTACACATCTTCTACACACTAGGCTTCAAATGAGAACAGTTTACTTCCCTGAGGTGGGAGCTGCCACGTGGGGGAAGTTTGTTCCATTCTTATTCCGAGCCACAGAATTGTTTAGGCTGCAGAAGACTGGAAAAGATCTGAGACCAACCCTTAACCCAACACTGCCAAGTCTGCTGTTAAACCATGTCCCTCAGCACCACATGACACAGCTCTGAAATCCCTCCAGGGATGGGGACTCCACCACTGCCCTGAGCAGCCTCTTTGTGCACCCTCTGGGTACAGAGCCTGTTCCTCATGTCCAACTGAATCCCCTCCTGCCACAACTTGAGGCCTTTTCCTCTCATCCTGTCACTTGCTACTTGGGAAAAGAAACCAACACACCTGGCTCCAACCTCCTCTCAGGGAGTTGCAGAGAGCAATGAGGTCTCCCCTCAGCCTTCTCCACACCCCCAGCTCCCTCAGCTGCTCCTCACCAACCCTGTTCTCCAGACCCTTCCCCAGCTTGGTTGCCCTTCTCTGGATGTGCTCCATCCCCTCAATGTCTTTATTGTAGTGATGGGAAGAAGCTAAACGCCTCTTAAATATCTGTTTGAGAAGAGAGAGGGGAATGGCCTGGATATAAGCAAGATCCAGGCTCTGACCTCTAGCTGTGACAGCAGGCTCAGCTGCCAGGGGGCAGTACCTGTCCACGCTGAGGTCACAGAGCTGGTAGAACATCTGCCGGTAGGGGGGCAAGGCTCCTTCCCGGAAAATGTAGATGGATTCCTGAGGGGCAGAAAGCAGGGAAGGATTCATGAGCACCACAGCTCTGCATAACTGAGAAGTACTTCGGTGGCCTGGTTAAGAAGGCACTTCCAACACTAATCAGTTCCAGGGCTTGGGTGTTCACAGGGCCAAGGATAAAGCTGATGAGGAAGGCACCACCATTTCATAGCATCACAGAACGGCTCAGGCTGGAAGGGACCTCGAGTTGATCTGCTTCAACCTCTCCACACCGCTCAGCTAGCCTCAGCTGCTCCAGGCCTCATCCAACCTGGCCTTGAACACCCCTCATCACATCTAAGGTTAGGCCTGAGCAGAACAGTCCCATGGGGCAGTATGGAAGGGACACACTTGATGCACAGCAGGGAAGTGCTGTAGTGATGTGGACAATCAGCTGCTTCCCAGGTACACCTGAGATCATCAGCTCACCCACAGATGTCCCCTTAATCACTGTCTGAAGAGGGAGCCCCACTTTTTCAGTCAGGGATTTCGAGCTTCTGGCACAAGAGAGGGTTGCTCACCTTCAGTTTGTACCTGCTGGAGGCTGGCTTCTTCGCCCCGCCGGCAGCCGCCGTGCCCAGCCCCTGCTTCAGGTCATGGACACTGACTGTGTGACTGACTGAAAGACACAAAAAGAGTTCTAACCAGGGCTCTTCCACTCTGCTGCTGCCTTGGTTTGGCTGGGAGAGAATCCCAGGCCAGCCACGCTCTGCAGGCCATCAGCAGTGTTGAGCTAGCCAGGAGCTTAAGCTGGGAGGGGGTGAAAGGCAGTGCAGCTGCCCTGGGCTGGCTGCAGGTGTGTCCCATCCCATCAGCATCATGCTCAGTATAAAAGGGGCAGTTTGCTGAGGATAGGGGCTGCTCCTGCATCTCTCTATCCCTTCCTCCTTTTCCCCTCCCTCCTTCCTTCCCACCCCTCCCCCCAATCCCTGGAGGGCTTTCTTCACCAGCCTGCTCCTGATGACTCTCTCCTGCTTCTTGTGACCAGCAAACATTCATTAGGCTGAGCATAACTTTAGACACTTTTAATCTGCATTATTATTAGCATTAGCATTTGGTTTGCTGCTTCATTAAATCCATTTTCAATTCACTCCATGGGGCTCCTCTCCCTTCCCTGATTCCCTTTCCCAGCTGGGGAGGGAGTGATAAAACAACTGCTACAACTTCAGGCCAGGGGCTAAAGGAGGACAGCTGGTCAGCAAAACCCGAAGCCACCCAGCAAGTGAGCATGTGGTGCTCCTCTTCAGAGGTTCTTCAGCCAGCCACAGGAAAAGAGGTGAGTCTGGTGGCTTTTTCTCCATTTCTCTGTCCTTTTGACCATTTCTACTCTCCCTTGATGATGAAAACAACTCTTCCCTTGCTCTGCACTATCACTGAAGTGAATGCTGAGGTCCCAGTGCTGCTTGCTCCCTTCTGCCTGCTAACAGCAGCTGTGGGTCAGCCAGACATGCACCAGAGACTCACAGAATCTCCTGCCAGAGTAAAAGACTCACAGAATCATTCTGGTTGGAAAAGACCTCTGAGAGCCCAACCATTCTCTAACTCTGCCATGTTTGGGGCTAAACCATGTCCCTCAGCACCACACCTCTGCATCTGATCAACACCTCCAGGGATAGGGATTTGACCTGGGGAGCCTGTGCCAGTCTTTGAGAACCCTTTCAGTGAAGAAGCTTCTTCTAATGCCCAACCTAAACCTCCCCTGGGGGGCAACTTGAGGACATTTCCTCTTGTTACTAGTGAGGAGAGACCAACCCCCACCTCACTATAACCACCTCTCACAGCACCTCCCAGCAGGAGGCTCTGCTGCTGGCTCAACAGCACCACCATATTCTAACCAGCCCCAGTTTTGGCTCAGCTGGAACACAGAAGACCTTTTCACACCCAGAAGAGCCAAGCAGCCCTTCTGCTGGGCTGGGTTCCATACCTTGCTTCTTGACAGTGATGGGCAGGCTGTAGTTATAGGTGCTGCGTTTTGCTTTCACAGGCATGTCGTTAGGGGCATAACCTAGAGGTGAGAGAAGAAAACCACTGATGAGCTGAGGGGGAGCTCCCTGCACAATATCCCTGCCTCAGTAACAAGTGCTGCAAGGCTGGGTGGCCTTTGGGGTATGTTGACTTCATAGCAAGATGAGGAGAGGAGAAGTATCAGACCAACAAACCCCTTGAATTTGCATAGAGGGAGATGTGATCTGATGGCACTGAGGATGCAGCTCTGTCATGGAGATATTAGATGAGCTCAGAAAGTCCTTTCCCTCAGCAACATCAGAGCAAGGGAGCTCTGTTCCCTTGTGTCTCAAGGTCTGAGACCTCACATCAGGAAGGGAAGTTGAGTTTCTTGAGGAAAAGCTTCCATGTAAGGAACAGCATCTGGTGCTCAGTGTCTCCCCTGAGCAAGAGGGAAGATCCTGGTCTGGGTTGGAAAGGATCTCTGAAGGTCATCTAGTCTAACCCCCTCTGCAGTAAGCAGGGGTCTCCTCCAGATGGTCTCCTCCATCCACTGGGGCTTAAGGACATGGAGGAGGGAAGTCAGGCAGCTGTCCACGAGCCTGGAGTGTGCCAGATGAGGAAAGACTGCACACTATCACATACAGTATTAAAGGAGCTCAAGGAAGAACCACAAGAATGAGCTTAGAAAGTGTCATCTTCATCAGGACAGAGGAGTCTGAAAAAGCAGTAAGAAGAGAAGCACTACCAGGCTGAAGCAGAAAGCAGAGAGAGCAGCTCTGGGTCGGCTCCTTTTACCGTATTTCATCCCACAGCGAATTCTGAAGTCCAGAACTTGGTAGATCTTTGCCTCAGGATCTTTTCTGGGGTCATAGCCAAACCTAACCCACAAGCTTCTCCATGGACCTGTTAACTGCACAAACACAAGAGGGAAGGTGGTTACAAGCCCCCAGCACTGTTACAGAGGTTCTTCAGTTCTTAGGTGACTCTCCCATTTGGGCCCAAAGGTGACTTCTTTTAGCAGCTCTTTCCATGGCTTTTCCCCCCATGTTTCTATACCCTGAAACTCAGGCAATCAATGCAACAAAACACAGATATTTGTGTGCTTGCACAAGCTAAAATGCAAGGAAAATTCTGCCTCCAGATGGACAGCTGATGTAACTGGAGTAAACAGTTCCTGAAGCTTCCACAGCTTTCAGTTCTGTTCCAAAGTTCTCCTTCCCTCTTTCTCTTTACACACCATTAAGCTTAGGTTCTTAGTGGTAGGACCAGGAATCATAGAAACAGACTGTGAAGGAGTTGGAAGGGACCTCCAGAGATTATCAGGTACAACTCCCCTCCCAAAGCAGGATCACCCAGGGCAGGAACACATCCAGGTTGGCTTTGAAAGTCTCCAGGGCAGGAGACTCCACAACCTCTCTGGGCAGCCTGCCCCAGGGCTCTTTCACTGTGAGGGTGACAAAGTTTCTCCTCATGTTGAGGTGGAACCTCCTGGGTTCCAGCCCACATCCATTATTCCTTGTCTTACTACTGGGTGCCACTGAAAAGAGCCTGTCCCTGCTCTCCTGACACCCACCCCTCAGATATTTATAGACATTGATCAGATCCCCTTTCAGCCTTCTCTTCTCCTCACTGAACAGTGTCAGTTCTCTCAGTCTTTCTTCATAGGAAAAACGCTCAAGTCCCTTACTCATCCTTGCAGCTCTTCATTGGCCCCTGTCCAGCAGACTCTTGTCTTTCTGAACCAGAGAGCCCAACCCAGCTGGACCTTAAGACAGGCACAAGGGACAAACTCACCATGTAATAGGCCAAATAGGGCAGCAGAAGCTTCAGCTTGTCTGGGTGGACACTGATGTTGGCTTTTACTGCATTCCGAGACCAGACAGGACGGACTTCAAAGAGCTGCAAGAGCACAGGAGAGTGGATCAGCAACAGCAGGGCAGCTGCCCATGGGGGCTGCCTTCTCTGCCAGGGCTTTTGGCCCTTCATGCCATCTACTGGGATCTCATGGCACAAAAAGGAGCCTGATGGAGTTGACTGCAAGGAAAGGTTCAGCTCTGGACTCGCACAAGAGTGACACTTGCTGCACCACTCACAACCACCAAGAACTTTAGGGGAAGCCAGAGGAAGTGGCTGCACACAGCTCAGGACTAAGGCACCTACCTTTCTCAGCTCCTCCTCCACCTTTTTATCCACAGGATTGGTGCACACCTTCTTCCAGGTCTGCATAGCAGCATCCAGGGGTTTAGTTGGGATTTCTTCATCATCAAAGTTCACGAAGATGGCATTGTGCGGGCGCCTGGCCCTGCTGAGGCCAATCAGGTTCTCACCAGACACCTGGGGGTTGTTGTATCCCTCCCTAGGAAGGAGGGAAAGGAGCTGCTTTACCTCCTGCCTATGGCACACAAGAACCAGGAGCCTCCACTGGAACACGTGAAAATGAAGTTTGTGCTCCAAATTCTGGAAGAGAAGGGTCTCTGCTGTCCTGACTGCAGCTCGGGGGGGGGGGGCAGGGACAATGCAGCTAAGATGATCTTGTATTTTGTTTGAAGTGCCAAGGGAGGACAAGGAAAGATGCTTCTGTGGGAGACCTTACAGATTGTTCTGTGAGAGGCCCTCCTGAGGCCAACCAATGCAGCTAAGCTGAATGTATTGTATGTGAAGGTGCTGTTGAAGGACAGCAGTGAGAGAAGTGAAAGATGCTTCTGTGGGAGATCTCACAGATTGTTCTGGGAAAAAAACAAGCAGAAAGGGGGTCAAGAAGGAGCAGGCGTGGTGAGCATGGTCACAGCAACTGTTGGCATCCACTCCTGCACACTCTCCCTTCAGCTCCAGCCCACCAGCAGCAGGCACCAAGCTGAGCTCACTGCCCCCCCAGCCTGTGTGTAGTGTGCTGCTGGGGGGCAGTCATCTTCTCCACACCTCCAGGTCCTCACACCTGGCAAGTCCTCAAGTGGACCTGAGGTTTTTCCCAAGCATGCCTGCCTCTGTTGTGTGCCAAATCAGGAGGCATGAAAGAGAAGAGGGCAGAAGGTGAAACGCATGAAGAATGTACTTAGTGCTGCTCTGACGCTTCCAGAGGACAGATCCTGTAACACTGGAGTCAGAATGGATTGGAAGTAATGTTAACTTGAAGACCTGTCTGCCAGAATTACATAGCAAACAAAACAATCTTTCCTTACTCATCCACTGCAGAAGCAAGAGCAATTTACTAGCCGAAGAGCCGTGGCACTGACCGGTGCTGTATATCTGGCCGATAGAAATAGTCCACAGGAGTGTCCAGACGAGAGAAAATTGGTGGTGGGATGTAGAGAGGTAACTCTCTGTTGAAGAACTCTTCCTTTTCTGGTTTGAGCATCAGGACTTTGTCATACATGGAGGTGTGTTTGCCATCAGGGCCAGAGTGCATCGCCAGGTACTGGAAATCAGACATTCCTGTGAGAAACAGAAGTGAAGTCACTCTGTGGCTCACGGTGAATACATCACGGCTGCTCACAGCACTCAGCTTCCAGGAGCAGGAGCCTGAGAAGGTGATGCAAAGCTTTATACAGCAAGGAGACTTGATTGCCCTTCTAGTCCTCAGTTTTTGGAGGGAAACACTTCCCTTTCCCAATAGACAAATTCACCTTTAAGCCATGTGGCCACCAAGCCGAATATTACCTTGAAATTTGTAAACAGTGGTGACAGTCCCAAGAATTTCCATTTCAAACTCAACTTCTGGCTGGCTTTGTTCTTCAGTGTCCAACTGCTGCTGCTTCTTCTTCTTTGTCCTCCTCCTCACCTTGAGCAGCATGGTGGAGGTGGGGAAGCGATTGGCACACACAGGATGGCAGTAAGGGTCCTTGGGGCGAAAATACAGCTCCAGCCTTTTGGCAGGGTCTGCATAGATCTGCCGGCAAGGGAAGCACAGTAGCCATTAGCAGCCCTCCCATACAACCCTTCTCCCCTGGCCTCCGTCTCTCCACCTCAGGGACACGAATCCCTTCTCATCCAAACCAGCAGCTCACCACGGGGACAAGCAGCCGCTCCCACCCTGCCCGACACCTCCAGTCCCCTCTCCCGTGGAGAGCAGCCCAGGTGAGCGTGGGGTCTGCGTGGGGGCATGCAGGACCTGAGCAGCGCGGACTAGCGGGGAAACCTGCAGCAGGTGGTTCCCCGGATCCAGCCCTCTCCCAGGGCCGGGCTCCCCGCTGCACTCCACCATGAGCCTGCAAAGCCGCCATCATCTCACGACCCCCTCCCGGTCCCCGGGGCTCAGCTCACCCGCGACACCCCCTGCTCTCCTCCCAGCGTCTGCAGCATGGCCCCGACGTCCCGCACCAGCCCCGGGTACTCCACGCACACCAACCGCGGCGTGCGGGGCAGCTCCAGCACGGCCGAGCCCCGCTCGCCCCACTCGCTCCCCGCCGCCATCGCTCCCCCGCTCCGGTCCCCCTTCCCCACTCGGGTCCCTCCCGCCAGCCGCGTCCCCCCCACCCCGCGGGCCCCGGCACGAAGGTTCCGCCGCACAATGGTTCCTAGAACGGCGACTCGGGGCCGGACCCTGCGGGGCTCGCAGGGTTCCCGTGTAGGTGCGGAGCTGGAGGCTGGTAGCTTATCCTGGCCCTGGGTTTCAACTAAAAGAGGAGGATTTAGGAGAGAGAGAAGGAAGACTTTTTTTCACACTGAGGATGCTGAGAAACTGGCCCTGGGTGCCAGAGAGGTGGGAGCTGCCCCATCCCTGCAACCATTCTGGCTCAGGTTGTTTGGAGCTGTGAGCAACCTGCTCCAGTTGCAGATGTCCCTGCAGGCTGCAGGGAGGTTGGATCAGATGGACTTTAAAGGTCCCTTCCAATGCAAACTCTTCTATGCTTCTCCAACTGGGCCTTACCTGCTGGGCTTCATGTAGGCAACAAGAGGAAAGAAACCCTGAGCCAAAGGGCTGCCAAAGCAAGCTGAGCCGTGGCTTTGTGTTGGCAGCTTCACCAGGACATTGCTGTGTTTTGGGCCAGGGGAACGCATTTTGCCTAGAGACTGGATGTCACTTGCTGCCTGACCTTAATGTTAGGGAGAAAATGCCACCATGGCAAAGACACAGAGAAGCCAGCAGCACGTAGGTGAATGCAAGCTTTTAATGAATTTGGCCTCTCTTTGAGAGGTGATTTTCTTAGCTTCACATCAGCTTCTCAGGCTTGGAGTTGTCAGCAACCAGAGGCAGATTGCGGTAGACTGTGTACCAGAAGTCCACATACTTGGATCTGAGATCCTGCTTCACGGAGTTCGTGTCAATCTTGTTGTTGATTTCCAGGTAGTAAGTGCTCTCTCTACTGTAGGGTGGCCAGTTGACAGGCACCTTGGACTCACCTTTGTTGGGATCACTGGGGAAAAGAAGGCAGAGAGGATCAGTTTTGTCACAGCAGCTTGTGGGTGCAGTGGGGTTTGTGGTGTATGGCTGGGGCCCCATCTGCTCAAGTGAGGCTTTAAGTGAGTGCAGAGTCTGACACTGGGAGAAGCAAGAGCAACTCTGCCTGCTAGGAATGACTTGCTGACCTGCAGTCTCCTCCCTTGGTCCACATAACATCATCCCTGGCTGTACACAGGGGCTTAACTCCTGCCTGAACACTAAGATTAAGCAGAGCACACAAGTTCTGAATGTGTTTCTGCTGTCCCTAGGGGTTCTCTGGATGAGAAAGATCCAGGGCAAACTCTACCAGTGAGAGACACAGAGCCAGGCTCACAACACAAAGACAGACAGGGGATGCTCCCATTTTGGGGACTGCTCCTTAGAAGTTCCCAGGCAGAAGCAGCAAGGCCAAAGTGCTGCAGGGAGCCCCAAATGTGGAGCTGCAATCACTCACCCTGTCCTAGCAAAGTTGGTCCAGTAAGCGATCATGGCGCTTGAGACAGTCCTGTGCTGGGCCTTGTAACCCAGGGGGGTGCTGAAGGGTTTCCCAAACACATACTGCAGGTCATCAGCGTGGTCTGCCCCCACCCAGCTCGGGTAGACGGGCATGCGGGAGGGCTGGGAGAACAGGTAGCTGTATGTCTTGGCACTCCTGAGGAGGGGAGAGAGGCTTGCTAAGCAGCTGTGAGTGGAGACTGCGAGCACCAAGCAGCCAGTCCCCTTCCAGTTCAGGCCTCTGACCCCCCTCTTCAGCCCCTTGTGCTGCGAACACAGCGCTGTGCCCCCCCCGCCCCGCCCCGCGGCGGGCTCTGGGCTCCTGTCGGGGCTGAGATGCTCACTGGGCCTTCTCCGAGTGCAGTTGCAGTGCCCGCTGGGTGGGAACCAGGAAGATGTAGTCAGTAATCAGGTCCACCACTGTCTTCTTCACAGTCTCCTTGCTTGGTTCTTTACCCCAATCTTGAGTGTAGATGTTGTATGTCAGGGTGGCTCCCTCCTCACCCCTCTCATAAGTCAGTCCTTTGACCAGATTGAAGACCTCATCTCTGAAAGGACAGGTGGGATCAACTAATTAGAGACAGACAGCTTCAGGTGGGGCAGGGCCCATGGAAATGGATCCCAGCTCCTGTTGACATCCACATCCAAGCCTATGGTTGACAAGAGTTTGGTGGAGTGAAAGCCAGGGATGCCATCCCAGCTCTTGGCTGTGTGTGCTTCCCAGCTTTCCCAGCAGAGTAGCTAGAGGCCAAATTTGCCACAAGCTCTTTTTGTCCACACAAAGGAATCTTACAGAGTGGGTGCCCAGGAAGCCTGGGATGTATCTGCTGTGGCCGAAGAGCATCAGGGCTGCCAAGCCTGTCGCTGGTGCTGAGTTCAGAAGCACCTTAAAGGTATATGGGGAAACTTCCCCACTAGCTGGTCCTTCCTCTTGAGGGCTCTGAAGTTGGTATTGTTATGCCCTAGGCAGCCTGGTTTGGAGTGACATTGTGTCAGGTCTAAGCCCTTGGAGTCTGGGGGCTACAGGAAGGCTAAGATTCCCTCTGCCCAGGGTTTTCAGAGCATCCTGTACTCACGCAGTGACTTTCACGAGGGGGCGGTTGATGGCAGGCATGTCCACGCCAGCGAAGATGTGCCCATCCATGTCATTGACCCCAGCAAGGTAGTCGATGTTAACAGCATTGTCAAAGAGCTTTTCTGGCATGTCTGGGAGGAAGTCTCCATCGACAACAGGAGTGACATCAAGGGAGTGAACCATAGGACCTGCAGCAGGAGACAAAACCAGAGCCTGTCAGGAGCAGAGAAAAGGCAGATGTGCAGCCCCGGGGTGGGTGGTGGACCACAAACGTGGCCCCAGGGCCGTACCAGGCAGGTTCACCAGGTTCAGGCTGTAGGCCAAGGTCAGAGCCTTGGGGCTGGAGAGACGCAGGCACTGAGCCAGGACGGTGGTGTTGTGCGTGGGGCAGCCAACCTTCTCCCCAACCTGCAGGAGGAGAAAGAGCAACCTCCCAGGCACTGCCCCCTCAAGCCAGGCCTCATCGCTGGCTTCACAGAGCCAGAGCTTGGGTTTCATTCAAAGCAGCACATTTGCAAAGCTGTGTGCTGGGCAGCATGGCTCTGACTGAATCCTGTGCCAGTGATGCTCTTCCTTTGCTGGCTCTGCTCTTCTCTAAGGCAGCCCTTGTTTTGTTCTCCCTTCCCTCAGACCAGACCCAGAGGTTACCATTTTAGCTGTGGCAAGAGGATCCTTTTGGATGGCCCAGCTGCAGAGACCGACGCCGCTCTGGCTGATGGCTCTCTTGAACAGACCTTTGTTCTTTGGGCTCAGCATCTGTGGTGCCAAATACAAGCAAGAAGCTGTCAGGAACTGCCAGACCTGCCCAATCCACCTCACACCCTGTGCACCAGTCCCAGGGAAGCCACCAGCTCTGGTGCTGTTAGCAGTCTCAGCAGCTAAAGTTGAAAGGTGATATGGTGAGAAGAGGAGCAAAGCAGGGGGCAGATGGCAAGGAAATGCCACCTCAGCAGGTGCCCCAAAAGCAGGGACACATCTGCAGTGGTGGCACTGATGAAATGGAAGGAGGAGGAATGGCTACAAAGCAAAGAGGTTGAGCATCACTGTCCCTAGCAAGAGAAGATTACTCAGGTGATGAGTGTGGAGGAAAGTGGTGCCAAGGGGGCTGCCTCTCCCAGTCAGACAGAAGAGAAGCAGCTTTGGTGGGATCCAAGGAGGACAACACACCTGCAGGGACACACTGGCACCACCAGCTGACTCCCCGAAGATAGTGATGTTATCTGGGTCACCTCCGAAGGCTTTGATGTTCCTCTTCACCCAGGCAATAGCCATGTGCTGGTCCTTCAGCCCGTAGTTCCCTGAGCAACAGAGAGCACCGACCAGTGAACAAGGGCTCAGCAAAGCCAGAAGAGCCATGAGAGGGTGCTCTGGAGAGGGAGCAGCTGTGGTACCTGGCATGTTTTCATCTCCAGTGCTCAGGAAGCCCAAGGGCCCCAGGCGGTAGTTGATGGTCACCACGATGACCTTGCCCCTCACAGCGATCTTCTCTCCATCATAGAGGTAGTTATCAAGGAAGTTGGCTCCCTGGCTCCCTCCAAAGATGAAGGCACCACCATAGATCCAGATCATCACTGGCAGCTTGGTAGAGACTGAGAGGGAAAGATGAAAAGCAGCCTGAGCCACAGCACAGCTGGAAGGTGCTGCCCACCCATGCCCTGCACCCCCTGGCTGAGCATCGCTCCCCCTGGCCACGAGCAGACACTGTGCTGGGCAATAGCCTATGGCCAGCGGTCCCCAGTGGGCAGAGGAAGCTGAACCTCCCAACAGGCTGGAGCAGAGGGACGTTGGTTGGCATGGCTCCCACCTTTCCCTCTGAAAAAAACAACGCTGCTGCAGGTGCCCACTGTGGGAGCACAGCTGCTGCGGGCTGCTCCGGAGCAATTTGTCCACCAAAGGCAAGGGAGAAGCCCCTGCCCAGCTGTCTGGCCAGCACATACCCTGATTCCTCTCCTGAGGGACCCAGATGTTCAGGTAGAGACAGTCCTCGCTCCCACGGACATCCACCTGTGTGAGTTTCAGCTGCATGCAGCGACTCTTGAACGCCTTTGCACTCAGTGTCCCTGAGAGGAGAGAGAGAAGGCAGCAGGTCCTGGTTAGAGACACCAATTCCCTTGCTGTCCATCCATCCTCTCCTCCATCAGTCTAATGCAGGGGCAGCAAAGCCTCCCCAGCTGCTGTGAGCAGCCCAAGGGAGTGACAAAGTGTGACCCTCATCCGTGTGAACTAACTCTGGACACCTAAGCCAGGGGCAGAGGAGATGAAGGTGCCCTGCTTTGGCCTTATTTTTATCATGGGGTTACTTGAGCTGCTTGGAAAGAACCTTCCAGAGCCTGAGGGAAGCCTTCCAGTGCCTGAAGGGGGCTACAGGAAAGCAGGAGAGGGAGTTTTCGTAAGGGCCTGTGGTGACAGGACAAGGGGCAGTGGTTTGAAGCTGGAGCAGGGGAGATTTAGATTGGACGTTAGGAAGAAGTTCTTTACTATGAGGGTGCTGAGGCAGTGAAATGGGTAGCTCAGAGAAGCTGTGGACACCACATCCCTGGAAGTGTTTCAGAGCAGGCTGGATGAGGCTAGTGGGAGATGTCCTTGCCCATGGCAGGGGGGTTGGAACTGGATGATCTTGAAGGTCCTTTCCAACTCCAGCCATTGTATGAATCTATGGGAGACTTAGACACAGACTCTCATACCCCCCAGGAGACTCAAAGCTTTCTGTTGGTGCTGTGTGGTAGGCAAAAGCAGGCAACAACAACTTTGGCTTGTCAATAATGGACTAAAGAGAGAGAAGGGACAGTAAAACCCCAGACCAAAGGGCTGGACCTTACCTTCCCATCCAGGGTGAGGTCGAGGGTCTTCCAGAGTCTTTGTAGGAGCAGCAAAGGGGATCCCTCTGAAGATGTCGACAGAGCCCTTCAGGAGTCCCAGGTTTTTGTTCTCACCTTCCACAAAGCCTCCCTCGGTGAGCACCACACCCAGCTGCATGTGGTACCATGGAGAAGAGAAAATCCATTGCACAAGTCCTTCCCAGCCTGTCCAACCAGCCCCCCAGCACCACCATGGCCACCAAACCATGGCCCCAAGTGCCATGGCCACACCTTTCTGCAACACCTCCAGGCATGGGGACTCCACCACCTCCCTGGGCAGCCTCTGCCAATCCCTGACCACTCCTCCAGCAATGAAATTTTTCCCAATCTCCAACCTAAAGCTCCCCTGGTGCCATTGAAGCCATTCCCTCCTGTTCTATCACCTGGTATCAGGGAGAAGAGACCAATCCCCACTTGACTGCAACCTCCTTTCAAGGAGCTGCAGAGAGCAATGAGGTCTCCCTTCAGCTTCCTCTTCTCCACACCAAACAGCATCAGTTCCCTCAGCTGCTCCTCCCCAGCCCTGTTCTCCAGACCCTTCCCCAACTTTGTTGCCCTTCTCTCCATGCTCCAGCCCTCAATATTCTTCTTGGAGTGAGAGGCCCAACACTGAACTCACTATTCCCAGAGTGACCTCACCAGCGCCCAGTACAGGGGCAGGGTCACTTCCCTGCTGCTGGCCACACTCTTGCTGACTCAGCCTAGGATGCCATCAGCCTTCCTGGCCACCTGAGCACACTGCTGGCTGATCTTCAGCCAGCTGTCAGCCAGCACTCCCAGGTCTTTTCTGCTGTGCAGTCCAAACGCCCTGCAAAGCTCCCGGCAGATCTCTTGTACTCACGGATGCTGCCCCTGCCGCCCCGAGGCAGCAGCACAAGGCAAGGCACAGGGTCCCCCAGCGAGCCATGGTGTGCACACCTGAGGATACAGTCCCCAGGTGAGGCCCTGCAGGTTATATAAGCAGGAGGCTGGCTCTGTGTCAATGCCAAGACACAGTCTGGGCTCTGAGCTGAACCAGAGTAACCTCCACAGCGTTGTCCTTCAGCAGCCTGGGGTCACCCCACGGCTGAGGTAAGTCTGTGTGAACCCTGCAGCTGTTAGCTTCTGTGGGCTGGAGCCAAAGCTAAGGAAATACCTCAGGCTAACAAAGCTCCAGGGAAGAGACAAAGTGCTGAAGCCCTGAGAAGGTTCAAGTAGCTTCAGACAAGTGCAGGAGGCTGAGATCATACTGAGCAGAGCTCATCAGAAGCCTTGCCCTGGTGACACCCTGGGGAATGCACCAGGCCCACAAAGCTCCAGCAGACCTTCCACAAGCGTGACTGGGTGGTCACAACCCAGCCAGCGATGGCAGAGGGAGGAGTGGCCAACATCTGTGGCTGAGGGAGCTGAGGGTGTTCAGCCTGGAGAATCATAGAATCAGCCAGGTTGGAAAAGACCTCAGAGGTAATCAGGTCCAACCTGTCACCTGATACCTAACCCTCCTGGCAACTCAACCATGGCTCCAAGTGCCACAGCCCAGCCTTTTTTGGGCACCTCCAGGGATGGGGACTCCACCACCTCCCTGGGCAGCACATCCCAATGGCAAACTCCTCTTTCTGGGAAGAACTTTCTCCTCACCTCCAGCCTAAACTTCCCCTGGGGCAGCTTGAGACTGTGTCCTCCTGTTCTGGTGCTGGTTGCTTGGGAGAAGAGACCAACCCCCACCTGGCTCCAACCTCCCTTCAGGGAGGTGTAGAGAGCAATGAGTTCTCCCTTGAGGCTTTCCTGAGAAGACTCCAGGGGGACCTTAGAGCTGTCTTTCAGTTACCTGAAGGGATCCTCAAGGCCACTTTGGAAGAAGCCTTGAGCAGCCAAGACTCTGCAAAATCTGAGTATGGGACCCTTGTGGCTCAAGGCCTGAGACATCTCATCCTGCATCTGGAGAGAAGGAGCTGATGCTCCCCTGCTCTGCCTGCCAGCAGCCTCAGGCAGGCACAAGGCACAGACTCACCGTGGAGCAGGCCAAATATGGCAAGAGAAGCTTCAGCTTGTGTGGGTGGACACTGATGCTGGCTTGTACTGCGTTCTGAGGCAGGATGGGCTTCAAAGAGCTGAAATAATATTGAAACAACCATGGAGCTGAACACAGCAGCCTCAGTGGCATCTCCTGAGACCTGGCAGGCAGGCAGGCTTTGGATTTGCTCATCATTATCCTCAGAAATAGAGGCAGTGCCCATCCAGCAGCCACAGCACTCTCCAGAAGGGCTGCTGGAGAGCTCTGCAGAAGGCACATTGCAAAAGTCATGTTCAGAACAGGGGCAGCTCCAAAGAAGAGATCCTAGCCCCCAGACTTTGGATACCTGCCGCTCCTGCACCTTCCTGACCTGACATTGTCACACCTTGACAAGTGTGTGCCCCAGCCAACATCTGAAGGGAGCTGCAGCTGCTCAGGGCTCCCACTATTCCTGCATTCCTGGCAGAATCAGCCAGCAGAGTCCTTCTCACCTGGCAGATTAGAGGAAAAACAAATGTGTGTTTTGCTAAGGGCACAGAGCACAGCTGGCATCAAGCTGGAGCAGAACTCAGAGGCCTGGATTTGGGTTCCTGGCTAGTGACACAGGTCCATATCTCACTCAATACCAAGGTTAAGCAAGAAACACAATCACAAAACCTTCAGAGGTTACCACCACCGATGCACGTTTGGGATGAGGTCTGCACGACACAGCACAGCACCCAGCCCAGCTCAGGAGTAAGGCACATGCCCTTCCCAGCTCCTCTTCCACCTTTTTATCCACAGCTTTGCTGCAAGAGTTCTTCCAGTTTTGCTTGGGGTCACTTTGTCTTGATGGAGTTTGATGATTGTGTTGTGGGGGCCCTCCTGAGGCCAACCAGTGCAGCTAAGCTAAATGTACTGTACGTGAAGGTGCTGCCGAAGGACAGCAGTGAGAGAAGTGAAAGATGCTTCTGTGGGAGATCTCACAGATTGCTCTGGAAAAAAACAAGCAGAAAGGGGGTCAAGAAGGAGCAGGCGTGGTGAGCATGGGCACAGCAACTGTTGGCATCCACTCCTGCACACTCTCCCCTCGGCTCCAGCCCACCAGCAGCAGGCACCAAGCTGAGCTCACTGCCCCCCAGCCTGTGTGTAGTGTGCTGCTGGGGGGCAGTCATCTTCTCCACACCTCCAGGTCCTCACACCTGGCAAGTCCTCAAGTGGCCCTTTACTGAGGTTTCTGCACCAGGCAGTTATTCAAGGGTGCCTGCCTCTGTTGTGCCGAATCACAGGGGATAAAAGCCATCAGGGCAGCAGTTTAGAGGGGCAAATCTCCACCCCGTCCCTGAGCTGCCCCCTTCCCGCGGGTACTCCATGCACAGCAGCTGGGATGTGTGGGCTTGCTCATTCTGCGAGGGCTCCCGGATGGGGCAGAAGCAGAACCAGCAGCCCCAGGCAGGCAGGGGCCAGGCTGCCTCCCTAAGGCGATGAGCAGCGCCAACCAATTGTGCTCTACAGGAGCTCAGCCTGCAGGGCGCAGCAGTGCCGCAGTTTCGGCTCCAAACCTCTAATCCCCTTGCCTCTGCCACTCAGCCCTGAGCCACCTGGTTCTTGTTGGCCTCCAGAAGAAACCTCCGAGGCTGTGGGAGCAGGTGGAAGCACTGCAGAGGGAACACCTTTAAAAGGAGACAGCCTGGGTGTGTTTCCACCTGCTCTACACAGCATCAGGCCCCTGGGGGAAGCTCGAGAGGAGGCTTTCTGCCTTGTGCTGTGGTTGCTTCCTTCTCATCTCACAGAATTGCAGCACTTTAGTGGTTGGAAGGGACCTTGAAAGATCATCCAGTCCAACCCCCCTGCCAGAGGAGGATCACCCAGGGCAGGTCACACAAGAACACATCCAGGTGAGTTTTAAATGCCTCCAGAGGAGGAGATTCCACAACCTCCCTGGGCAGCCTGCTCCAGGGCTCTGGCACAGTGAAAAAGAGTTCAGCCTGGAGAGGAGAGGACTCCAGGGGGACCTCAGAGCTGCCTTCCAGTACCTGAAAGGATCCTGCAGGAAGGCTACAGAGGGACTTTTCCTGAGGGTGTCTAGAGAGAGGACAAGGGGGAATGGTTTGAAGCTGAGGCAGAGCAGGGTTAGACTGGAGTTGAGGAAGAAGTTCTTGAGTAGGAGGCTGGTGAGACTCTGGCACAGGCTGCCCAGGAAGGCTGTGGCTGCCTCCTCCCTGGGGGTGTTCGAGGCTAGGTAGGATGAGACCTTGAGCAGCTGAGTCTAGTTGAGAGGTGTGGCAGGGGAGTCTCTGAGGTCCCTTCCAACCACTCTATGCTCCTGTAAAATCAATACCAGCCCTGTGCAGAGGGCAAACCATGCTTCATCTCCTTCCACCTGCTGCTGTCTTTCATTGTTAGCAGTGTCTCACAGTGTCAAGAATCCAAACTCCAACCACCTTGTTCACACTGTTATTGCTTCCCTCCATAAAAAAAGCCCTCTCTGCCAGTCCTTGGACCATGCCACTTCAGCAGCTTTTATCTCCCTCCTCTGAGCTGCAGGCTTTGCCCCCCTTCATCTTTCTAATCTGCCATTGTGATTTGTTCACTTGCCTGCTTGTTTTTCTCCTCCAAGAAGATTTGCTGAATCATTAGGGAGGAGGCAAGAGCTCAGGAGGCAGCTGGTGGCCAGTGATAAAACCAGGGCCACATCCAGCCCTCAGGGTTTGCAGCTGACAACCCTTCAGTTGGAGGCCTGAGTCACATATTCCCTTCCAAGCTAAGATTGCTGGGGGCTTTGGGATTGAGGAAGTGGGGCTGAGGAGGTGGTGCCCCCACAAGATGAATTATTGATCCTGACAGCCACAAGGGTTGTGTTGTATCTCCTGCAAGAGGCATAATATACCTGTTCTACTTGAAGATATCCCTGTAGAGGGGTTGGGCTAGATGACCTTTAAAGGTCCCTTCCAAGCCAAACCATTCTGTAGAATGATGCTGTGAGAGAACTTGCAGGCTAAGGGCTAAATCCTGCTGACTGTTGGTGGCTGTGCCCACTGCAGTGGGAACACTTACCTAAGAAAACAGGAGTTTGGTTTGAAATAGGTCATGGTATGTGGTGGCTGCTTCCAGACTTGCAGTAGCAAGGTGTGGTGTGATTGAAGGTGTGCCAGAGCTGCAAGACACTCGTCAGACTCTTTATTTGTCTCCTCAAGATGAGGAGAAACTTCTTTGGTGTGAGGGTGCTGGAGCCCTGGAGCAGGCTGCCCAGAGAGGTTGTGGAGTCTCCTGCTCTGGAGACTCAAGACCCATCTGGATGTGTTCCTGTGTGACCCTGCTCTGGCAGGGGGTATGGACTTGATCTCTAGAGATCCTTTCCAACCCCTACCACCCTGTGATTCTGTGAGGAGAGAATGCAGCCAGCTCCACTGGTGCAGCTTCTGCAGCTGTTTGTATCACCGCAGGGCTGAATTTTGCTCACCGCCTAATGACTGCAGGAAGAGCTGGGAGCTAAAATGCCTTGGTTCACTTCTCAAGTCTTTCACTTGGTCTCTGCATGACCTCAAGTTCCTTTCTCTCTCCCTGCCCTGTGGTTTCTTTGCAGTAATGCATTGATAAGGTGTTTCCAGCACTCTGTGGGGCACTCTGACAGCTTTAAGCAGAAGGTGCTGTTGAAATGCAAAGCAGCAGCAGTCCTCCTGAGCCCTCCAGCGCTGCTGTGGTGGCACTGTGCAGCAGACATGGGGATATTCTCTGACCCTCTAGCTAATTGTTTCCTTCAGTTCCATTTAAGGTGGGAAATCTCAGCTGTCCCATGCATACTGACTCTGCAATCAGAGGTCCTCTTGCTCTGTCAGCTCTGCCCCTGATCCAAAGCCCCAGGGAAGGAGTTTTGTCCATATTTTTTTTCTGAGTAACTTCCAGAGGTGAAGGCTTGCCAACAGCACTTGATGCTTTTCCTCAGAACAGAGTTTGAGTTTGGGATGCCCTGCTGGAAGCACAAGGAGGTAAGATAGCAAGTTGGTCGTCAAGGAAGAGTGGAGGTCACGGTGACCTGAGTTCCTTCTCCAGTTGTCCTGCTCAACTTTGGGCAGAGGTTTGAAGGGGAAGAGTGCAGCTCACAATGCAGAGCCCTCCCTTGGATGCTCTCTGTGGGATTTTTCCCACCCTGCCACCCCAGTGTAAGGCTACTGCCTGTGCAGCAGGTCTGCCTGGCCCTCAGCTGGAGGTCTCAGGATGTGTCCATTGCTGTTATCCTCACTTTGCAAGGGGGAAACCTGAGGCAGGCTGGAGAGTGCCTGGCTCAGATCAGCTGGCAGTGGCAAAGTCAGGAATGCAATCCTCCCCTTTGAGTTTGAGTCTCACATTTAGTGTTCTCCAGCTGCAGTTCCTGGCCTCTCTTTTCTGGATGTTGTCACATCTGGATGTCCACTGAGCCTGACTGATTTACAGCCAGGCTACTGCAGGCTGGATCTAAATAAGGAGCTGGGGCAGGGATGTCTGACTGACACCCTGGTTCACCATCTCCACACTCTCAGGATGGGGGCCTTGCAAGAACAGGAATGCTCCATCATCTCTGGCTTCCCCTTCCTCAACTGAGACAAGAGATAATGTCTATTTTATAAAGAGAAGAAGCCAGCAGCCTTGACCACTGCTAAAAATCCTACCAAAGCTCCCAATATAGAAGGCTCTGGGATGCAAGATAAAGTCCTATTGCTTTAAATTATTCAAGAGGAAGGCAGAATCCATGGGGCAGGGACTTTTAACTCTTCATGAAGGAGCCTTGAACCTCAAGGGTGGTGCTGGCAGTGCTGAACGTGGCTGCTGCGCTTAGAACTTGCTTAGGAGCCCTTGCTGCACAGTGGAATAAAATGGGCTTAGAGGCTGCTTATGGTCTGGAGAGGAGCAGATTATTGGTTTGGAGCAGAAACAGCTGTGAGAAATTTGGCCTGAGAGTGGTGCAGAAACCACAGGGGTGTGACTCATCTCGTGTAACTTCAGATGTCTGCAGATACCAGGCTCCTTTTCTCTTCAGGGTGAGAAGTAGGTGCACTGAGGGTATGACTTCTGCCCTGCTTGAGATCTGTGCTTTAGGAGGAGCTCAGCTGCTTCCTAGATCTGTTGCTTTCCAGAAAAGGACCCCTGAGGGATTAGCTGACACTGGAGGGACCCTGGGCTGTGGTGCTGCTGCAGAAGGATTCCTGCCTCATTTCATGGAGGGCCTGGGACAGTACTTGCAGCAGGCAGCTCGTTGTGAGCCCATCCTCCCAGCACAGGGTCAGGCCTTGCACTGGGGCCAGCTCTCAGTAAATTCCTCTAATACAATCAGGACCCAGGTCAGCAGAGCTCAACCAAAGCCCAAAAGGTGGCTGGGATGCAGGGTGACAGCTGCCCAGGTGGTCTAGATGAGCAGTGACCTGCTGACAGCGTGGTGAAGCTGCTGATCCAACACCAGTTCTGTCCAAGCAGAGGCTGTGTCGTGTGGGAACCTTTCCTTGCCCTCCCTCTCCTGGCTGAGGGATATGGACAGGGAGCAGGGAGCTTGCAGAGGTCTGGGGGAGCTCCTCCAAAAGAGGAGAATCTCTCTGCTGCAATCATATTGATTTGGTTCTTGCTGCCCTAAGAGTGGGTGTGAGGAGGCATTTGCTGGCATCTCTTGCAGCTCAGATGGGAATGGTCAGGGTTTCCCTCTTCTCTTCACTTGGGGTTTTTACTATGGGATGTAGCAGGTTCAGAGGGCTGGGACACTCCTTCTGCAAAGACAGGCTGAGAGAGCTGGGGTTGTCAGTCCTGGGAAGAAAAGGCTCTAGGGAGACCTTATTGTGGCTTTGCAGTACCTGAAGGGGGGCTGCCTGGGGAGGGACTGTTTGCAAAGGCCTGCAGGAATCGGGCTGTGGGCAGGGGGTTGAAACTGGAGCAGGGGAGATTTGGATTGGGCATTAGGAAGAAGTTCTTTGGGAGGTGGTGGAGGTGACATTCCCTGGGGACATTCAAGGTCATCCCTGCTGGGCTCTGAGGAACCTGCTCTAGTTGCAGAAGTCCTTGTGGACTTCAGGGGAGTCAGGCTAGATGCCCTTTAAAGGTCCCTTCCAACCCAATGATTCTACGCTAAAGCAATTATCTGTGCACCAAACTCGTTGCTGGTGCTACTCTCAACTGTTGGATTCTCCTCCTGAAGCCAGGGAGGAGGCAGTGTGGGGAAGAAGTGCTGCTCTAGGCACTGAACAGGAGCAGCTTGCTCAGCAAGCATCTGAACTGCTGCAAACCCAGCTCTGCCTTCTGGGCAGCCTGCCTACAAAGACCCCATGCGTTTCCCCAGGCCCCAGTGTTCACAGCTGCAAGTCTCCTGCTGCACTTACCAGGGCTGTTTGCAGGGATGGGGGCTCCCTGCTGATGCCTGGGTGGCTGACAGCCCTTTCCTGCCAATCTGTCTGTTGTTCAGATGAAGTGGTTGGAAAGTGCTCACTCTCCAGTTCCCTCTTTGGCTCAGGCACTCTGATAAGGCCTGGGCTGTCCTATCTTGCCCTGGGAGCTGTTCCTCCTCCCTAACAGGCTCGCTTCACCGGCTGACAGTTAGCAGTTGGCAGTGCTTGATAAACTTATCAGACCAAAGCTGAGCTCAGTGCATGCTCAGCTCCTCCCCAGCCCCAGATTTCCCCATTCCTGGGGACTGCCTTTGCTCTCTGCCCGCCTCACGTCTGGTATGGTGAACACAGATCACCCTTGGGCCAGCAGGTCAAAATCAGCCCAAGGACCAGATTGAAAAGTGCTTGAATTGAAGCAACACCTTTTAAATATTCCTTAGCATGAGGAGAAACTTCTTCACTGTGAGGGTGCTGGAGCCCTGGAGCAGGCTGCCCCAGAGAGGTGCTGGAGTCTCCTTCTCTGGAGACTTCCATGACCCGTCTGGATGCGTTCCTGTGACCTGCCCTAGGTGATCTGGCTTTGGCAGAAGGGTTGAACTCAATCTTTAGAGGTGCCTTCCAACCCCTACCCTTCCATGATGGGTGAACATCCCACTGGAGATCATAGAATCCATCCCCAGCTCTACCTCTCCTCCTAGAATATTATTCACTGATGGAAATGCCTCTCGTGCCTGCTTGAGCCTCTGTTTCTGCTCTCACCCTGTTTCTCCATGCACTTGGCAGGTTGGTGGCTTTAATGTAGGGGTCTTGCTGTGCAGGCTTGGGGGATTTCTTTCCAAACCAGCTGCAGAGGGAGGCTGCTTGGCTGCATTCAGTGTCTCTCACTGGGCAGTGGCATCGCAGCAGCGCTGAGGCAGCCTGGCCGCGCTCGAGGCTGCATTGTGCGAGGGGCTGCATGTGGCAGATAAGGAGGGGGCAGTCCCCTTCCTGACTATCTCACCGTTGAAACAAACAAGTGAGATGAAGGGGAGAGGGGGAATTATTATCCTCCTCTTACAGATGGAGGTGAAGCTTTCTGGGAGCTCCACAGTGTGCCGAACGGCTTCGGCGCTCCTGTGGTGCCCGAGGCCAGGCAGGAAGCGTGAGGCGGATCTCAAGTCTCAGCTCAGGGTTGCAGCCTCAAGATCATTGTGGCCATGGTGGCTGTTGGAGAGAGGTGGCAGGTCAGGAACCCTGCAGGGCTCTGTGTTTTCTTAGCCCTCATCCACCACAGAGGCAACTGATTTTTAACTGTCGCTGCCTGACGTTGGAGTGGCTGCTCCGGGTTGGTCTTCTCTGCGTGCCCAGGGCAGAAAGTGGGAAAAGAGCTCTGCTCCGGGGGCGGAGTGGGGGATAAAAAACTGCCTGTGGGGTACACATGCAGGTCTAGCTCCCGGTCTGTTCCTGGGCAGGGCCCTGACCAGCAGGCAGGAATGCTTGCAGCTATTTCTGGGAGGCTAAACCTGCAGGCTTCCCCTTGTGTGGGGTGCTGGTGGGCTAGAACTAACCTGCTGGTGTGCCCCCACCACCTACCCCTGCGTGGCCCTGCAGAGCGACCTGCTGCGAGGACAAGGGACTCTGCTCTTATCTTTTTCACACTGAAAGTGTTTTCTGGTGAAGCCCTGGGCGGGAAGCAGCTGAACTCAGCAAATAAGGTTTTTTCCAATACAATCTGTACCTAACTGAAGCCTAATTTTGGCTCCATCTCAGCTGCTTTCAGACCTTCCCTAAGCACTGCCAACACAACATGCAAACTGTCGGGGTGTTGCCTTCCCTTGGATTCCACTCCATGGAGGTTAACACAATGCAAGCTGCTCTTGTGGCCAAGGGGGACAAGGGCATCCTGGGGTGCATCAGGAAGTGTGGCCAGCAGGTTCAAAGGAGGTTCTCCTCCCCCTCTGCCCTGCCCTGGTGAGGTCCAGTTCTGGGTTCCCCTGTTCAAGAAGGACAGGATGAAGATGCTGGGGGTGGAACTCTTATGGTAGAAGGCTGAGAGAATTGGGGCTTTTTAGACTGGGAAAGAAAGGCTGAGGGAGGATCTCATCAATGCTGATCAGTACTGAAAGGGTGGGAGTCAAGGGGATGGGAGCAGGTTTTTGCAGTGGTGCCCTGTGACAGGATGTAGGGTAAAGGACACAAACCTGAACATCAGAAGTTCCATCTAAACATGAGAAGGAACTTCTGTCATTCAAGAGTGACAGAGCACTGGAACTGGAACATGGAGGTGGTGGAGCCTCCATCCCTGGGGCATTCAAAGATGTTGCTGTGTGACCTTCTCTAGGTGACCCTACCTTGGATTCCATCATCTCCAGAGGTCCCTTCCAACCCCTACCACTCTGTGATTCTGTAACACAGCCTGAAGAAGAGCTCCAGCTAATGCTGTGCTAGCTGGGGACACATCTCTGCTGCCTGCAGCTGTCCTGTGACTCTCTCTTCATTAGCGAGCGGAAGAGGCATCCCGCGGCCCATCTTCCATCTCCTCTCCATCGTGGTATTCCTGGGCTGCTGCTCCGAGCCCCTGAAGGCTGTCTGGAAGACACAGAGGCACCTCCTCTCCTTCTGACAGGTGCCTGAGGTCATTGCTTTGCATGTCCCTCATTTGCTAAACAAACCAGCCCAAAGACCAGGATTTTCTTTCCCTGGCAATAAAGGGAAGGAGGTGTGAGGAGGACCGGGGAAGGGCAGGAGGCAGGGTGGGCTGGGAGAGAGGCAGAAACAATCAGCTCTTTCTTCAGCCACAAAGATTAGTTGAGATTTTGGGGTTGTGTGTGTTTTTTCAAATCTGTTTCCTTGATTGAGCAGAATCCTTTGGGTGTTTGGGGTTTTCTGATGCAAGGGAAGGTGGTGGGAAAGGAGCTGCTTGCAGAGAGGTCAGAACTGGGGAGGATTTGCATGGTTGGAGAGCAAGGGCCGGGTGTGTTTGGAGTGGGTCACAGCCATGGCCTGATCCTGACTGGTGCTGAGGATCTTTGTGTGGATTCAGTAGCTCTGTGGACGAGGGAAGCCCTTTGCCCACTCGCTGTGGCAGGCTGGTATCACCCTGGGAGTGGAAGGCTCTCCCTAGCCTGGTGTGGTGAGGTTTGGATGATGCTGGATCTGCTTCCTACCCTGCTCCTCCATCTGCATTTCCAGAGCTTCAGGCGGTGCAGATGGAAGCCCAGGGAACTGTGCAGGGTGCTGCTGTCTGCTCAGGAGCAGAGCCAAGCTGGCTCACTCCATCCTCTTCCTCGGGGGATGGCTCTCCCTGATCAGGGATTGCAGTGGCCAAGGGGCTGTGGGGTCTGCCCTGGCTTTTCCTTTGAGCTGCTGACATCCACAGTCCTAAAGGAAGGCTGAGGCTCAGCAGTGCTGCTCTGAGGTCTGAGAGTGGCACCTTCTTACTCAAGAGGAAGAAATTGCTTCCAGCCTTAGTGGCAAACTCTGTAAGTGAATTCCCTCTCCTCTTCCTCCCTTCTCAGCTCACCTCCTGGCTCTGGTAGCTGTTTCACTGGTGCCTCTGCCAGCTGGCCTGCATCCACAGCCTGTGTTTCTGGAGATATGCTCCCAGTCTGTGGGAGTGGGTCAGCCTGGACACCCCCCTCCTCCCCAGGCTGCTTTGGCCTCAGAGATGCTTTCCTGAGCAGGGCTCTTCAGCAGCACACTGGCTAAGGCCATGCCAGCTTGTTTCTCTGCTGGCTGCACACCCATCCCAAGCAGCCTTCGCATCTCCTGGGGATGTGCTCTGCAGGCTTCTCATGAGTACAAGGCTGAAGCTGGCACTGCTCCAGTGGAGCTGCTCCTCAGTGCTTTCTGGGCTCAGCAACCACACTAGTGGTGAAAGCAGCTGCCTGGCCTGGAGTCCTGGGCAAAGAAAAGGCAGAACTGGGGTGACCTGTGCTTCGTTAGGGGTGAAGAGCACAGCTTGAGGACAGACCTCAGCTGCCAGTTGAAGGTTTTACCTCCTCTGTAGCATGGAAATCAAAGATAGGAATGGAAATCTGATGGATACAGCAGCCCTTGTTCAGCAGGCTCAGGAGAACCAGCTGCTGATTTGGTTTTATGAGTGGTTTTACAGGCAGCCTTGCCACGGTGCTGTGCCAGCACTTCCCTCCAGGATGGCTCCAAGTGGGGAGGTTCAGATGAGTCAGACACACCTGCAGTCCCCAGGACACAGACAGGGAAGTCTGTGCTGCTGTGCCTGGGTGTTTTGGGGCTGGAGGGTGTTTGTTCCTGAGCAGTTCAGACACTGAAATGCTCCTTGGATGATTCTGTTTGCAGATTTAGAATGGTGCAACTGTTTTGGTTGGAAAAGATCTCTTGAGGTCTTTGAATCCAACTATGACCTAACACCACCAGCTGTGGAGGACAAGAGGGACAACAACCAGGGGCTTGCCATTTTTTGGTAGCAGTTTTAATAAGCTGAGAGGAGTTTGGCTTCAGTAAGGTTTGGGCCTGGGTACCAATGTGAGAGTGCTCACTTGTGTGCCTGGGGTCACAGCAGGACCTGGGTCTCTCACAGGTTACACAATCCCCCCTCCAGAGTCCTTGCCCTGACCAGGTTCTGGCATCACCCAGGGAAGGAAAGCAGAGTGTTAAGAGGGGCTGTGATAACATCAGCTGCTGGGCACACAACCCTATGGCAGCTGCTGTGGTTGTAGCGGCACAGCCCTCTTGCTCTGCAGAGCTGACTTGCTGCCTGTCCAGCAGCCATCTGACTCCAAAGATCCATGTCCCCTGAAATCAGCCTTTGAGTGTTGTTTGTGGCTGTTCTGGCCCTGCTCCCTGAATTTCCCAAGGTCAGGGAGTGGCACAGGCTGCCCAGGGAGGTGGTGGAGTCACCATCCCTGGAGGTGTTCACAAAGGATGATAGGTTGGACACGATGATCTTGAAGGTCTCTTCCAACCTGCTTTATTCTATTCTAAAGGTGTGGACATGGCCTCTGGGGCCCTGGTTTAGTGGCCATGGTGGGCTGAAGGTTGGATTGGATGACCTTAGAGGTCTTTTCCAACCCAAACAATTCCATGATTCTCTGGTTTGACTTCTTTCCTATCTAAGTTTGGAGCTTTGTTCTGCCTGTGAGCTTCCATCCTCATTTCCACTCAAACCATCTGGGGCAGTGCTGTGTTTTCTCCCTTCTCCTTTCCCCCTCCATCCCCACCACCTGCACCTCCACAGCCTTTCCTGAAATGGGTGTTTTGGAGATGAAAGACACTGTGAGGCCAGTGACTGTGAGGGAACAGATTTATCAGCTCAGCCCCAGCAGGCTTGTACATCTTGTCACTGGCTGATAGAGTGCAATAAAAATACCCATTAGAATGTGTATAAATACATATTTACAGGCTACAAGTAAAGGCAGGAGTACAGACTCTGCTTTGAGCTTGAGAATGCATATTAATGACTAACAGCTTAGGCACAGCATAGAACAGGAGCAAGTACACTGTGGGGTTGGGGAGGAGAACTTTGGATTCATGGCAGGGTAGCTGAGGGCAGGACAGGCCTCTCCTGGCAATGAATTAGTTTCCCACTCAGACAGTTTCTTCTTTGCCCATGATGGTGACTTTCATAAGCATTTGGAGTGCAGCTGCTGGTGCTAACAGCCCCTGCCCCAGGCTGCTTCCCACCCCTGGCGTTGTCCGAGGCCAACTGTTTGGGGATGGAGTTGTGGAGTGGGCTGTGTGCTGCCAGTGTCCTGCTTAACTGAGAGCACTTTGTCCTTCCTCTTAAGACCTGGAGGGACTCTACAGACCTGAGTCAATGACTCCACATCACCAGGAGGGTGGAGAAATGAAAGCCCCATGCAGTGACTTGCCCGAGGTTGTGTAGGGAGAACGCAGCAGAGCTCGGAGGGCGGCTGGCTCTTGGCTTGTGCCAGTGCTTTGCTTCAACCAACCCCTAGACTTGGAAGGAGGAGGAAACACCACTGCTCTGTCTGTATAGTATTTGTAAGGTACTGGAATGCTCTGCCAGTGTCTCCAGGCCACTTCCTCCTTTAAGAGAGTGGCTGGAAAGCAGAGCTCTTGCTTGACATTGATATCCAAGGGGCATTCCTGACCACCCAGTGACCCAGGATTGCCCAGGACGGCTTCAAATTCCTATGCAGTGAAATACTGTGGGACACAGCAGCCTGGACTCCCAGAGCAGCATGGTACTGAGACATGGGCAAGATTAGTTGTGCCAGGCATGGCTCTTCCTGGAGCTTGTTTGGTTGCCACTCCCCCCAGATCTTTGCAGCATGGTGCATGTGAGGAATGCATTTAGAGACCCTTGTTACCAGCTAGGGATAGGAGCTGGGTTTTCAGTATTTTCCTCCCACTCCAGGCTAAAAATACAACACAGTTAAGTTGTCATTGGAGCACAGTAAATGCTCTGCTGAAAGAAAATGACTTTAGGGGTTTGCTGCCCAAATTTATGACCTGGGCAAGTCTCTGCAGAAGGCCTGTCTGAGCTGAACATAATCTGTGTGCCCCAGCCTCATCTTCCCAGCCATCAAGGCAGAACATGGCTATAGCACCAGCTTGGCACAGATTGCTGCTGCCCCTTGCCCAGGAGTTCCCACTTCCCACCCTGGGTTCTGCCTGTGGTGTAAGTCCAAAGAGTGACCTTGGAGGAATTCCTCTGGATTCACACTTGAGCAGAAGATGACAGCGCTGGGCTGGTACCTGCTGCAGTTGAGAAGTGAGAGCTCCCACAGGCTTCTTTGTCACCTGCTGGGATGTGCAAGGCCCTGGGGTGCCAGAGCACCAAAGCCAACGACAGTCCCCAGGAAGCTGTGCGAGCTTCATCAAGTGGGCAGCACCGTGCTGGATGGAGGTGCTGGGGAGGGTCTCCTTCCCTGGAGCATGCACTGGCATGGGGAGCTCCAGCAATGGCCTGGAGCCATCCCTCACTTGAGGCTGTGCTGGGTCTCTCTGTGCCTCCGCAGATCCACCTTGCGCTGGAAGCCTTTGGCGCAGAGCTCGCAGCTGAAGGGCTTGAAGCCGGTGTGCTTGCGGCTGTGAGTGATCAGGTTGGAGCTCTGGCTGAAGGCCTTGCCGCAGACCTGGCATTTGTGAGGCTTCTCCCCTGCAGGGCAGAGAAAAATAGCAAGAAAAACTCTGAGAGGGGAGAAGGGAGCTGGAAATGGCCTTCAGCGGGCTCAGACCTGACCTGCTGCATCTGCGTCCAGCCCCAGGGTCCTGCTCAGGTGCACACTGAGCCAGCACCACAGGGTGAGAACGACTAGAGGCAGCTTTCTCCAGCTGTGTGACCTACACCCTGCCTGCATCCAGGGCTGGGGACAGCCATGGCATGCATCAAAGGCTGGTCAATAACCACCTCCTTGTCCCACAGAGGAGGGCATGCGTCTCAGCAATGTTCAGATCTTCTGTTGCCTTCCTGTGCAGGGAAGAGCAACACTGCGGTGCCTCTGGATGCTGATTCCCAGCCCAGTATCTCTGTGCCTGGCACCATGATGGACTCCAGGTGGCATTTGCTCACTGGGAATCACATCACAACGATGCTCAGAGGGCTGGAGCACTTCCCCTATGGGGGCAGGCTGGGAGAGCTGGGGTTGTTCAGCCTGGAGATTAGGAGGCTCCAGGGAGAGCTTAGAGCAGCCTTCCAGCACCTGAGGGGCTTACAGGAGAGCTGGGGAGGGACTTTTTACAAGGACCTGTAGTGACAGGACAAGGAGGAATGGATTGAAGCTTGAGGAGGGCAGATTTAGGTTGGATACTAGGAAGAAATTCTTTCCAGGGAGAGTGGGGAGACAGGGGAACAGTTTGCCCAGGGAGGTTCAAGACAAGGTTGGTCATGGCTTTGAGCAACCTGGTCTGGCGAGAGGTGTCCCTGCCCATGGCAGGGGGGTTGGAACTGGATGCTCTTGAAGGTCCCTTCCATCCCAACCCATTTTATGGCTCTCTGGCTGTGGTGCTGCTCACCAGTGTGGATGTAGGTGTGCTTCTTCATGTCTGACTTCTGGTGGAAGCGTTTGCCACAGTACTGGCAGGGGTAGGGCCGTGTGTCTGAGTGGATCAGGAGATGAGTGGAGAGGGTGGAGGAACGTTTGAAGGTCTTCCCACACATCTTGCACTCAAAACTTCTTTCCTGTTAGGGAAAGAGAATCACAGGATGTCTGTGGCTGCAAGACAGAGCTGGAAGAGTGTTAAGAGGGTTGAGAATAGATTTGATAAGCAAATCTCCTGGGCTTGTGGCCTGATGCTCGGTGCAGTGCGAGGCATGTGGGGATGGTTACTTATGGAAATGGGTTACATCTGGTGGGGTTAAATCCTGTGATGCAGACTCCTGTGCCCTCTAGGAGGAGGTGAGGCACAGAAGAACCAGTAGCAATGATCCTTCCTTCCAAGGAATTCTCGAGGGCAGCCTGAGATTTGTGGGACCAAGATCTGCGATCTTCAGAGGCTCTGCCGCTGAGTGCCCTCACGGCTGGCACCTAGGGGATGTCACTTCCTTTCTAATGGAGTGAGCAAGAGCTGAAGCCCAAGCAGGCAGGAGGGCTGGAGAGCTGGGTCCCTGGAGAGCTGCTACCCACCTGGGAGTGAATGTTGGTGTGCTGCTCCAGGCTCACAGCATGGCCAAAGGTTTTGCCACACACGTCACAAGCGAAGGGTCGGCTCCCGCTGTGAGACCTTCGGACGTGGACCTCCAGCCCGTGGGGGGTGGAGAACACCTGCAAAACACAGTGGCAGGCGGTTTTTTTTATCACATGAGGTGGCTGTGCTTCCATCTCTGCTTTCAATTCCTCCTCTCGCTTGAGTCTTCCCTCTCGTGCTCCATGGGAACTACATCGTTCCTGGTGCCCTCATCCCCGAGTCAGGAGGACAAGGAGGTGCCCCTTCCGAGCTGCATGCATCTGATGTGTGCAGTGAAAACCACCCCAGGCCCTCCCCACCCCTGGGGGTCTCCTCTGTGCCACACCTTGTTGCACTTCACACAGTGGTAGGTCTCCATGTCTGAGGAGTAGTGCATGCTGTAGTCCAGGGGGGGTTCAGTGCTTGGCAGCAGGTGGCTTCCATACAGGCTAACTGGGTGCTCCAAGAGGGCTGACTGCATGGTGGAGGACATCTGTCTGTAGCTGTATGGCAGATGGTAGGGATCCCAGGAAAAGCCAGGTTTGTAGAAGGTAGGGGTGTTTGCTGTGTTGGTGCAGTCCTTGATCTGCAGCCCTGGCAGGCCCATCTCTGAGTTTGCAAAGGAGAAGTGAGGGTCACAACAGTGCCTGCAGCTGGGCACCAGCTCAGAAGCTCCCCAGGTGCCATTTAATGTCTTGCCTGACTTTGGGAGTTGCACTTGGTCACTCCTCCTCCTTTGATTCAAACCCTGATCTCCATACAAACTTCCTATTAGGACTTTGATTTCAAGCTGAGGAAATATTATGGGAGGGAGGATGCCAAAGGACTGTGAACCCCCTCCCAACCCTGCTTCTTGTGGTGTTGGAGCAAGCATCATGTGGACACCTGCTTGGACCTATACAGGGCAGAGCTGCATTTGGACTTGAGATCTGGGGGCTCACTGGGTAGGAATCAGAGCACCACCCTCCAGGGAGATGCTGATCTGGAGCAGAAGCACAAAGGGAAGCACAGGCTGCTCTTGATGAGCCCTGCCTGGGGCATGTTTGACCTCTGACCTCGAAGTGAGAGCTGCCATTTACTGCAAATCTGGAGCCAGTCTCAGGGCTCCACAAACCAGCCCAGCCCTGAGCTCTTGCAGTTGTGGCTTTGGATACCAGACCTTGAGCTGAAGGGCCTTGCAGCATCCTGCTCAGGTACTGGACAGGGACATTTTCTTCCTGCAGTTCAGGTGAGTCCTTTTCTTGTTTTGGAACCACACCTTCTAGATCCTGGTTCTTGATGTCCTCTGGTGCCTTGTCTCCTATGGCTGCAATCACACAGTTAGCTTATTCTCACCGCAGTAGTTTACTCCCACGGCTGAGCTGGGGCTGTGTGCTTGGTTATGAACTCAGGCTTGGCCATGTGAGCCCACACTGCATTCCCTGAGTGAGTGCAGAGTGGTGCAATCAGCAGGCAATCAAGGTCTGCCTATTGCTGACAAAGGGAAATTCCAAGCAGGATGAGACAGACAAAGGAGAGAGGAGCAGGAAGAAGTGACAGAACACTTAGTGTCTTCTACAGGTAGAGAAAATTAACCCTTGGGTTCATCTGAATTATTCTTTGGCTTGGAAGGGACCTCTGAAGGTCATCCAGTCCAGCCCCCTCTGCAGTAACAGGGAGATCCTCAACTGGAGCAGGCTGCCCAGAGCCCTGTCGAGCCTCACCTTCTTTGTTATCAAACTGATCATAGGGCTGGACTCTGGTTTGATAGCCAGGGCCAGAACAAAGGGTAAGCTGATCCTAGATTTGAATACAGAACATTTGAATGGTGCCCTGAAGGAAGAAAATGATTGCCCCAGCCCTGCCACTGCACGGATGGCTGTGGGAGAGCATGAAGAGGAGCAGAGGGAGGACAGCAGGCAGAGCCAGAAGCAGTGTTGGTTGAGGTTGATACAGCATAGAGCAGCTGAACCTTCAGCTGGGAGCATGCAGGACTCCTTTCACAGTGTCAGGGTACCACCAGGATTTTTTCACTCCAGGTTTAAGCTTCCTCCATCAGGAGGAGGTGATAACAGAGTGAGGCAGACAAGATGTAGGTCCAGAGGGAATGTGGGCAGTGAGCAGAGCATGCAGAGCATCGAGGTGGCAGAGCTTTGAGTTTGTAGAAGGACAACCGAGGGCTTAGCCCACCTCCAGCTGTTAGCTGCCTGACGCTGGGGATCCTTCCCAAAGGTGAGCAACTGCACACAGCAGCCAGAGAGCTCAAATCTCCCCAGCCATGCAGCAAGAAGCAAAAGGAGGATCCACAGTTGGCTTTGGTGGGACAGGGGGGATTTGGCCTAGAGGAAGAGGGCACACAGCAGGGGATCAGCTGGTCCTTGGCCTGACATCACTGCGTGAAGCCCTTAGGTGCTCTTTACCCTCCCTCATCCCACTCCCTCAGCTTGTCTACTCAGTGATTGATTTGCTTTGGTGTATCCTTACCAGCCCCATGGGTGGCTGGACTCACCAGTGAAGGCAGAGGTCACTGGCTCCCAGGTGAGGACAGGCAGGTCATCCTCCAGGCAGCGGTGCTGGTGGTAGGTGTGAGCCTTCTTGCTCTTCACCAGGAAGGAGCGTGGCATCTTCCATCCACTGCTGGGCACAAGCACTGCAGGTAAACCTCTGTGCTCCAGGGGGCAATTTCCCACTTGTTCCCCCAGCACAGCAGCAGTGATGAGAATTAAAACTCTGCTACTAGGGACATGATTCCTCTTTAAGGTCTCCCCAGCCAGGAGTGGTTGCTTGGGTTTAGGGTTGTGGTGGATCTCAACTTGAGGGAAAACAGAGAGCTGTGGAAGGAGCTAAAATAAAAGCTTACTGTAGGACAGTCTGGCTCACAGAATGCAGAGATGGGAGAGCAGAGTGAAGCTGGGATTGCAGGTTACAGCACAACCACCTGAAGGACACTCGACAATTTACCCCAGGGTTGAGGCACAGGCTTCCTTCTCTCTTTGTGTGGTAGTGAACCAGAGGGATGTTTAAATGCAGTGCTGTTCTCCAGACCACAGCTGTGTCTGTGGCAAAGACACATCAGAAGCTAGGATCTCTCTGCCCTGGCTGCAGGACATGGTGCATCTCTGATCTTACTCTCCTTGAGAGAACAGAGTGAGGACACCAGGTTGGAGATCACCCCTTTGAGAAAGGGTCTGCTTTGGTGATTGTACTGCACCCAGAAGAGCACAAGCCCAGAGCTCCTCTCTGACATGGCTAAACAGAATCAGAGAATGGGAGGGGTTGGAAGGGACCTCTGGAGATCATTGAACCCAACCCTTAGCCAAGGCAGAGTCACCTAGAGGGGGTGACACGGCAACATGTCCAGGCAGGTTTTGGATGTCCTCAGAGATGGAGCCTCCACCACCTCCCTGGGCAGCCTGCTCCAGTGCTCTACCACCCCTAAATTAGAGAACTTCCCCCTCATGTTTAGATGGAACTTCTGATGCTCAAGTTTGTGCTCCTCACCCCTTGTCCTGTCACTGAAAGGAGCCTGGTCCCATCCTCCTGCCACCCACCCGTGAAGTATTGATCAGCACTGATGAGATTCCCTCTCACTCTGCTCTTCTCCAGACTAACAAGCCCCATAGGAGAGACTTCCCAGCCCTCTAAACAAATAATGAGGACAGAAACATCAATCCTGAGAGAGATGGAGCAGACCATGCCCTCAGCCACGGGGTGGGGTGCCTGATCTCCTTGCCTGTAGCTTGGATTCTGGCGGACAAACGAGTGCTGGGGTGCAGGAGGTTACCTTTTGGATCTGACTCAAATCTCACAAACGGTTGCAGTGAGGGGTTGGGAGCACCAAATGCTGAAATTTAATCATACCAAATTCTCTTGCAATGGAGCTGTTATCTCGGCTCCCCAGAGCCCAGCCCAGCCCGTGCCTGCTCCCCACGGCTGCTAACTGCTCTGACAGGAGGCAGAGGATGACAACAGGCTGGCTGCTGTGTACAGCAGCATCAGCTGGCACCTCGTTTGCATGCATATTTGCATTTGCCTTTGTAATCCTTCTGGGTAGCAGCACTAACAGCAAACCTCCTTGCATCTTACAGGAAAAGTCAGCGGTGAGCCCTGGCTCCCTCGATGGGAAAGCGACTTGGTAAGTTTTGGGTTGCTCCTGTGAGCTGTTGGAGTGTAACTGACTTATTCACTACAAAAACAAACAAACCAACCAGAAAAAGGCACAAAATTTGCTCCTGTTAAGTAAGAATGAGCTGAAGGAAGGACAGAGCAACCCCAAGCAGCCAGGGATGGGCAAAGCTCTGCTCTGCTCCGCTCCCCAGGGTGCAGAAGTGCCCCCACACTCCCCTCCCACCTTAGACAGACCCACAGCCCGGCAGGGTTTGCTTTAAAGACCCAAGGGCCGCGTTCACAGCGGTGCCTCCAGCTGAAGGGCCATGCAGTGTGGAATTCAGAGGTCTGCTGGGGGCAGCTGGGTGGTTGTCCAGCACAATCAGCTGCTCCCCAGCCCAGCTGCCTTTGGGAATGCATCTTGAGCTGACTGCTTCAATCTGGCCTCCCAAGATTCCCACTGTTTCTCCTCCAGGGATAACTCTTGGTGCCTACCTATTTATTGTTTCTTTTCCTTCTTCTTCTGAAATGACTCACCTGCTTTTTTTTTTTTCCCTGCCTTCCCCCCCCCCCAAGAAATTTGCATGTAACTCGAGAAGAAGGAGAGAAAACAGAGCCCCAGAGTAGATTTGTTAATTTTACAAAGAGGACAAAACAGTCCTGAGCATGAACCCTAAGCATGCCCTTGAGGGAAGGGCCACAGAAGTATCTTCTTGTATTTGCTCTCCTGGAACTGCCTAGTGAGGCTCCTCCCAAGTACCCTGAAGTGTTTCTCTGCCTGGCAAAAGGCTGTGGGCACAGAAATACCTCCAGCTTGGCACAAACACAGGAGTGGTCTGTAGTGAGTTGGTCTCTTCGCCCTAGTCTCAGGTGATAGAAGGAGAGGAAATGGCTTGAAATTGCACCAGGGCAGGGTTAGGTTGGAGATGAGGGAAAATTTCTTTGCTGCAAGAGTGGTCAGGGATTGGCACAGACTGCCCAGGGAGGTGGTGGAGTCCCCAGCCCTGGAGGTGTTCAAGAAAGGTGTGGCCATGGCACCTGAGGCCATGGCTGAGTGGCCATGGTGGTGCTGGGTGGAAGTTGGACTGGATGATCTCAGAGGGCTTCTCCAACTGAAACGATTCTATGATTCTCTGACCTTTCTGCATCTAGCATAACCCTGCTGAGGCTGTGCACCTTCCATCCTAGCAGGAGTGCTTAGCTCAGGGGGTTCTCGCTGCTCCTGGTCAGGCCCAGGTGGAAGAGCTGTGCATGGAGCTGTGCTCTGCAATAAAAGACATGCCCCAAGCTCAAGTCCTGCCACAAACCCTTCCTACATGGAATTTCCACTCATGTCAAAGGGATTTTCCCCTGTGGTGGGGCAGGACAAGAGTTCACAATGGAGAGTATTCATAGCAGCAGGCTTTAGACACTGGGTTTCTTTGTGTAAATTAACCACCTAATTTCCCTGGGCTTCCCACACAGTGGAGGAAGAACCTCTGGAAGCGAATGACTGAACGTGGAGTGAAAGCCTGCACCCAGCAGTGCCTGCTGAAGAGTCCCTCTCCCTGCCCACCAGCTAGAAGACCACACAGCATTAAGAGGACAGCTCAGCCAAGGTAAGCTAGAGGCTGGTGAGAGATGGGTGGCACAAGCAGAAGACCACATAGCATCAGGCCCAAGCAGCCTCGCAGTGTTTGATGGTAGCACCCATACACGAGGTACATGAAGGCACCAGGTGCAGCCCCTGCTCTGTGATGCTTGCTGGAAGCTGATGCACATCAGTCAACGGAGTTATTTCTCTGGTTGTGTTTGCCCCAGTGGCTGCAAAAGTCAGATTTGGTCCAGCACCTTGCCTGCCACTAAGGGCCTTCACCGAGCACAACGATCTCGAATAGGCTGCTGAACGTTACAAAAGGAAGTTACCTTCCCCCACCCCCTTTCAAAGAGAAAACAGGAACTGGGAGCCCAAAGCAGAGTTAATTAACAACTGCATTTGGGCTGTCTTTGTGATTCACGCAGCCGGCTGAGAGGAAAACTAGAAGCACAGATTGTGAAGGGGGGGAGAACCCAACCCACCCCCCTACACCCCCCCCTTGAAACTCAGATTATCAGCAGCAAGTGATCAGCTGCCGCTAAGGGGGAAAGGAGTGCTACTAACATTCTGCTGCATCTCAAAGCCATTGCAGCTTCCAACAGGATTTAGCTTTCAACCTTTAGCTAAAAATTAAACTTTCCTCTTCCCCCCCCGGAATTCGTTCTTGCCAGCCCCTGTAGCAGCAATTTTTTACCCTGATCGACAGGCACCCAAAGGAATTTGTTGCTTTTGGGCAGCAGTGGCTCCCCAAAATGGAAGTGGTGGCATTTTTTTGGATGTTAGTGAACATTCTTATTCGTTTTGCCATTCATTCGTGTGACTGTGCAGCGAGGCAGTAATCTGCCCCGAGGCAAAGACAGCCAAAAGGAGCCCAGGGGAAAAGCTCTGCTGCGCTGCTTTGGCTCCCTAACTTGAAGCACCTTAGAAGGGCTTCTTGTAGCCTGTTCTGATCACAGAATCACCAAGGCTGGAAGAGACCTCAAAGATCATCGAGTCCAACCTGTCACTACAGACCCCATGACTAAACCATGGCACCAAGTGCCACGTCCAGTCCCCTCTTGAGCACCTCCAGGGATGGGGACTCCACCACCTCCCTGGGCAGCACATTCCAATGGCGAACGACTCTCTCAATGAAGAACTTTCTCCTCACCTCGAGCCTGAACTTCCCCAGTCAGATCAGAAAGTGGAACCAGCACTGGAGTGTTCCCCTCCTGTGCTCAAACACAAAATTCCTTCATCCTCAAGGATGCTCTCTGCTGATTTTGCAGCCAGTCCCATGTAAAACTGTCACCTGAGCCTGTGACACTGCAGCTCCTGCCACAACCACATTCAAAAGGGGCTTTTGGCGGGGGTGTTGTGTTTCTGACTCCAGGATCCTAATTTCACCAGATCCTATGTTCCTCATGGGCTCCCACTTCTCAGCATGGCAGCTCACAGTACCTGAAAGGACTCGAATATGAGAGCATGAAAGGAATGACAGATTATGGAGCTGTTCCCTCTGGTTCCTTCAGTGCCTCACAACACAACCCCCTGATTCTGGCAACAGGGTGGTGCCAGGCTGGATCAAGAACCCACTCTGCAGCATAAATTCCATTCTAAAGCTGATTTTCACCTTCCCCTTCGTTCAAGCAATCCCATTTTCAACTCTGCAAGGTTCACTGTAGGGAGGAAGCCCTTTCCCCCACTACACTCAGCTGAAATAGTTCATTATAACTTACAACTGATGGAAGGCTTCATGTAAGTTGAGTGCATAAAGTTTTAGGCTAAGAAGTTGATTTCCTTCCCATTGTTTATATTGAAATCTGAATATTGCTTTTTCCACCCCTGCTCTGGTAAAAAGCTAAAGCTCCCCCAAATAAAGGAGAGTTTGTCTTTCAGAAGGCAAGGGGGGGAGGGGAAAAAAGGATAAACCAAAACACCACCTGGGTGTGAAATTTTTAAGAGCCCAAAGCAAAGAAGAGGTTTTATGGATTCTGGAGGCTTTAAATATAAAATCACAGAACTGTCAGGGTTGGAAGGGACCTCAAGGATCATCTAGTTCCAACCCCCCTGCTATGGCCAGGGACACCTCACACTACAGCAGGTTGCTCACAGCCACATCCAGCCTGGCTGCAAATACCTCCAGGGATGAGGCTTCCACCACCTCCCTGGGCAAACCTGTGCCAGGCTCTCACCACCCTCATGGGGAACAACTTCTTCCTCACATCCAATCTGAATCTCCCCATTTCTAGTTTTGCTCCATTCCCCCCAGTCCTATCACTCCCTGACACCCTCACAAGTCCCTCCCCAGCTTTCTTGTAGCTCTCTTCAGATACTGGAAGGCCACAATTAGGTCTCCTCAGAGCCTTCTCTTCTCCAGACTGAACAACCCCAACTCTCTCAGTCTGTCCTCATAGGAGAGGTCCTCTAGCCCTTTGATCATCTTCATCTTCTTTGCAGCAAAATTGATCACCTCTTCACTACTCCACCCTTGTAAAATTCAGGGTACTTCAGGCAAGTAATTTAAATGTGGCATTGGGTGGGTTTTTTAGGGGCCAAATGAGCAGAACATTTAGAAGTCCTGTGGTCAGACTGGGCAGAGGGATGTTACATGAGGGCTAGCAAATGCACGGGGGAGTTTTTGTCCCAGGAGTGGAAGGGGACTGCTGGGACACCTGCAGCAGCTCCACAAAGTGTTTAGAGTATAACTGCAGCACTTGCTCTGTACAAACCTCAGAATACAGAATTAACCAGGTTGGAAAAGACCTTCGAGATCGAGTCCAAGCTATCACCCAGCACCATCTAATCAACTAAACCCTGGCTCCAAGTGCCACATCCAATCCCCTCTTGAATACCTCCAGGGATGGGGACTCCACCACCTCCCTGGGCAGCACATCCCAATGGCCATTTCCTCTTTCTGGGAAGAACTTTCTCCTCAACTCCAGCCTAAACCTCCCCTGGCACAGTTTGAGACTGTGTCCTCTTGTTCTGGTGCTGGTTGTCTGGGAGAAGAGACCAACCCCCACCTGGCTACATCGTCCCTTCAGCAATAAGGTCTCTCCTGAGCCTCCTCTTCTCCAGGCTACCAACCCCAGCCCCCTCAGCTGCTCCTCACAGGGTTGTGCTCCACACCCTCACCAGCTTAGCTGTCTCATTTAGCTCCTCGTGAAGTTGGGAATGCCACTGCCTTTAGCCAACTTTGCCTTAGGCTTCCATGGCTAAATGGATTTCAGCAGTGCAACCTGACAGAGATGCACTCACTGGGTGAGCTTTGACACCATTTGCTCTCCTGCTCCACGCACTGAATCAATCTGGTGGTGTATGAGGAGTGTCTACAAATAGCTAACTCCAGGTGCTGTAAGTTGTTAACACTGCTCATGAAGGAGGGAGAGGGAGAGGGGGAGATGAAAAATAAAAGACAGAGTAAATAAAAATCAAATGTAAAGGAAAATAGAATTAATGAAAAAATAGCAAAAATAAATATAAACCAAAAGAAAACAAAAACCAAAATAAAACAAAAACCAAAATAAAACAAAAACCAAAATAAAAATACCAAAATAAAAATACAAACCAAGAACATCAAAAATGAAAGAAATTAAATAACCTGGAAAACAGAAAATACAATGAAGAAAATGACTGAAATGAAACACAACATAAAGGATGCAAAAGGTGAAAGAATCAAATAAAAATCAGTTTAAAATAAAATGAGAGCTAGAAATGAAAGGCAAGAGTTAGAATGAAAAAGAAAATCAGAGAAATCATAAAATGCAATTGGAAAAGGAAGACAATAAAGAAGAATAAAAAAATGAAATAAAATCAAACAGAAATAATAAAATGCAATTGAAAAAGGGAAGACAATAAAGAAGAATAAAAAATGAAATAAATCAAACAGAAATGATAAAATGCAATTGAAAAAGGGAAGACAATAAAGAAGAATAAAAAAATGAAATCAAATCAAACAGAAAGAGGAATAATAAAATGCAATTGAAAAAGGAAAGAAAATGCAGAAGAATAAAAACCCCAAAATCAAACAGACCAGAGAAATAATAAAATGAAATTAAAACCAATGGAAGTCAATCTACAAGAATAAAAAAAAAGAAAGTGAAGGACATAAACTATGAAATAAAAATGAATGGAATTAAAGATAATGAAATACTAATTTTTTTTTCTATGTAAAATAAAGTGAATGATCAAGGAAAAGAAAAGTTGAAGTCGATGACCTCTAAGGTCCCTGCCGGCCGAAGCCATTCTGTGAGAATCCAACAAAACGCCATAAAATCTCAAGGGCAAGATGGGTTTGAAGCAAGAAGCCCTAAAGAGGGGAGAGTGAATTCTCATCTAGCAAAACTGGCAGAGATTAATTGATCTCGGCAGACCTCTGTGGGTACTTTCCCGAGTTTAAAGGTCTGGCCCTCTAAAAGAGCAGCTGAAAGGTAAAACTCAGCTTCCCTGAAGACCCAGATTCTCCACCTAGAAGCTGTTCTTGCTGCGTGGATCTTGCTGGGACAGAGGCATCAGAGCCCCCTCACATCGTTTCTGAGAAGCTGTTCTTGCTGCGTGGATCTTGCTGGGACAGAGGCATCAGAGCCCCCTCACACCTTTTCTGCTGTTTTTGTTCTACTCTTCCCATTTTCATCGGGTGAGAACGAATTAGGTGCAGGGAATGTCAGTGCGAGAGGCTTGAGCGAAGCATTACCATCAAGGGCTCCTCAGCAAAAGCGCCTGGAGCGGCCACACGACTGCAAACAAGGAGCAAAGAGGGAGTGGAGGGGGGGAAAAAAGTAGAAAAAACCACAGGAGAGCAATGAGGCAAAGCCAAGGGAATGGAAAGTGTTGAGAAGAATAAATCAGTCACCTGTTTGGGGGACTTTGCTTGACTGGATTCGCCTTGAAATCCCCCCAGACAAGCGAGCTGTCGTCTTCTCTCTGGACTCCTCTTCCACTTTTTCTCTTAGCTGCAGTCTGCTGAAATAGATACTTCTCCTTTTTTTTTTTTTTTTTTCTCCCCCCTCTCTGGTTTGTTTTACTTTTTTTTTTTTTCTTTCTTCTTGCCCCTGTTCCCCTCCCTGATTTTTCAATCAGATTATGTGTGTCAAAATCTGGCGGTGAAGCAAACAGCCAATAGAGAGGCAGAGCCCAGCCTCTATTTGCTTATCAAAACTTTCCAGGACTTTGAAAACTTGAAGAGAATTCACCGTGCCCGGCTCGAAACCCCTGGGGGGCAGCACCCTTCCACTTTGCCTGCTGCAGGGCTATTCCTCTGTCGTGCTGACGAAGAGCACGACACGGCGCAAGAAGGCTGCCAGGAGGGAGTTTTGTTGTCTTGTCCGGGCAAAAATAACCCCCAAAGAGGGAAGAATAGCTCCTAAGAAACCTGTGTTTTGACACCACTTCATCCACGCATCATCTCTTTCCCAAGCAGACACACACCATCTGTCTCACATACACACACACACATCCATCCTTCAGCCTCATAAACAAAACCATCTAGCACACATGCAGGGAATTATTTGATTCCAGAGTGGATCTTTTATCTCTCCAGTTTCCAAGGAAGAAAAGGGAAACATGGATGGAAGAGTTACCAAGTCCCAGAGATGTGTGGCAATCAGCTGTCACTTTCCTGGGTGTGTGTTTGTGTGTGTGTGTGCATTGCTCTGCCGACACACAGCTGTATACAGGGGGGATAGAGATAGATGGAAGAAAGCTCATTAAGCAAGCTCATTAAGCAGCATCTTTGCAACAAGCTGGTGGAGAGCAATAATAACAATTTGCACTTCTAAGCACTTTCAAAAACAAAGAAGAAAGGGGGGGGAAAGGAGGTTTAAAAATGGGTTTGCAGCCTTGGAAGAATTGATTGCTGAACCCCTGGAAGAATTGATTGCTGAACCCCTTGAAGAATTGATTGCTGAACCCCTCCCCTAAGGGCAGGTGGAAGGAGGGAGAAGGAAGCAGAGGGATTTCTCAGCTCACTCCCTTGTTCTAGAGCAGAGGAGGGATGAGCAGCTGGAGAAGTGGTCTAGTCCCTGCCTATGGCAGGGGGATTGGAACTTCAAGGTCCTTAATGTCCCTTAAGATCTTTAAGGTCCCTTCCAACTCAAACCATTCCATGATTCTGTGACTCTGGGATCCTTTTCAGAATGCTTGGGCATGACTTTTATTTGGGGACAGACAAGGAGAGCTGAACTCCCTAAATGCTTGGCAGGGGGAGGGAAGGAGGAATTCCTTGATTTCACCTATCCTGTGCTAACCACAACCTTCCTGCCCGTGCCAGGGCACAGTGGCACGAGCTGCACGTGCCCTTAGCTGTCCCCTGCTGCACTTCCAGCAGGCTGTGTGCGTGGCTGGAACTGGGACAGCTAAGATGCTTCCTGAGAGGTTTTATAATTTAAGACATATAGAAGCAGGCACGCAGCTGGGGAGTGCCAAGTGCTGGGACACCAGTCAGAGAAACGCCTTTAGTTCATACAATCACAGAAGTGTTTGCCTTGGAAAACACCTCTGAGCTCATGGAGTCTAACCTTCAGCCTAAAACCACCACAGCCACCAAACCATGTCCCCAAGTGCCATGGCCACAGGTTTCTGGAACACCTCCAGGGATGGGGACTCCACCATCTCCCTGGGCAGCCTGTGCCAATCCCCAACCACTCTTGCAGCAAAGAAAACTTCCCCTGCATAATTTCAGGCTATTCCCTTCTGTTCTATCACCTTTATTTCAGGGAGGAGTTCTGCTCCTTGTGAGCATTGAGGGAGATCAGTTCTCCTTGTTTGTCCCCATGCATTTCACCAGGTGCTGCAGCCAGCTGCATTAGAGCAGCACTCGGTTCGCTGTCTCTGCTGCAGCTCGGGGTGCTGAGAGCAGCAGGAAGCAACAACCCTTCTTCTGCCCTGTGCCAGGGTCGCTGGGAGGCTGGGTGCTGTTTTCCTGGAGGAGCAGACGTAGTCCAGAGACACTCCGGACCCAGAGCCGAGGTATTCTGCGTCCCGGAGATGGTGGAGCCGAGCGCTCTCTGCTGGGACAGCCACAAGTCACAGCTCTTGCCACCGCGTCCTGTCGCTGCCCCGTGGCAGCAGCCGGGCTCTGCCGTGGGGTTTGCTGCAACTTGGGAGAGAGGAGCGAAGGCTTCACCCACACGAGGGAAAAAAAAAGAGATGCAGATTTTCATTTGAACCCATCTGCCACTTAGTGAGCACAATTCATTCTTGTTGTTTATAGAAGAGAACAATCCCTCTTGCCTCTTCCCTCCTCCCCTCCTTATTTATCTAGCTGGGTTTTGCATGCCAGAGCCGTTCCCAAGGCATTGTGTGCTAGGAGCTGATTTGCATCCCCTTAAACACAGGCATTTGAGGAATCGCCTTTCCCTGCTACCCAAACAAGCACTGTAACAGCAACCCCAAACAGAACGCTGCAGCTTCAGGGGCAAGGCAGCTACAGGAATTAAAGACAACAGGGAAATGACAAGCTGCTGAAAGGGCTGAGATGTTATTTTATGAAGCATTGGAGCTGGCTCCTGCCAACAGCCCTGAGCTCAGACTGGCTGCAGAATGTGGCACTCAAACTCCAGGCAGCGAGAGCGAGTCAGACACACCGAAAATGCCTACAGACAGCTTGTCATGCAAAACCAGCTAACAGCATGCCCAGAGTGGATAGAGTGGGGAAGGTTGAAAAGTTCACCTAGTTGCAAACCCCCTGCCATGGGCAGGGACACCTCCCACCCGCCCAGGCTGCTCCAGGCCTCATCCAGCCTGGCCTTGAACACCTCCAAGGGAAGAGACATCCACAGCCTCCCTGGGCAGCCTGTGCCAGTGCCTCACCACCCTCACTGGAAAGAATTTCTTCCTAGTGTCCAACCTAAATTTTTCCTCCTCAAGCTTCAATCCATTCCCCCTCATCCTGTCACTCCCAGCCCTTGCCAAAAGTCCCTCCCCAGCTCTCCTGTAACCCCTTCAGGTGTTAAAAGTCTACTCTAAGGTCTCCCCAGAGCCTTCCCTTCTCCAGGCTGACCCCACAGGGGAGGTGCTCCAGCCCTCTGGTCATCTTTGTGATGCAATTCCCAATGAGCAAATGCCAAGCCCTCTGCAGCTCATAGAATCAACAAGGTTGGAAAAGACCTCAAAGATCATCAAGTCCAACCTGTCACCCAAGACCTCATGACTACTAGACCATCTTATCCCAGTTCTATGATTCTATTGATCAGGTATGGGAACAGGCTGCCCAGGGAGGTGGTGGAGTCACCATTCCTGAAGGTGTTCAAGAAAGGTGTGGACATGGCACTTTGGGACATGGTTTAATGGCCATGGTGGTGTTGAGGATTGGACCCAATGTTCTTAAAGGCCTCATGCACCCAAAATAATTCTCCAATTCTCTCTGGGCTCACATGAGCTGACCCAGATGGGCCATGGTGGATGTAGAGCAAGTCCTGCTTGGATCTGAGGACAGTTTGTGTGCACTGCCATGGGTCCTTCCTACATGTCACACGCTCCAGTGCACCCTAAGTAAATAGATTATTAAATGCACAGCCCAGTAATAACAAACAAGTTAATTACAGCTCATCATGTCCATTCTAATGCAGGCGCCTTCCCTTTCCCATCTAGCTGCAAACCCCTCCTGTAGCATCCATGTTTCCCTTTGTCAATTTGAATGTTACAGCAATTACACAGTGAAATAACCCAACTAATTGCTTCCAGCTCTTTTCTGGAGCTCATCCTAATTTCCACTCTTTTCTCTGGCAGATTGAATAAACATGTCTTCTGCACAGCAGGGGGAAAAAAATAATGTTAAATATAAAAATACCACCCCTCAGTCCACACTGTAATAAATATTAATGGCCATGCACAAGGCAGATTGAAAACGTGCTGGCTCCAAGCAGCTCCATCCCCTCCAGAAGCTGGATGACCCTACTGCAGGTGCAGCCTGGAGGATCTCGGCCCTGCAGAGCTGTGAAACATCACAAGTCAGAACTCAACCAATGCTCCTCACATAGGGTTCTCATCTGCTTTTATTTTGTTACACCTACCCTCTTCTGTTACACCCAACAACGTGCCCTTGTGGCCAAGGGAACCAACAATATTCTGGGGTGCATTAAGAATGTGGCCAGCAGGGCAAGGGAGGTTCTCCTGCCCCTCTACTCTGCCCTAGTGAGGCAGCACCTGGAGTACTGGGTCCAGTTCTGGGCTTCTCAGGTCAAGAGAGACAGAGAGTTCCAGGGAGGGCCAAAAAAAAGGTGGTTAGAGGCCTGGAGCATCTCTGTGTGGAGGAAAAGCTGAGAGCCCTGAAGAAGAGCAGCCCCAGAGGGGATCTGATCAATGTTCAGCAAGAGCTAAAGGGTGGTGGGCAAGAGGATGGAGCTGGGCTCTTTTCAATGGTGCCCAGGGACAGGGCAAGGGGCAACGGGCACAAACTGGAACACAGGCTGGAACTTAAGGAAGAAATTCTTTACTTTGAGGATGCTGGAGTCCTGGAGCAGGCTGCCCAGAGAGGCCACAGAGTCTCCTTGTCTGGAGACATTCCAAATCCACCTGGATGTGGTCCTGTGCAACCCAAACTAGATGATTCTGTATCAGTGGCTACTTGGACTAGATGACCTGCAGAGGTCCCTTCTAAGCCCTAGTGCTGTGATTCTACCTGGCAAATTTAATGCCCATGATTCCTACTGACATCCAAGGACTGAAGAGTTGGAGCAGCAGTTGCCAAGCACCCCAAGCACATCCCTCTGAGCTGCCCCTCCTAGGGGAACGAGAAACACTGAGACCCAACAGCCTGGGCATTGAAACCTTCAGATGAAGACTTCTTGGTGTTGCACACAAAACCTGGAAGCTGGAGAACCTGGCCTGAGGTGATTTCCAGTCTTCTTTCCTATTTTGAAGGAGGAAAAATAAACCTCTCCTAGGAGGAAGGATGACGTTTTGTGTTCTGTGGCTGTTGAACTGCAGCAAAAACAATCTTTGTCCATGCTTTGGATGAAGCGTCACCGGGTCCAAACTCGGCAGAATTACGTTCACCAAGCATAAATCAGATCACATTTTGGGTGCCTGCCCCAAGCCTCCTGCCAGGAGCCCTGCAGCCGGCGCACGGGGCGCGCACAGAGGCGTTCCGGAGAGCTTTTGATTCCCTTTTGGCACACTCAGGCACGGAACCCCCCACCACCAGGCAAGCCTCCGGAGCCAGGATGCCAGCGCGGGCCACGGAGCTGCCACCCTCCAGCGGGACAGCGGAGGGGAAAGCAGCCGAGCTGGGGCCCGGGAGTCCCGACCCACGGCTCGGGTCCGCTACCGGCTGGGGCCAGCGTACGGCAAAGGATCCACAGTCCCCAGTACAGGTCCTTTTTCAGCGGGGGACAAGGGCTCGAGGCGGGGCCGCCGCGACCACCACGCCAAACCTCCACCGCCCCCTCCGGCCCGGCCTTGTTTACCGGCGGCCGCCGCCCGCCCCCCCCCTTCGCCGCCCCGCTCCGTGACGTCGGCACCGCCCGGGGCCGCTGGCGGCACCGCCCCCAGAATCACGCGACCTCCTCGGGCCGTATTGCACCCTCACCGAGATACTTCCGCCGCGGGACAGCGGGTGGGAGAGGCGGCCGTCGCCTTTCCCCCCACCCAAGCCCTGCTACGCCCGATGGAGAGAAAGGTCCTTAAAGAGGGAAGAGATGAGCGGGGCGGTGTGGCGCTGGCGCGGTGCCGGGCACGGGGGGAGAGAGGCGGAGAGGTGGGACTTGTTTGTGTGGCGGAGGGATTCGAGGGGAGAAGCGACCTGTGAATGGGAGGGGGAGGTAGGGCCAAGATGGCGGCGCCCTGTGGGCTAGAGGAGCCCTGAGTGGTAAACAGCTGAGGGGAGGAGAAGGAGAGGTGAGTGCGCTGGGCCTCCTCCTTCCTCCCCCAGCGGGGCGAGAGCGGAGGCATCCGGGGAGGAGGATGGAGAGAAGGAGACAGAGAACAGAGCGGGGAGGCAGGAAGAAAAGGTTCGGGGAGGAGGCGGCAGGAGAAAGGGAAGGGGCCGGGGGGATGGGGAAGGCGAGGGTAAAGCCTGGTGGGGGGCTGCATGTTCCCTCCTCTCTCTCCTTTCCTTTCTCCCTGCCAAAACCTTCTCTTGGCCTCTCCCCACCCCGCTACCGTGGGGCTACTTGGCGGAGGGGGGGGGAGGAGGTCTGGGGGTGCTGTGTTCCCCCTCCCCCCCCCCCGCACACACCCCCAACACGCCTTTCAAATTTTGCGCGGTTTATCGATAAAGGTTCACACACACACACACACCCCCGTCCGAAAAGCTGAGGAGCGATTTCCATCCTTGCCCTGCCTCAGTGACCTGCTGAGGTGGTTCCCTCGGCCAGGATCGGGCATGGAAGGAGTTGTTAGAAGTCCTTTGGCTGAGGAAGGGCTGTGCTTGTTTCCTTGCTGGTGGGTAGGTAACGTGAAGTCTGGATGTTGTTTACTTCTGCAAGAAAACATTTTGCTTCCTGTTATCGCCAAGAACTTGCAAGGGCTGCCGTTCTGAAGTTTGCACCCTTTGTTTGCTCTGGATGCAGCCTCAGCCCTTGTTTTGGCCGTTTAGTCACTGCTTCTCTCCTTGGTGTTTGTTGATTTTGTTAAATGAGGCTTTTACGAGGCAGTGAGTGAAAGGAAGAACATGCCTTGCAGGAGCAGATGATTCAAAACCCCTAGAAATGACACAGAAACCGGGCTCAGGTTTTGTGTGCAGGACTGTTTCCAGAACTGCTGTTCCCAGAGAACCTTCCAGTGGATGCTAATACAGAAGGTTTTCATTCTTTCCCTGTTCTGGCCCTGTGGCTTTCTGACATAAACTTCTGTGGCAAGTTGTTAGAAATCCCTCACGACCAAAGCACTCCTGAAGTGAGGCCATTAGGTGGGAAAATTCCTCTTCAGTTTACATGTGTGAACAGCTAGAAACTGAGTTTTTGAGAGCTCAGGAAGTTTTAGCAGTGCAGGCAGTGGGAATACAGACTCTCTGCAGCTGAGTTGCCTTTGCTGGGCAGCAATAGTTTCATAGTTTCAGTTAGGGTTGGAAAGGACCACAAGGATCATCTAGTTCCAACCCTCCTGCCAATCACAGTAGCAATCAGCTACTGTGCTTATCAGAGACAGCTGCACCAGGTTTAAGCTTAAAATCACGAGTTTAAAATCCTTTCCTCAGTGAAACACTGCTTTTGGTCTGCTTTTGTTAGTGTGTTCTGGGGTTTTTAACAGCCTAGTCAGCCCAGGACTAAACTGCCTTTATGGGGAGCTGCAGAGACTTACTCAGATGAAAATACAGTCAGAATATCTAATGTGTCATGAGATAAGCTTTAATTAAAATGATTTTATCTTTGGCTGTGTTTCATCTTGGCTCCTAAACTCTTTGTTATTTGGGAATTCATGGGGACTAATAAAAAGTGGCCTTATTAAAGGGTTCACACAAGTGATACCCTGTCCACTTGCAGATGTTTTGGTGTTTGAACAAACTTTAGCAACTGTTTGTAGTATGAAATGAATGCTGGCCCTGTTTTAGAGCTGGGCTGCTGAGCTGTTGATGTGCCAAACACCTCTTACCAGGCTGATGATGTGATCACCCCAGTCAGGCTTTGTCAGAACTAAGCATACACACGTGCATGCACACACACATGCACACACACATAGATTTGGAGCAGATCCCTTCTGTAATAAGCAAATCAAATAACCAGAGCCCTTTTTAATGGTGGAGGCAGGGGAGGGCTCCCAGATTTTATGGCAGGTGACAGACAGGTGTATTTTTTTTTTCCCCTCAGAGCTTGGGATCTTGATCCTGGTGTACAGCTGCTCTATTTTCATGTAGTTCAATAAACATGCTGAGGACAACTTAGGAACACTTCCTCTGTTAGCTTAAGGTTTTCTTTGAGCAGCACAGAGAGAACTTCTTGCTGTGCTGAGCTGCTGTCACTTTCCTGGCTGCTATTCTTTTTTGGCTTTAATTTAGAAGCTCCACATCGCATTTGGTATTGTGCTGTGTAATGCCTGCTTGAATTCTCAGAGCAGTTAAAAGGAGTACACCAGGTGGTTCAGGGTGATTTCTGCAGTTACTGAATTGCAACTGAACTCTTTGAGTATGTTTAGAAGTTCCTTTTGGTGGCAAAAAAAAACCCTCCAAAACCGGCATTGCAGAGATTTAGGAGTGCTTGTGTTCCTGTGAAGCCAAAAGCTCTCTGTTGACTTGTTCATAGCTTTAAAAACATTCCTCAGATGAAGTTGTTTTCCCTTGTATACTCGTAATTAAATTGATACAGCAGCCCAGTGCTTGTTCTTAGTTAATTATTTGCTCTTCATCCATGCCTTTGTATAGAAGGACTCAAAGCAATCCCCTTTTCAGGTTAGTAACTGGCTGTTTAGCATGGCTTCTGCCAAAGGGTTAAGTGTCAGCCCTGCCATGTTTGGGCTTTTTTTCTGTTGTGCCCCCATGCATTGCTTTTAAACAATTTTCCCTCTGACAGAAGTTTGATGGGTAGCAATTAGCAGAGTGTATCAGCACAGTGTAGTTTCAAAAGGATCTCTAAAAATTGCTGAATGTGTTTCTCTCTCTTTGTTTGGGGTTATTGGGGCTTTGTGTGCTTCCTGTTTGTGCACCGCTAAACAAAGTACAGGAGAATGTCCATAATGTTGAGTTATGCCTACAAATAAGCAGGAATGAGGTCTTGCATCAGATCTTAAAATAGGGAGGAAAATCTGGACTGCCAGAAGCAGCCAGACACCTTCATCCTTGAAAAATGAATAAATAAAGGGAGTCGTGCTGCCACTTGTAATAATCATTTAGAACTGAGGTTTAAACTGTTTAGAGTAGTTATGTCTGGGTGGTGAAGAAGAGAATGATCAGCTGCTTACTCTTCTGTTGCCACCAGTGGTTTTTATCCCTGCTGTCACTTTTCATTCATTGCTTGTGTCACTTCTGTAATGACAACATTTAATTTACCTGTGAGGGAAATGAGTATTGAGCGTGGATAGGAGCTATATAAACCAGGCTTGGAGCTGTGCCTGTTTGGGCACGGAGTGAGGCATGACAAACATTTCAAAGGGCTGAGCTGGAGGGGCTGCTGCATTTTGCTTTGAAAACAATGATGGCTGTAAAATCCTTCTGTCCTCCTCCGTGGCCTCTGGCCAAGCAGCACCTGAGTAGAAATCAGACGGGAAAGTGTAGGTCTTGAGGTCTGGCTTCGTCTTGTGGCTGTTAGCAGTGGTCTTGTGTTGCTGAAGTCCTCATTTTCTCTTGAAGGGGGAAACAATAACATTTCCTGGCACCCCCCAGATTTAACTTGTGATTAATGAAGAGGGATGAAATAGTATCATAGTATCGGTCAGGGTTGGAAGGGACCACAAGGATCATCCAGTTCCAACTCCCCTGCCATGGGCAGGGACACCCCACACTAGATCAGGCTGGCCAGAGCCTCATCCAGCCTGGGCTTAAACACCTCCAGGGATGGGGCCCCAACCACCTCCCTGGACAACCCCCTTCCAGGGCTTCACCACTCTCATGCTGATGTTGATCCTCCACACGCCACCCCTCAGAAGAATTGCTTCCGAGGTCTGCGTTGCTACAGCAAACGCCAAGGAGATTCTGGGAGGAGTGTGTGTGGAGTGTGTCCCCCTCCACCTCTCACAGAAGCATAACTGGCACTACCAGCTGCTTTATCATTTGGCTTGAGATAAAAATACACTGAACAGAACATCTTCTCTTGACAGAAATACGTACAGAAGTCATAATCCTCTGAAACATTCCTCTGTGCCTTTCTCTAGTTAGCCTTTTCCAATGAATGTTTTTGCAGCCTTTGCCTTTGTCTCGAGTTTGTAGCTTAACTGCATTGTGTTGTGGTTAAATTAGCAACTGAAATAGTATTTTTTTTATGTATTAAATTGGTTCTTGGCTCGTTTGCTTCTCCTTTTTCTCCTGTAAGCTGGCTCCAAAGATGTATTGGTGCCTGGAATTAATACATTTTAAGTGTGGCTTTTTGAAAGCTCTTGATTCTGAGAGTGAGAAGGTTGCTCTTGGTGATGTATCTTCCAGGTAGTGATAGGACTAGGGGGAATGGAATGAAGCTGGAGGTGGGGAGATTCAGGCTGGAGGTGAGGAGGAAGTTCTTCCCCATGAGAGTGGTGAAGCCCTGGAATGGGTTGTCCAGGGAGGTGGTTGAGGCCCTGTCCCTGGAGGTGTTTAAGCCCAGGCTGGATGAGGCTCTGGCCAGCCTGATCTAGTGTGGGGTGTCCCTGCCCATGGCATTGGGGTTGGAACTAGATGATCCTTGTGGTCCCTTCCAACCCTGACTGATACTATGATACTGTGAGATGAAAGTGTTACATTTAACAGATATTTGGACAGATTGTTTTCACTTGCTACTATATTTCTGTTCTATTCTATCTAGTGCCTTGGGTCTTTCATGTAAAAGTGATTTTAAGAGTTAGTGAAGAACCAGGGACTCAAAGCATAGGGAAAAATTCCTGAGCATATTTTAGTCCTGTCAGTTGCAAGTACAGCTGTAGGGATGTGGAAATCCTTCTAAGAGGGGAATGGTTGTGATAGGTAGGGATGGAAGCAGCCAAGACACTCGTCTTGTCTACTTTGTATTTGAGAAGAAAGACCTGGTGGGGATAGGATACTGTAAAGATTTCAGGGAGGTCTTGTTCAGCTCAGAATGTGTCAGCCCCAGGTAGGAAATAGTGTGGCAATCAGTGGATGTTCTGGTTGTTACACAAAGTAATGGCAATTCCTCAACCTGGCCTGAGTTCCTTACCCACCTCCATCACAAATTACTGGTGGGACTGGTCATAAATCACACTGACACTGTGGGCCCTGGGAACTGTGCTTCATCTACCACAGCAGAGTGGTTTCTGCTTGGAGTTGACAGAACTAGTTGCTCAGCTCTCTTTGCTTAAAAACAGTCAGACTTGCTGGAATTACCTGCTGTCTTCATTGGGGCTGGACACAATGGACTCAACATGATTAGAGGACTTCAGTCTCAGTTTTAGGGTTTCAGATCTGTTCCTCACAGATGAACTTTTACAAGAGATCCTGTGCTGAGAACACTTGTGTCCAGCTCTGGAGCCCCCAGTACAAGAAGGGCAAGGAGCTGTTAGAGCAGGTTCAGAGGAGGGCACAAATGTTATCAGGGGGTTGAATCATCTCTCTTAAGAATACAGGCTGAGAGAGTTGGAGTTGCTCAGCCTGGAGAAGGCAAGGCTCCAGAGACACCTTAGAGCAGCCCTCCAGTATCTGAGGGGGGCTACAGCAGAGCTGGAAAGAGACTTGTTACAAAGCCAAGGGACAATGGCTTCAAACTGAAAGAAGCTAAATTTAGATGACTTGTTAGCAAGAAGTTCTTCCCCATGGGGGTGGTAAGGTACTTGAACAGGTTGCCCAGGGAAGTTGTGGAGGCTCCAAGCCTGACTATTCAAAACCAGGTTGGAAGGGACCTTGAGCAACCTGGTCTAGTAGGAGGTGTCCCTGCCCATGGCAGCGGGGTTGGAACTAGATGATCCTTGAGGTCTCTTCCCACTCAAAGCAGTCTCTGATTCTATTATTTGCTTTTTTCAGCTGTGACTCTCTGTGTGTAGCAGGGTGACAACATAAAGCTGGTGTTTATATTACCTCACCTGATAAACTTTACACTTAGTCAAGTAGCTGTGTGTACTATTGTCCTGTGATTTTAAGATGGGGCTGGAAATCCTCCTATTAACATTTTAAATGCAGGCTTTTGGAGAGGAGATGGCCCCATTTGATGTGAAGTGCTTCAGTGCATGATCTCCTGACTGACAAGTTGATCTAAACTGTGCTGGATTTATTGGCACAAGGTCACCTGAACCATCTGTTTTAGTTCAGGGAGCTTGGGAAATTATTAGTTACTTATCTGTATAGTTATTGGCAGCCCCATTTGTGTTATCAGCCTTGCTTTTATCTGATGTTTGTGTGTGCCACAAGGCAGGCAGCATAAAGTTTGAAACCCTCTTACCTACTGAACATTTAAGTGATGTTTTCCCAGCTGGCTGCAAGTGTTTCACAGAAGCATAGAATGGTAGGGGTTGGAAAGACCTCTGGAGATCCAAGTCCAACTCTCCTGTACCAAGCACCTAGAGAAGGTCACCCAGGAACGCCCCCAGCTGGGCTTTGAATGTCTTCAGACGAGGAGACTCCACCACCTCTCTGGGCAGCCTGGTCCAGGACTCTGCCACCCTTAAAGAAATTCCTCCTCATGTTTAGATGGAACTTCTTCTGTTCAAGTTGAACCTGACTTCCAGAACTCATGCTGAGTGTCTCCAAAGGCCTGGTTTTTGGTTTCACATGCTGTAGCTTTTCCTCTGGCAATACCAGAATTAGTGAAACCTGCTGTTGTGGTTTTTACTGGTGTGAAGAAGGTCTGGTCCAAGCATAATAGTATCCCTAGAGGGAAAAAATAAGAATAAACCCATTCTTTTCACGCTGGGGAAGGGCAAGGAATGAAAGAAAAGAGAGTTGACAAGTCCTTTATCAGCTGAAAAAAAGCAGAGACCAGTGTTGCTGCTGCTTTAATTCTCAAAACAGGTTTGGCTTGCAGCTGGTTTGGGGGTGTGGTCATGGATCTCTTTTGTTAACAAGACTTTAAACAACTATTTCATGTTGCTTTAGAAGCTGGTGAATCTATTGCTTAACCATAGCTGAAGCCGTGTCCTGGTGGAAATTGAGGCACCTATGTCAGCAAAGCCTTTATGGACTTGGAGGTAGCATTCTCAGAAATGAAGCACTGGGTGACTTCTAATAAGCTGTTGCCTCATCCATCCTGCTGCATCCCTTCTGAACATTCTCAGTGGAACTGTGACTTAGTGAACTAAAGAGTGCAGTGGTTACCAGAAACTGACAAAAAAAAGAAGCAGCTGGCTCCTGAAAATGAGTAAGAAGGTGGAAGGTTGACTCCAGAGATGCAAGGATGAGTGGCTTTAAACTTTTTGAAAGGATGATGTCACTCCTGGAGCTTTGCTTGCCTTCTGGAAACTTGCACAATGCAGAGGGAAGAAAAACCACCAAACCAGAACCCCAAACCTCAACAGCTCCCAGCTCTAATCTCTTTGGAAAACAAAGATCCATTCTGGTTTTGAGCAAAAACCCCAACTCTTTTCCCACCCCCCAAGTCTCTGTTGTGCTCCTTTAGTTGGAAGCCCTTATGCCAGAGGCCAGGTTTAAATCTGCAGGTTTTGAAGGTGGTCAGCATAGGATTTGAGCAGAATGAGCATTCAAATGTGAAGCACTGCGATTAGCAGCCCCTGCTGACCTGAGGTTTGGGTTGGACTGTTCAGCTCTGCAGTTGTGACCATTGACAACCAAATGTGGGGATTTATTTTTTTGTGTGTGTGGGGGGGGATGTCTCATAACTGGAGCACTTAAAAGTTTGTGGCTGCTGACCTGCCTGTTTGGAGTGTGGAGCCATATTATCACCTCTGAATTGGCAATCAGTGCCAGATTAAGTAAGCTGATGTCTTGTGGCCCTAATAAAAGTGACCTTGGGCAGTTCTGCAACTGCAGAGTGATATGTTGCAAATGACAAAGTTTACTGGTAGACAGGTTAACTCCTGCTGCCCAGTAACATTGTTGAAGAGAAGCTTGCAGAGAAGTAGTATTGGTGGAAGTAGTTACAGCATTAGGATTTAAAATAGGACATTGGTAGGTGGTCCCTGGCTAATGTCTGATGATGGTTTGACAGGAATCCAACGACCCAAACAATTAGAGTAATTATTCCAGGTTCAGAATTTGGTAGGGTAAGAGAAGACTTTTTTTGTGTGTCAGCTTTTGCCTCCCATAAATAAACCTTGAGCAGCTTTTGAAGGTTCACAGTACAAAATTACAGGCTTGTGAAAGCCAGCTAGTTTGAGAAACTGCACAGCTCAACCTGTGGAAGGTTCTGGAAAGGGCAACTGTGCAGCACCTTTTCATAGAATGCTTTGTGTTGGAAGGGACCCTAAAGATATCCAGTTCCAACCTCCTGCCATGGGCAGGGACACCTTCACTAGCCCAGGTTGCTCAGGGCCCCATCCAGCCTGCCTCTGGACACTTCCAGGCTTGGAGCCTCCACAAGTTCTATGGGCAGCTTGTTCCAGTGCTTCACCACCCTGATGAGGAGGAGTTTCCTCCTAATATCTCATTTAAATCCAGCTCCTTACAGTTTATTACACCTTGTCCTATCACCACAAGTCCCTCTCCAGCTCTCCTATAGGCCCCTTCAAATCCTGGAAGGCTGCTCTCAGGTGTCCCTGGAGCCTTCACTTCTCCAGGCTGAATAACCCCAACTCTGAGTACTCCACCCCATTATGGCCTCCTGGACCTTCTTTTGGTGCTTTCCAAACCAAGGTCTGACTTTCCTCCTGCAAGAGGTCTAAAGCTATTCTTAGTGAAGAGCTCAATGCTGTTCTGAATGTCCAGGGTTTGATAAGGAAGGACTAAATGGTGCCTTTTGTTAACCTCTCCTTGCTTTCTCTTTGTTAGTGATCATGAAAGGTGTGTGGCTGGCAGCACTGCAGACAGAAGCTCAGCTCATCCACAGAACAGGTGCTGTATACACAACTGCAGTCAAAAACATCTTCTGTGTAAACTTGGGCTTGCCTTCCATGGAGGGAGTGGAAAATGTGTGCTGGCTGGAAAGAGAAGGAAGGAAGAAACCCTTGCTAATGAAATTAGGTGTGAGATGAAGACAGATTCTCTCTGCCAGGGGGAAAGGTTCAGTGTAGGATTCTTACAGGTGAAAAGAGTCCTGATCCATTTGGTGATAGATTGATGTGGTACCTGAAACCCTCCATTGCTGGGACAGAGGAAGCCTAAATGGCTTAGATCTAGACCTGCTTAGTACGGAGAGGCTGACCAGTTGTGTTATCTGCACACTGCTGCATTTCACCACAGATTATACATGTGAAAGCAAAGTCTGGTGTGCTGCTGAGCTTGTGGTTTAGTCCACACAGGGTGGCTGAGAAGCAGCAGCTGTAGTCACACAAACTGAGTTTCCTAACAGCTGCAACTTGACCACACTGCAAATATGATCCGAGGGCTGAGAGTGTTGGGGTTGTTCAGCCTGGAGAAGAGAAGGCTCCAGGGGGACCTTAGAGCAGCCTTGCAGGATTTGAAGAGGCCTACAGGAGAGCTGGAAAGGGTCTTATTGCAAAGGCATGGAGTGACAGGATGATGGGTAAGGGCTTCAAACTGGAAGAAGCTGGATTTGGATGAGACATTAGGAAGAAATTCTTCCCCATGAGGGTGGCAAGGTACTGAAACAGGTTGCCCAGAGAAGCTGTGGAGGCTCCAAGCCTGACAGTGTCCAAAGCCAAACTGGATGGGGCCTTGAGCTACTTGGTGTAGTAGGAGGCTACTGCAGTAGGGTTGGAACTAGGTGATCTTTAAGGTGCTTTCCAACCCAAGCCAGTCTGATTCCCTGCATTAAAGCACAGATCTATTTGTATGCAGTAATGCAAAGCCAAAGGCAGTGACTTTTCTAATCTAGCCACAGGAGTGCAGAAGGCTCTTGGGATTTGGATTGTCTCCAGGGTGTGGACCACTCTGCAAGGTTGGCTGAGGAGTAGCTGCTGTGAGAAAGCACAAATGGAGTGATTCCAGGGAGCTATTTGCATTTTATTCAAAACTTTAGTCTTAGCTGACTGACCTGGAGAGCAAATTAAGAACCATATGGTAACAGAATACTCTGCCAGTCTGTGTGTGCTAGCCAAGGGCTTCTGCAAGAAAGATCAATGTGTTTTAAGAAGGGGAAGAAAACCCTGCTTGGAAGTCAAAGGCTTCTTTGGAGCCTTTTCCAACTCTCTCTCTGCAAATTCTACCAATCTTCTCAGTGTTAAATGGGCAATAGTGCAGAAAGAAGTGGGGGAAGTGATGAGACCTTGAAGGTTGAAAGGGAGAAGGGAAAGCTCATTGTTCTGTGCTGTCTTCTCCCCTAGCCTGGTAGAGAGGCACCAATGAGGAACTGCCTGAAAATTTAACCTCCACATTCATGTCAGTGCGTGCATCATGGCACAGCAAGGGAACGTTGGGGAGCTCCTCTCAATGCTGGATTCTCCAATTCTGGGTGTCCTGGAAGACATAACAGCTGCATTCAAGGATAATCTCATCTGTGGTATGTGTCTTTTGGTGTCATTCGAGGGAGGTTTTACTTTTGCACCAGTGAAGGTAGAAGAATGTTGGTTTCCTGGGGTGTTTTTTCCTTGCCCTATCAAACAGTCTTTGTTAATGCAGCTTGAAAGAAACTCTTGATATTTGGGTCTGGAATTGCTCTAAGGATTGTGGCTTTTCATCAGCCCATTTTGCTTAATGGCCTCTTGGAAGGTCTGTTATGTAATTGTTCAAATGCTATTAGGAAATGACTGCCTTTTCCTGGGGCATAACCTCAAGATGTGAGCTGATGAAACTTGCTTTGTCAAGTGTATCTAGACAGAATTAGGTGGGAATTGGTTCCCACGTTGTGGGAACTAGTGGGATTTTGTGCATTCAGAAAGCAAACAACCACCAAAAAAACCCCAACCCCAAGCCAAGCAGCAGTCAGGCTTGCTTGCTAAAATCATTGCTGCAACTGCAGCAGCCCTGATGCTGATAGAGCCTGAGAGCACTGTCCTTGGCCCTGAGCTTGCTCTCCATTTTCTGCTGAAGGAAGAGAATGTAAAATTATTCCTGAACTCTTGCCCTCTACTGAGTAGATCATCCAGTCCACCCCCCTGCTAAAGCAGGGTCACCCACAGCAGCTTGCCCAGGATCACAGTGCCCAGGTGGGTTTGGAATCTCTCCAGACAAGGAGACTCCACAACCTCTCTGGGCAGCCTGCTTCAGGCCTCCAGCACCCTCACACCAAACAAGTTTCTCCTCATATTAAGATGGAACCTCCTGACTTGCCCCTTGCATGTTCCTGGGCACCACTGACAAGAGCCTGGCCCCAGCCTCTTGTCCCCCATCCTTCAGCTCTTGCTGAGCATTGCTCAGATCCCCTCTGGGGCTGCCCTTCTCCAGGCTCAACAGCCCCAGGGCTCTCAGTCTTCCTCCTCATTGCTGCTCCAAGCTCCTCAGCATCTTGGTAGACTCCACTGGACTCTCTCCAGCAGTTCCCTGTCTCTGTTGAGCTAAGATCATTGAATCAAACTGTTGACCCAACCCCACCAGGGCCACTAAACCACGCCCGTAAGTGCTGTGGCCACACCTTTCTTGAACACCTCCAGGGATGGGGACTTCACCACCTCCCTGGGCAGCCTGTCCCAGTATCTGACCACTCTTGCAGCAAAGAAATTTTTCCTAATCTCCAACCTTAAGCTGCCCTGTCACAATTTCAGGCCATTTCCTCTCATTCTGTCACCTGATCCTAGGGAGAAGAGACCAACCCCCACCTCACTGCAACCTCCTTTCAAGGCCCTGTAGAGAACAATGAGGTCTCCCCTCAGCCTCCTCTTCTCCACATTAAACACCCCCAGTTCCCTCAGCTGCTCCTCACCAGCCTTCTCCAGACCCTTCCCTTCACACAGTTGTGAGCAGTTGGTGTAAAGCTGTGCAGTGTCTCTAACAAGCTCTTTATTTTCCCTGTGTTGTTCTCCCCCCTCGCCGTGGCCCTGCTGACAGACCGTGGGCCTATGCTGGTGAACAACCTGGTGGACTATTACCTGGAAACCAACTCTCAGCAGGCACTGCATATCCTGTCCACGCTGCAAGAGCCTCATGACAAGGTAAGAAACATCTTGGCCACTCTGGCAAATTTTAGGCTTGAAGGAGCCTTTAATTAAGCATCTTGTTAGCTGTTGGAAGGTGCTGCTCAGGGAGGTGGTGGAGTCACTGTCCCCAGAGGTGTTCAGGAGGATGTGGCACTTGGTGCCATGGTTTAGTAGTCATGAGGTGTTGGGTGACAGATTGGACTTGATGATCTCTGAGATCTCTTCCAACCTTACTGATTCTATGATCTGTTAAACTCTGTTCTTCCATTCTGGTGTTGGGTTTACTTATGGTAGTGATGTAGTATCTCTGTAGTAAGGGTAGTGTGAAGTTGCTCATTTCTTGAGCTGCTTGATCTGACTTGATTAGGCAAAGAATCTATGTAAATGGAATTGGTCTGAAGGGAGGCTGGGAGAGCTGGGGCTGTTCAGCCTGGAGAAGAGAAGGCTCCAGGGACACCTTAGAGCAGCCTTCCAGTAATTAAAGGGGGCTATACAGGAGAGCTGCAGAGGGGCTTGCTACAAAGCTGTGTGACAGGACAAGGGGGAATGGATGGAAGCTTGAGGAGGGCAGATTCAGACTGGGGATTAGGAGGAAATTTTTTACAGTGAGGGAGGTGAGACACTGGAACAGGTTGCAAAGGAAGGTTCTGGATGCCTCCTCCCTGGAAGTATTCAGAGATGAAGCCTTGAGCAACCTGGTCCTAGTGGAAGGTGTCCCTGCCCATAGCAAGGGAGGGAGTTGGAACTGGATGATCTTTGAGGTCCCTTCCAACTCAACCCATTCTATGAATCTGTGACCCAGGCAAGCAGTGAAGGTGTTCTGAGGACTGATGCTGCCTCTGTGCAGTGCTGCTGCTTGTTCCCTACTGAAGGTGCTGGCCTAAACCAATTTGGGTGTTTTGAGAGCATGTGAGGGTTTGTAACTAGATTGAGGGAATGGCATGAGTTGTTTGACTTCTGCTGGCCAGGGTTTTTAGTTACTTACCAAGCTTTGGAGTGCCCTCACTGCTTCTGGACTGAATTGTTTGTGCTTTGTGCTGAGATCTCTTTGCTCTCAGATCCTGTAACATGCCCAAACTTTTTCCCTGAGTGCCACCAGCGAGCTGCTGGATACAGCCTGGTGTAAAAGGATGCATATCAGTGAAATTAAAAATGCATTTCCTTCCCCCCCCCCCCCCCCCAAACTCTGCAACATCCTCTCTCAGCATCTACTGGACAAAATTAATGAATACATGGGCAAAGCTGCTACTCGTTTACCCACCCTCTCCCTGCTGGGACACGTCATAAGGCGACAACCATCATGGAAACATAAACTCTCTCAAGCACCTCTCCTCCTTTCATTGCTGAAATGTCTCAAGGTAAGAGCTGTCACTGTTCTCCCTGAACCACTTGTACACCTGACACAAGCATCCTTGTCGTGCAAGGGCATTTATTTTCTGTTTCCAGGTCATTTAGCTAGGCTGTGAGAAGATTTTTTTATTAAAGTGTTGATTAAGATACTGAGCTGTGGTGGAATTACATCAACCAAATAGTCTGTGCTGCTCCTGTGCTTGCTGGCAGTCTGGGTTCTAAAAGCCACTGTCACTGTAGAGCTTTGGATTAGGAAAGTTTGCTAAAGCTTCTCTTAAAAGTAAGTTGAAGACAGTGGGCCACTGGTGGAGTTGGTGGATGTCTCGAGTGTGAATCTGAGGGGAAATACAATAACTTCAGGAGAACCCCAGTGGTGCATTCTGAAATCTGTGCCTGTGAGGTCACAAACCCTACTTGCACTGGAGGTGGGCCATGGTGAAATTACCTTGAAATGAGCAGGCTTCCAAGGCTTTCCTTTCTTAGCTACAGACCTGCTAATTGCAAGGAGATAGCTGCTTCCCCATGGTGTTTTTCCACCCCCCTATCTGCAAATTTCTCAGTTATAATACTGCACAGAGTTGTGACAATGAATCAAGACTGGAAAGTGTTTGGAGGCCTAAGGTGTCTTGTCAGTACTATCATTTAATATGATAGTGAAGAATTCGTGTTGGTCATTTAAGTCACCTTAAAATGGGTGATGCACTCAAGTGCCAGTCCTCTTCCAAGCAAATTTGGCAAAGAAACAGTTCCTGGATTCCTGATGTGCCTGACAAAGTTATCCCTTCCAGTATGAGTTGTATCTAACTGTGACAGGTGTGAAGTGTGTCAGAAAGGGGTGGGAAATACGTGGAAGTGCTGGGGATGTGTACAGAGGGCTAGGGATGGATATGGACCTTGCTGTGAACAGGGTATGTCTGACTGAAGGAGGGCAGAGGCTGTAGATCACACAGAGGAAGTAAAATCTATACACTGAATGTGTCCAGTCACCCCAAGTGGCTCTTGGGAGGTACCAACATCATCTCAGTGGCATCTAGCCACAGGCTTTCCTGTGCTCTTGGACCCCTCTCCTGACAAAGCAGAGAAGCCACCAAGCAAAAGGCACATTCAGCTGGGGAAGCAAGTAGGGACCCACCAGGAAAGAGTTGGAAGGCTTTCTGTGTCCTGTCCTCAAACCTGATTCTCTGTCACTGTTTCATCTAGCTGAAGATTGTAACTGCCCCATGCCTGTCTCTCGGTGTAAGCCAGGGGGTTCTGGTTATTGTCTGAATGACTCCTTGTGGAGTGGCCAGCAGCCAGAGTCATCAGTCGGCTTTAATAGAGAAGCTTTGGACCTTTGTGTGGGTAATTGGCCAACATCCGTGAATACCCTGATCAGATTTGCAAGTTCCTAGGCTCTGGATGTTGTGTTCTTAGCTCTGGGAAAGAAAGGAGGTGGTGCAGAGAATGCTTCACATACCGGTGGGGTTTTTTTTTCCTACTCAGTTGTGGGACTGTGGTGCTGTTCCTTTTTTTAACCCGAAAAGCAGCAGCATAGAGACAAGAATCCCAAATCTTTTCACTTAGAATTGATGAAAGAGACAAGAACCTTGGTTCTGAAATTCTGGCAGGTTTCAAAGTAGGGAACTTTTTCCATGGTGATGATTCAGTGTTCACTTCATCCTTAGAAAAAAAAAAGGGGGGGGGGGGAGGGTGGAATTCAACACTTTTAACTGACTAATGCAGGTTTTTTCCTTCTTGCAGACTGACACAGATGTAGTAGTACTCACCACAGGTGTCCTAGTGCTAATAACCATGTTGCCAATGATCCCTCAGTCTGGCAAACAGTACCTTCATGATTTCTTTGGTATCTTTGGGCGTCTCTCAGCCTGGTGCTTGCAGAATCCAGGTGAGATTTCAACTTTGTTGCATGCAGTTATGGTTTAGTCGTATCCCCCTCTGAGCTCAGCTGGTGAGCACATTCTTCTGTGAGGCTCTTCCTGCTCTGCCATTGTTGAAACGCAGAAGATGACGTGGGAAGGCCACAGGCTCTGCTCTGGTCTTTGATAGCATCAGGGAGCACTTCTCTGCTCAAAATATAGAAGCCTTTTAGGTTCTTCCATGTGGTGCTGCTACTGCATAAAGCTTCACTGGACCAAAATGCTACCCTGCTGACAGCAAAAAGCAGGTTGATCTTCACGAGTGGAGAAGGGAAAATGCTAACACTTGAGGCAGCTGATTGGGACTTTGAGATCCCAGGTACGGATGGAGCAGCCTTTTAAGGGTTTCCTTTAATGTGCAACTATCAATAGCCATGAAAGTGTTGGTGAAACCAGTCTTGCCAGTTAGAGGATTGGTTCTGATGAGTTGGTTTTGCTGAGTTTGTTGTGAGGTGTCTGATATCTAAGCCGAGCGTTACCTCGCCGTGTCTCATGCTGCGTTAAGCACATCGAGATGCTATTAGGGGACCATACTGCACTGCAAGAAGATTGGAGCTTAGAAGATGCCTCTTGAGGTTCAACTCTTGGCATGATTGCTTTTGGTGGATACAAGCTTTTGGGGTTTACTTTTGAAGTGAAGCAAACCTTAGTTTTTCTTTTTAATCAGACTGTCTCGCAAACTCTGGCTCACTCTCTAGAAGGGTTTCAGGTTTTAACTTGACTTAGTTAAACCCATGCTGTGCTTTGACAGGGTACTGGTTGGAATTAATGGTCCATGGCTTCATTTTGGCCTTTGCTGTGAGCTGCTGAGTAAGTGGTGTCTGCTCTCTCACAAGACTTCACACTTGCAGTGGGTGCCGTTCGTATCTCAGAAGGCTCACTCCACTTAACATTCCAAATGTGAAAGCACTTGAGTTCTCTGGAAGTGGTGTTCTTTTCTCCCATGTAATGAAAAAAGATTCCAACTGCTTTTTCCAGGTCATGTGGCAGAGATTTATCTTGTCCATCTCCATGCCAGTGTTTATGCTCTCTTCCATCGTCTCTATGGAATGTATCCTTGCAATTTTGTCTCCTTTCTGCGTTCTCACTACAGTATGAAGGAAAACTTGGAGACCTTTGAAGAGGTAGTCAAGGTAAGACACTGCTCTTCCCTCCCTTATCTGAGACAAGGAATTCATAGTAGTATAAAGGCAGGTATTTGCCAGTGGTTCAGCCTGGAGAAGAGAAGGCTCTGGGGTGACCGAACAGCAGCCTCCCCTTCTTTTGAAGGGGAACCTACAAGAAGGCTGCAGAGGGACTGTTTACAGAGTCCTGCAGTGATAGGGTGGGGGACAATGGTTTGAAAGAAGAGATTTACATTGGATGGTAGGAACAAGTTCTGCAACATGAGGGTGGTGGAGCACTGCAATAGGTTGCCCAGGGAGGAAGCTGAGGCCCCATCCCTGGAGATATTTAAGGTCAGGCTCCACAAGGCTCTGAGCAACCTGATCTAGTGGAGGATGTCCCTGCTGCCTGCAGGGGGCTGGGCAAGATAACCTTTGGAGGTCCCTTCCAACCCAAACCATTCTATGGTTTACCTGAGGGTTGCTCAGCAAAACAGAATAAAAAGAGGCTGTTGGAGGACTGGAATGTGGGTCGGGAGCAAAATCATCTCCTGAAGCTGCAATGCTGTTTGTTAGCTTTATTTGCCAAATGTAACACTCTGGACTGCTGGGATCTCTGGGTTGCTCCCCAGCTCTGTGCAGCTCAGTGCAATCAGAAGATGCTGTAGCAATAATACTCCACAACTTCTTGCTCTTGTTCATCCAGCCGATGATGGAACATGTGCGAATTCATCCGGAGTTAGTGACTGGATCTAAGGACCACGAACTGGACCCACGAAGGTATGTAGCAATACAGAGAGATAGAAATGATCACTGCCATAAATGAGCAGTTTCTAGCTGAGTTACTTCAGCAGAACCTTTTCTGTCAGCAACAGCTGGGGTGCCAGTGGTGTTGTGCCACTCATGTTCATACTAAACACTTAGACTTCTTTCATCCAAGCTGGATGAACAAACTAAAGCTGTTGTGAAAGGCCTTTGACAACGTTTGGGTTCTAAACTCATTTTGTGCCTGGGACAGAAGCTGTCTTCTACCTAACAGTTGGTCTTAGTTTTATGACTTTAACTATCAAACAGCCTCATAATGCTCTAAAAGAGTTTGCTTATAATGAATAAAGAGAAACTCCCACCGACCTGCTTCATTGGCTTAAGGTTTGGGTCTGTTCTTCTTACTATATTTCTTCTGTTTGTTTGTTGAAGTATTTGGTGGGATTTAAGTGTTTAAAATGGCTTCAGTATGTCTTGTTTTGGTACCTAGATATTGGTTGAGTTAACAGATCAATTCTTTTAACAGGTATGTCTTAACATTATCAGCTGTTATTAGTTTTCTTTAGAAATAGGCTCATTTGCCTGCAGCAGCACCACTTGCTGCTTTTCTCTTGTCTCCACAGGCCCAGCCACTGAAGAGGAGAAATTGACTCTTGTTGCTGCACAGTAGTGCTCTTGCCCTGCTTTTCAGAGCCACTAGGAAAACACTGCTAAATGGGAACCTATTCAATATCACAATGCTCAATTTTGCAGGCTTCTCCCAGTCAGGGGGGAGGGTGGCACCATTCAGGAGTTACAGTTGGCACAAAACTACCAGCTGAAGCCTTCTGATTTGGTATCTTGCACATAATACCTTACATTGAAAAGCAACTCAGCCTTTGGTAGGCAGCCTTCTGTGCTTTCTCTTCTTTGCAGTGAACTTCCACCCCCTGAAGTATTGGGCAGATCTAATGTGGCTGCTTAATTTAGAGAGGAAAAGTTTTGGGAATGAAGGAGCCTAGTGATAATAAAAAACATTCCTGAAGGCTGGGAGGAAAAAAAACACCACAGACTTGAAACTGGCATTGCAGATGGTGATTGCTTAAGTAACCTAAGATTCCCTCACTGCTGGCATGTCTAAATTTTGACTACCAACATCTGAGTCTAGTTGAGCTGATTTCTACAGCTGCTGAAGCTCAGGATCAACCAAGTCTTCGTGTGCTGTTCCTCCTTTCCAGAGTGCTCCATGGCAGACCTTTATGGATCTCTGTGTCAAAGCTGTTTGTCTCCTCTTTGAGACTCCCCTCTCACAAGTCATCTGGTTGCCATTTCTGTCGGGTGCCTTGTTCCAGTCCTGGCTGGGAGCATGCAAAGCTGTCTGGAACAACTGAGCCATCCTACAAGCCAATTCCTCATATCTCCAGGAACCCTTGTTTGTAACAATAATTGACTAACTTACTCTTTTGGATCCAAAAACTGTCTGCAGGTGGAAAAGACTAGAAACTCATGATGTTGTGATAGAATGTGCCAAAATCTCCTTGGACCCTGCAGAAGCCTCCTATGAAGATGGTTATTACTCTGTGTCTCGGAAACTCTGCACAAGCTTAAAACATCATCAAACTGACTCCAGTGCCAGCTATTACATTGACACACAGAGCAGCTATGGTAAGACCCTAGCTAGATTCGTTCTGTGGATCCAGGAATCTGTGAATCTTTGCTGTAAGGGTGCTGAGACACTGCAACAGGTTGCCCAGAGAAGCTGTGGATGCCTCATCCATGGGAATGTTTAAGACCAGGCTGGATGAGGCTTTGAGCAACCTGATGTAGTGGGAGGTGTCCCTGCCCATGGCAGTGGGGTTGGAACTAGAGCTTTAAGGTCCCTTCCAAGTCAGTCCATCGATGACCTGCCTGCTGGCTACTGAATACCCAATTCCTGGAGGGAAAATGGCCCTAGAGCAAAAAGACAACTGATCTATTCCACTTAAAAGTTCAGTTCTTAGGCACTAGGGAATAAACCATCATTTAATACATGCATAAATAGATAGATAGGTGCTGTGGTTGTGCAGGCATGGAGCTGGAGTTGTTCAGCCTAGAGAAGATTCCAGGGGGACCTTAGGGCTGCCTTCCAATACCTGAAGGGATCCTGCAGGAAGGCTGCAGGGGGACTTTCCTGAGAGTGTCTGGAGACAGGACAAGAGGGAATGGTTTGAAGCTGAGGCAGAGCAGGGTCAGGCCAGAGCTTAGGACAAAGTTCTTCAGTAGAAGGGTGGTGAGACTCTGGAACAGGCTGCCCAGGGAGGTTGTGGCTGCCTCCTCCCTGGGGCTGTTCAAGGCCCTTTTGGGTGAGGCCTTGAGCAGCTGAGTCTAGTTGAGAGGTGTCCCTGCCCATGGTGGAGAGGTTGGAGTAGATGATCTCTGAGGTCCCTCCCAACCTAGGAATTACCTTTCCACTCTCTCTTCCTCCCCTGCCCCCAAACTGAGTCAGCCAAAAGAAAGAAAAGCTGTAGTATGTTAGATATTCAATAGATGCTTTCTTGGGCAAAGCCTTTGACTTGCTAGCTACAAGTGTGTATGCTGAACAGGTTGATTTGAAATGTTTTGGTTGAAGCTCTTTAAATCCTGGCTTTGTCTGTCATCAGCTGGATACCTCTCATTTGTTTTAACTTCTTTGACTTTCAGGAACTTCTACCCCGTACTCCACTCCTCGGCTAACACTATCACAAATGCCAGGGCAGCTACCTCAGACTCTGAGCCCACAGTCGATACGGCTATCAACTGAGCCACAGCAGGTAAAGCAGGACAGAAAGCACAGCATCCCTCCAATGCTCTCCACTTGGTTTCCCATCACAGCCATAAAAGCTCCTGTTTCTGAGGAGCACTCTGAATTCCTCAGAACTTGCTGTGCATGTCATCTCCATCTGATTTCCTGGGTCAGGACCTGCAGGCAGGTGTTTCACGTGTTCCTGTTTTGTTTGTTGTGTGCTGCTTTCACGCAGGTTACCATCTGGAGTCCTTCTGCAGTTTGTGGTATGACCACTCCACCAACCTCCCCTGGAATTGTCCCATCAGATTCATCCCAGTCTGCATCACAACCTTACAGCAAAGCTTTTGGCACATCTGGTACGTGTTGAGTTTTGGAATTAGGCCTTCAGGATTGGTTAGAGTGGAAACTCTGTCTGTAAACTCTGATGTTGGCTCCCTAAATGGGAATGTCACAAGGTGCCATTGGATAGGCTGAAGTCATTGCTTCTGTGATCTGAGTACCTGGGTGTCTAGAGCAGGGCTAATGCAAACACTGAGATAGGAAATGAGTTGCAAGGAATTCAGTGCCGAGGTCTGAAGCAAGTCTCTTGGACACTGTGTGTTTTAGCCTCATACAGAGTTGAGAGAGATTTAGGCACTAAATGGTTGAGGCAGTGCATGAATATACAGTTCTTTACATACAACATTCAGCTGAAAGGAGGAAGCAGGAGCTTGCTGAGAGAGTTTTTTCTCCTCTTCAGCAGGGGGCAAAGGAACACCCTTGGGAACGCCGGCCACGTCTCCTCCTCCACCCTGCACTTCAGATGACTTTGTGCATGTTTCACTCCCTTCAGCTGCTGCCACGCCTCCTAGAAAGGTATCACAGAATTTTTCTGCCAAACCAATCTGATTGGTTTTCATTGACTTGCTGTGGCCAAAACTGTGAGAAAAAAATCAGAGTAATTGGTTGCCTTTAATTGCAAACCCCCGTTTTGTTCTGAGCTTAGGCAGCTATTGCCACTCCCAGTTAACACTGCTTTGCTATTGAAGCCACCTATTTGAGGGAATTTCCTCTCTGTCAGACTGTCCCAAGAGGATTGTTTCCAGCAGATGTCTGATAGGAAGAATCTATTTTAGTTTTGTTGTTTGTTGCTGGTTTTTTTTCAGGAGGACAAACCAGATCCTGGGAGGCCTTTACTGTACCGACAGCAAAATGTCATAAACAGCGATAAATCATTGGGTAAAATCCTATTTTCCTCTCCCTCTCCAAGAACCTCTTGCAAATAAATCCTGTGTTTATTGACACATGTTCCAATTACCAAACACTTTCCCACAGCTTTTTCTCTTTCTTGCTTCCTTATTTTATTCTTCCCCCCCCAAGCTTTGTAGTTGCAGGATCCTACCCTACCCTGTGATTCAACTGAAAATCTTCTTGTGGTGGTTTTTTTATTTCATCTTAACTCTTGACCTTCAGGAAGGTCAAGACTTAAAATTCCCACCCCTGGAGGTGTTCAAAAAAAGATTGGATGTGGCACTTGAAGCCATGGTTTAGTTGTCATGAGGCGTTACATAATAGGTTGGACTTGATGATCTCTGAGGTCTTTTCCAACCTGGCTGATTCTGTGATTCTATGACAGGGCTTGCAGGGCTCTTATCTTTTTTAACTGGCCCTCAAGCATTCATAGATTCATAGAATGGCTTGGGTTGGAATGGACCTTAGAGATCATCTGGTTCCAACTGCCCTGCTATGATGGGCAGGGACACCTTCCACTAGCCCAGGTTGCTCAAAGCCTCATCCAACCTGGCCTGGGACCAGGACTGACCAGTGACTGTTGTCTGAACTGGCTTCCACATGGAATGGAACAGGAGCCAGCCAGTTTCCTCCTTTGAGGGAACACCTGGAGGAGGGACAAGGTTGTTCTAAGGGCCTTAGAGACTTCTGGTTTGAGCTGTGCTAAGGCTGGAGAAAACAGCACCTGCAGTACTAACTTGTCTTGTCTTTCCTTTTCAGACACACCTGGTAGTAAAAGTTCAGTCACCTTAAGTGATCTTCCAGAGTTTTTAGGTGGTTTGTCTTTTGAAGATAGTGCTGAAAAGGACAGAGAGGAAGGTAATTGCTGTCATTTCCTTTGCCTAAGGAAAGTAAGGATGTTTGTGATGTCAGAATACAAGAGGTGTAACTGCCTTCCCGTCCTCCTCAGATGCAATATCTAAAGAGATCTCCGAGATCACCACCGATGCTGAACACATGGTGCCTAGAGGAGGGTTTGACTCCCCGTTCTACCGCACAAATGAAAGTCTGTCAGGCTCTCAAAAGAAGACCCATTCAGCAGTCTCTGGTGTCCAGGGACACAGTCAGACCTCTGAGCCTTTAACATCTTCTCTGGACAAGCCTGGGCCTGAGAACGCGCGGGAAACACCCAAACAAACGTTTACTCCCATAGACAAACCCTGCGGAGGCTCTGCGGAAAGCCCTGCAGGGAACAGGGAAGGAACCTCGGGGGAGACCAGCATCCTCACTCCCAGCCCTTGCAAAGTACCAGCACAAAGGAGAGTGGTGGTTGGGAGTGGGCAGCCTCCCCTGTATGAGCACCTTTTTGAGGTTGCATTACCAAAGACTGCCTACCTCTTTGTTGGCAAGAAGACTGAGGAGCTGCTAAAGAAAGCCAAGGGAACCCAGGAGGATGATTGCATGTCCTCTACTTCTCCTGTGGAAGTACTGGACAGGCTGATACAGCAAGGAGCAGATGCACACACTAAGGAGCTGAACAAGTAGGTGACTGAAAGTCTTCCTTTGCAAACTTTGTTGTTCTTTTTTTGTGCTGCCTTTATTTTAAGAGCTGTGCCTGGCAAGCAGCCATCTCTGGAAGTCAAACCATGTTCTGTGAAACATTGCTGTTAACCCAGCTAGTGGCTCTGGCTGCAAGGGTTTCATCCATGTTTGATATGAAAAAGGGGCTGTGAGTTTTGTACTGTTCCTGCTTTCGCTGCCAGAGCTCAGGAGCAGGGCTGTTGGCTGTGCTGCAAGTGGGGGTTTGGTGCCCTGTTAGTGAGATTGGTTTTACTTCCTTGGGTTTAAGTCCCACACTAGATACTCAACAGCAAATGTAGAGGACAAGGGGAGGTTGATACTTTCTTCTTTCTAAGATGCTTAAGCTAAGAACTGAAGAACCAGACTTAAGGTTTAGGTCTCTCTGCTCTATTCTCTTTTCATCTTATTACCTTGTATTCCACTCTGTCTTTATGTTGTTTTTCTTATGCCTGAGAGAATTTTTCTCCAAATTTGAAGGACTGATGCCCTCCACCCCCTGCCCTTGCAGCCTGCTGCTTGCACAGTTCCTCCTTGCCCTTTTCATACTGCCTGACTGTACTTTTAAGAGGCTGTAAGCTCTTGAGGTGGGCATTCCAGTTGCAAGTGACTTGCAGAGTGGTTTTGTAGTTCAACTTCCTGGTTAATGCTGTGTTGTCATTTTTCAGATTGTCTCTGCCAAGCAAATCTGCTGACTGGACTCACTTTGGAGGTGAGGAAGTTTCTCCTGTGCTTTAGAAATCTGTTCCTCTATTATTAGACCTGCTTAAACAACAACCTGCACACTCTGTTTTAACTAATGCTGCAGAAAAATGCTGCCCTCCATTAAGCTGTGGTTTACCTGCTTAGCAGATAGACCTCTGTGTCCCAGTGAGAGGAGCTGCCTTTTTTTTGCCTTTGAAAAGTGGAAGCTGCCTTCCCTGCACTTCCAGGTGTTTCTGCTTTTGATCCTTTAAGCTCTGCTAGACTCCAGAGTGAGGCTGATCTAACAGATCCACCTATTTAATACTATTTAAGTCTAAACCTAAAGATTTTCTTTCTTGCTGTTTGGTTTTTTTTTTGAGTTCTCTGATTTCAGGGAACTCTGATTTCAAACAGCTCTGGCCTGGATCAACAATAGTGTGGCCAGCAGGATCAGGGCAGCTGTCATGCCTCTGTACTGGGCACTGGTGAGGCCACAGCTAAAATACTGGGTTCAGTTTTGGGCCCTTCACTCCAAGAAGGACATTGAGGGGCTGGGGTGGCTCCAGAGAAGGGCAATAAAGCTGGAGAAGAGGGCTGGTGAGGAGCAGCTGAGGGAAGTGGAGGCTGAGGGAAGACCTCTTTGTTCTCTGCAACTCCCTGAAAGGAGGTTGGAGTGAGGCTGGGGCTTGGTCTCTTGTGCCTCATATCAGGTGATGGAATGCGAGGGAATGGCCTGAAGCTGTGCCAGGGGAGGGTTAGGTTGAAGATTAGGAAAAATTTCTTTGCTGCAGGAGTGGCCAGGGGTTGGAACAGGCTGCCAGGGGTTGGAACAGGCTGCCCAGGGAAGTGGTGGAGTCCTGTCCAGAGGACATGGCACTTTAGGACATACTTTAGTGGCTGTGGTGGTGTTGGGTTCATGACCTTGAAGGCCCTTTCCAACCCAAGCTCTTCTGTGACTCTCTGATCTGCTGACTGAATAATACTCTCCTAAGGTGGAAGAGGGGACAGCACAAATTCAGTAACCTCCTGTGTCCTCCTAACTGCACTGCAGGTTCTCCCCCTTCAGATGAGATTCACACCCTGCGTAACCAGCTGCTGCTGCTGCACAACCAGTTGCTGTACGAGCGCTTCAAGAGGCAGCAGCATGCCCTGCGCAACCGCCGCCTCCTGCGCAAGGTCATCAAAGCCACAGCCCTGGAGGAGCACAACGCTGCCATGGTGAGCAGGGCTGCAGCCCTAGCAGGGCTTGAAACCTCCTGCTGCTGGAACAAGCAGTAATTGCTGTGGCCAGTATCTTTCAGGGTGACTCAAGTGCAAAAGTGGCCTCCTTTCTCACTTCAAAATAAAGTTGGTGTTTGTGGAGTGAGTTGTGGATGAGCTGCCTCATCCACAGTAGTTTGTGGTTTATGGAATCACAGAGTAGACACAGATAGGAGAAGGGGCAATAGGTGCAAGCTGGAGCAGGGGAGGTTCCATGGGAGCATAAGGACAAGCTTTTTCTCTCTGAGGGTGCTGGAACAGGCTGCCCAGAGAGGTTGTGGAGTCTCCTTCTCTGGAGATATTCAAAACCCACCTGGATGCGTTCCTGTGTGACCTGCCCTAGGTGATCCTCATCTTGCAGGGGGGTTGGACTCAATCTTTTGAGGTCTCTTCCAACCCTAACATTCTGTGATTCATTCATGAAGCTCAAGTCCCTGTCAAAAGTGTGAGGGGCAGCAGAAGAATCTGCTGTTGCTCATTGTGCCTTTGGATGTGACTCGGAGCTTTCAGCATGTCCACTCTGTCACTGTTCAATCTTTTTCAGCTCAAAAAAAGCCCAACTCCACCCCCCAAGGCCTTAAGAACATAGAATATTCCATCTATGGAGAAGTGTTACTGCTGCTTACTATTGATTGATAGCTTCCCTTAGCTAGAGACTTAGGACAGATGTTCTAACTGCTCAAGCAGCTGTCTTGTCTGATGCTTTGTCTGGGGCTTTTAACAGAAAGATCAGCTAAAACTACAGGAGAAAGAAATCCAGGCCTTGAAACTGAGTCTGCAGAAAGAGCAGGCAAGGTACCACCAGTTTCAGGAGGAACATGAAAATATAGTGGCTCAGCTTCACAGCCAGATCAGACAGCTGCAGCACGACCGGGAGGAATTCTACAACCAGAGCCAGGAATTGCAGGTATGAAGCACAGCACTGAAGAAAGTTGTGTTATCTGCTTACTGGGTTTAAAAATAACCTCCCCTAACAACGTGGCATCAAATACCTGAGAGAAAGTTAGCATATCTCTGCTGGAGAGATCATCCCAGTTGAGAACAATACACTGGGTAAATAGAAATGCCCAACTGAGTCTCCTTCTGTGGTTCTGTTTTGTCCTGTCTTCAGGGTGGGAACAGGAAAATGCAGTTTCCTAGCTAGTTTGGGGGCTTTCACAAGTGCTCAGGCTGATTTCATGTACAGTGCTGGAGGTTACAGCTCTCCAGCCACGTGCCATTGCTGGTCCTTACTAAACCTTCAGAAACCTGAGTGAGGTGTTTTTTTCCTTCACTTGAACAGACCAAGCTGGAAGACTGCAGGAATATGATTGCAGATCTGAGGTTAGAATTAAAGAAGGCCAACAACAAGGTGTGTCACACTGAACTGCTGCTTAGCCAAGTGTCTCAAAAGGTAAGAAAAGTTTGCTCCCAGAGTCCCTTTGTGCCTTTCTGCTTATTTCTTCCTGATAGTTTTTTTTGTCAGGTGCTTTGCTTTTCTTGTTCTGAAAGAAGCCTGTGCTTAGTTGCATGGAATCTGGCATTTATTCATGCAGAAACACCACAGAGAAAGGGCTTTTGATTAAAGAAACTTTAAACTCACTTCTCAGCCTCCTGGAACTTCTCATTTGGGCTGCTTTTTGCATAGTAGGAATTTGCAGATTGAGCAAGATGAACTTGTATTAAACCTTTTCTAAATCTTGGCATCTTGGAGCTCTTGTTTGTGTGTCAGAAATGGAATGGCCTTCAGGTGTAAGTGGAAGCATGGTCCTGTGAAGGGAAGCAATGCCCCTGTGGTGAAGTTCTGGCTGGGCTGTCACTAGTCTTATGCATACTAAGGAATTTAACACTTCTTGCCTCTGATGCATTGAATTCTTCTCTTTGTCTCCTTTCCTTATACCCTGTAAACACAGTGCCAGTCAGCTGTGACTCTCCTGCTCAACATTCCAGTGTTTGATTCTGTTCAATTACTCTTTAAAGCTTTCCAACAGTGAATCGGTGCAACAGCAGATGGAGTTCTTGAACAGGCAGCTTCTGGTTCTTGGGGAGGTCAATGAGTTGTACCTGGAGCAGCTGCAGCACAAGCACACAGACACTACAAAGGTAGGGGTGCAGAGACAGCCTTTGGGGAAGGCATTGCTTGAAGTCGTCCTCAAGCTGTTGCCAGCCTTGTGTTCAGAATGAGGGAAGTGCTGTGGAACTGAACAGATACTGAAGCTGAAGAGACACTGAACAGTTGGGCTTCAAACTGATTTTTCAGGGCTTGGGATTTCATCTTTAATCTTGTGTTATGTTTTTATGCTCAGTGTGTGTCATTAGGGAATCTCTTTGGTGCCTCATGCTGGAAAGCTAAGAAGGGGATGTTAGGGAACACTTTAAGTCAGGTTTTAGCTGTTTGATGTTAATTATTAATCACTTTTTCTTGTCAAAGGCCAAGACTACTGTGCTCTTGATGTCACTGGCAGCAGGCTGTTGCTGGTCAAGTAACATGGGGCTCTTAGATTTACGACAAACCCAAACTTAGAGGAATAGTGTTGGGAATTAGAGCAGCAGAAGGGGAGCAGAAAGATCTCAGCCAGGGTTTTGCAGGGTTTGGTGAGGTGCTGTTTTCAAGCAAGCAGTCTGCCTCTTCTCAGTCATTTTTCTGTGAAGGGTTAGCATTTACTTTCACTGAAAACTTCTGGGCTTCATATGGTTTTACTTCCTGACTTCAAAGAAAGCTTTTTTTAATTAGAAGCAAGCAAATGACACAACAATGTAACTGTTTCTGCGTGAGAAAGGGTAATTAAAGAAGGTGAATAATAAGCCTAAAAAAAGCCTTTTACTGGTGTTTAATGAAGGTCATGTTGCAAAAATGGTTTTGAAATGGGACTTTGTCTGTTCTGATGTGGTGCACAACTGCCAAGTTTGCTTTGCTGAAAAGAGCTTTTCCTGAGGAACATCAATGTGCTAATAAATTCCAGCGATGCAGAGTTGTTTTCACAGTAACTTAATAGCAGAGTATCCAGTTTTCTATATCTGTTTTTAGAAATGCTTCTTTTATGCCATCTCCCTTAAAAATGGCACCTATTTATAGCCTCCAAAACGTGGCTCAACGTTCATCAGTGGTAACTTTCACATTGTGTTCTTGCCTTCGAGGAGGTTGAAATGCTGCACGCTGCGTTTCGGAAGGAGCTGGAGAAGGCGAAGTTGTGCGTCCAGCAGCAAAGCCAAAGGCTTGATGCCTCCCAGAAACGGATAGCTGAACTGGAATCTCAGCTTGCTAAAAAGGACCACCTCTTCCTGGAGCAAAAGAAGTACCTGGAAGATGTCAAAATCCAAGCAAGGTAGGGGGTCCCCGTGGTAAATCTTAGCTGCGCTCCGCCGGAGCGTTAGGTGATGGTGGCACTCCGTCTTCAAGATCTTCATAGAGCCATAGAATGGATTGGGTTGGGAGGGACCTTAAGGAGCATCTAGTTCCAACCTTCTTCCCACTAGACCAGGTTGAGCAGGGCCTCATCCAACCTGGCCTTGAACACTTCCAAGGAGGGGACATCCAGAACCTCCCTGGGCAACCTGTTTCAGAGTCTCACCACTCTCACCATTAGGAATTTCTTCCTAATCTCCAGTCCAAATCTTCCCTCCTCAAGCTTCAATCCATTCCCTCTCATCCTATCACTACAAGCCCATGTAAAAAGTCCCTTCTTGGCTTTGTTGTAGGCCCCCTTCAGGTACTGGAACCTTTGAACCAAAATAATGTTATGATCATAGAATCAATAAGGTTGGAAAAGACCTCAGAGATCATCAAGTCCAACCTGTCACCACAGACCTCATGACTACTAGACCATAGCACCAAGTGCCACGTCCAGTTCCCTCTGGAACACCTCCAGGGACAGTGACTCCCCCACCTCCCTGGGCAGCACATTCTAATGCCTAACAGCTCTCTCTGTGAAGAACTTTCTCCTCACCTCGAGTCTAAACTTCCCCTGGTGCATCTTCAGACTGTGTCCTCTTGTTCTGGTGCTGGTTGCCTGGGAGAAGAGACCAACATAGTTAGAGCAGATTCTGGAGACACTGAGCCTGATAGATTTTGGTTTCTCTTTCTTTTCAGAGGTCAGCTGCAAGCAGTGGAAAGTAGGTACAAGGCACAGAAAAGAATCACACAGGCATTTGAGCTGGAGATCTTGGATCTGTTTGGCCGGCTGGAGAAGAGCAGCCTGCTGAAAAAACTTGAAGATGATAAAACAGAAGCAGCTGAAGCAGCAGAAGAAAGGTAAAAGTGTGGTGATGTAAAATGTGCTGGACTCATGACCAGCTCTTGGAAGCTGATATTCTTATGGAGTTCCTAGCACTTGGATGCTTCATCTCAAAATATTTCTGTTCCTCCCCTTTTAACAGACTGAATCTGTGTCAGGTCACAGAGAGTCACTGACAAAACTGGAGGTGCTTGGGAAGTACTTTCCAAGTAGCTGAACCATTACTCAAAATCTGAGGGACAGCTCTGGTTGGGCTCACAGCTTGGTCTCTGTAGTCATGAGATGGTCAGGCTGTTGTTAAGCTGTTTCACCTAAGGTGCCTAGTGCTGTACTTCCCCTCAGACCTCTTGGGTGTTTTTCTGCACCAAATCTTGCCACAGCACCAGGATAATTTCTTAAACTGCCACCAGACTTGTGGTGGTGATGTGTGCTTGAGTTAGGTAAAAGACAGATCTCTAGGCCAAGGAAGAACTTTGCCTTAGGAGATCAGGATCCAGGTCCATTCTGCTGTGAGATTATTGTCACTTTGGGATTTGAAACCTTGGATGTTGCAAAGCTGAGTGTGTGGCTGTTTTCTGGTTACCTTCTTGTCACTTCTGCTTTGCTGCAAAACTGAAAGGAAAACTCTTTGAAGCAGGCCAGGCATGCAGCAGCAGCAATAGGAAGTGCTGAAAGCAACCTTGCCTCCCCAGCCATTCCCCTTCCACTGGAACCAGCTGCTGCCGTTGCCCTGACGCTGTGTCCTCTCTCTTCCCAAAGCAGGCTGGATTGTGGTAATGAAGATACTGTGGTGGGATACAGTGAAGAAACAATTGGTAGAAATGGTGAGACCAAACCTGCCAGCGCTCGAGGCAGTGGTAGCAGTAAGGGTGGCAGCAGCAGTGAGCTCTCCACCCCAGAAAAACCCCAGAACCAGAGGCTCAGCAGTCGCTGGGAGACGTCCGTCTTGCTGGAGCCCTCAACTACTGTCCCACTGACTGTAGGTTCACTCCCCAGCTCCAAGAGCTTCCTTGGAATGAAGGCACGAGAATTATTTCGCAACAAGAGTGAGAGCCAGTGTGATGAGGAGGGTGTAACCATCAACAGGCTTTCTGATGCCCTAAAGACTGAACTCTGTAAAGATCCCAGCATGGAGACGAAGGCCCTTCCGAGCCCAGATAACCTTAGCCTCTCGCCTAAGATCCAGGAAAGCAGTGTTGGACAGCTTCATATCATGGACTACAATGAAACTCATCATGACCACAGTTAAAAAGGAAGATAGTCAATCAGTGTTATTTTCATATTCTTGGCATAGAACAGGAGGTGTGAATGCAAGTTTAACTAAAAGCTTTTCTGTTTCTTTGGTCTGAGCAGCTGGCTCATGCAGCGGAGTAGGATCGGTGTCCAGAAGGCTACTGAACGAATGCAAAGTGGATTTTGGGGTCTGGAATTGAAATGCCCAGCCTAACTTTTGCTTCTTTCTCCAATTCAGTCCTTAGCAGCGTGTACTAATTTGAAGGAACAGCTGTTAGCATTTGCAAGTATTTCTTTATTCCTCCCCTTTCTCCCTTGTCCCCAGTTGAGTGGCTGCGTTTATGAACTTGAGTGCAATATGAGGCCAAATTAACATTTGTGAGTCTACTTTGAATGCTTTGTTATCTCCTTGCAAGCTTCCAATGTAGAGCAGTGAATTGTGCTGCCTGTCTGGGTGACTTTGGGTGCTTTCATCCTGGGAAGAAGCAGCACTAGAATTTCTGGTGCGTTCATCTAAAGGTCTCTGTTTTGCCTGGCCCACGCCCCTCAGAGCCCACTCTTCATGAAGCTGGACTCTGAATGCCTAAATGTTTAAAGAACAGTGTACCTCTGCAAAATCAGCTCTTTCTCACCCTGTTTCATGAGCATTGTTTATATTGTCCTTAACATTTCCTGGGAAGTTCCGTTTGAACAGACAGTAAGGAACTGGAGCTTGTAATGCGGAAGAGACCACAGGTGCTGAAGACTTGTTAGAACACTACTGGCTTCTGATGGTGTCTGCCTGCCAAACTGGTACTGACCTCAGACTGCCTCGTATGGGGAAGCAATGGGGGTGGGAGAAGAGAGGGAAGAGGAAGCTTTACTCGAGTAGGGAGAGTGTGCAGAACCTTTGTGTAGAGTTGCAGGCTTAGGAAGCTTTGCAGAGGAGCATTTGCTTTTCTCATCAGGGAGATACCTGTGCTGCCCGACCCTCCCTCATAGTCCTGGTCTTTGTTTCCTGCCCTGAGCAAGAACCCACTGCATTCTGAGTCCAAGAAATTGGCTTCATTCTTTCTGGGGGTAAGTTTTCAGGCTTGACTTGCAGAGTCTGGTTTCCTTTGAGTGCTGTTCTGCTCAGACTGCAGCACAGTTTTCAGCTCAGCACTGTTGATTTGCCTCGAAGTATCTCCCCTTTGGCCCTCATCCTGCTTCCTCAGAAGACAAGGCTGAGGAGCAACCCTGCTCCAGCTCTGAACTCTGCCCTGAAGCCTTTCTGTGTTAATCATGTTTCAAGTCAGGGATGAGCCTTCTGTCAAGGGAGGACTGTGGGCTCAGGGCTTGTCAGTGGTCAGACTCCATCCCCTCTGTGAGAGAAGAGGGCCTGCTGCTGGGCAGGCACTGAGCTTGGATGGGGCTGGGGCTGGGGTGCTCAGGTGGATCAGGCTTCACAGTCCCCTGCCCCACACGTGGCCTCTCTTAAACATGCAGTGGGTGGCAGCTGCTGTTGAAGAACTGTCTCCCATATAAATCAAGTCCAAGTACACTTGTAGTTCAGATCCCTTCTTAACCCGACCAGGAGCAGGACTCCGTCAGAGCAGCTGGCAGCCTGCTAGCGCGTGCCTGACGGTACCTGTCCTCTCCTTTCCACCCCTTCCAAGGGTCTCAATACATTTCTGCCTCTCAGAATTCTCCTCAGTGTCCTTTTGGTTGGTCAGTTCCTAACTCTGGAAGTAAAGGTGAACTTCAGTGGTTTTGTCAAAGCTTGAATCTGCATGGCATAGAAAATAGCAAGTTGGTTGTAAGTGACAGGCTGGTTTTGTCGACATGTCTCTAGGCTTTCTAAGACTTAGCAGTAGCAAACGTGGTAGAGAGTATGTTTCGGTGAGATTTGGAGGTTTCCTGCCCCTTGGCCCCCACCACCAGCTCCCAGCCCCAGGAGTTGAACAGTTTGCACATTGCCCTTGCAGGGTTGGCTCAGCCCTTGGTTGGGCTGGAGGAGCTCCTTCACCTATCATCCTTCAGCTTTGTGAGTTGATAACTGAGGAGAGGGGGATTCCTTGTCAGCAGTTCCTCGGTGGCTACCACAAAGCTTGATGATGAAGTGACTTTTGGGGTGGGCTTTTGGTTGGTTGTTTTGTTGTTTGTTTTTTTTTTTTCTTTCTTTTAAAAAAGGATTTTAGCACCAGGGTAGTAGCAGAAACCACTTTAGGTTTGGTTATGGACCACAAAGATTATAGAGGAACAAATTTTTGCAACTCTTTTTGGTTCTTCTTTTCCCCCTTTCTTTTTAATTTTAAATTTTCCTTTTCTTTGTTTATTTTTTCTTTTCTTTTTCACTTTCCCTTTTTTCCTTCTTTCCTTTTTTTTTCTTTCGTTTCTTTTCCTTTTTTTCTCTTTTCTTTTCCTTTTTTCTTTCTTTTCTTTTCCTTTTTTCTTTCTTTTCTTTTCCTTTTTTTCTTTCTTTTCCTTTTTTTTTTTCTTTTCCTTTTTTTTCTTTCTTTCTTTCCTTTTTTCTTTCTTTTTTTCCTTTTTTTTCCTTTTTTTCTTTTCCTTTTTTTCCTTTCTTTTCTTTTTTTTCCTTTTTTTTTTCCTTTTTTTCCTTCTTTTCTTTTCCTTTTTTTCCTTCTTTTCTTTCCTTTTTCCTTTCTTTTCTTTCCTTTTTTTTCCTTTCTTTCTTTCCTTTTTTTCCTTTCTTTTCCTTTTTTATTTTTTTCCTTCTTTCCTTTCTTTCTTTTCCTTTCTTTTCCTTTCTTTCTTTTTCTTTTTTTCCTTTCTTTTCCTTTTTTCCTTTCTTTTCCTTTTTTTCCCTTTCTTTCTTTTTTTTTTTTCTTCTTTTCTTTCCTTTTTTTTTTTCTTTTTTTTCTTTTTTTTTTTCTTTTTTCCTTTTTTTTTTCTTTCTTTCTTTTCCCTTTTTCTTTCTTTTCTTTCCTTTTTGTTCTTTTTTCTTTTCCTTTTTTTCTTCTTTTCTTTTCCTTTTTTTTTCTCTTTTCTTTTCCTTTTTCTTTCTTTCTTTTCTTTTCCTTTTTCTTTCTTTCTTTTCTTTTCCTTTGGTCCCCCCCCCCTTCTTTTCCTTTTTTCCTTTTTTTCTCTCATAAGTCTAAAAACCAATTCTGGATCTGCCATATGTAGTTAACTTGCAGTTTGTCTGAGGGGTCCCATCAGTGACACGGAAACAGATTTAATTTCTTTGGGTTTTTTCCTCTCTCTCTCTCTCTCTCTTTGTTATTTTTAAACAGACAAAAACCCAACTGACTGCTTTTTAGTTCAGTCTCAAATTGCTGTCCCTGTCAAGTTTAATCTGTTCCCTGCCTCGCTCTTCCTAAGCATGTTTCAAACAATCCACATTCAGATGCCACAGACATGAACTCTCGAGGAAATGGTACAATCGTAAGCTAAAGAGAACCTTTAAACCAAAAGGAAGTTGTTTTGGTTTGGTTTTGTTTTGGGGTTTTTTGTTTTGTTTGGGGTTGGTTTGGTTTTTTTGTTGGGGTTTTTTGATTTTGTTTTGTTTTTTTTTGCTGTCCTTATTAGAATGTTCTAAAATGTCAAAGGCAGTTGCTTGTGTTTAACTGTGAACAAATAAAATGTATTGTTTTGCACTACTCTTGTCTTGAGTTCCTTGCGAGCTGGCCGGCTCTGGGAAGCTGAGCTGTGCTGACAGGAGGTGACACAGGAAAGGAGGTCACAGGATCACAGAGCCAGCCAGGCTGGGAAAGACCTCAGAGATCAGCGAGTCCAACCTATTCAGCATCAAAACACCGTCTGAGATGTGAGTAGGACAGAGCAGGGCAGGGGTTCTGCCCTGGTCTTGGACAGCGTTTGTTGTTAGAAGCTCAGCATACTGCTGGAGAGAGCAACAAAGCTGGGGAAGGATCTGGAGAAGAGGGCTGGGGAGGAGCAGCTGAGGGAACTCAGGGTGTTCAGCCTGAAGGAGGCTGAAGTGAGACCCCATTGCTCTCTGCAACTCCCTGAAAGGAGGTTGGAGTGAGGTGGGGGTTGGTCTCTTCTCCCTAGTGTCAGGTGATAGAGGGAGAGGAAATGGCCTGAAGTTGTGCCAGGGGAGCGTTAGGTTGGATGTTGGGAAAAACTTCTTTGTTGCAGGAGTGGTCAGGGATTGAAACAGGCTGCCCAGGGAGGTGGTGCAGTACCCATCCCTGGAAGTGTTTGAGGAATGTGTGGATGTGGCAGTGTGGGACATGGTTGAGTGGCCCTGGTGGTGTTGGGCTGATGGTTGGACTCAGAGGTCTCTTCCAACCCAAACAGTTCTGTGATTCTGAGCTCATTTTATCAGAAGGAGTTAAAGCCTTTCTCTGCTGTGACAGACTCAGTGATGACATCTCATACAATCCATCAGTTAACTGCAGACAGCTCAGCACTGCAGATGGCACTGACCATGTAGGCTGGAGACTACACAGCAACCAGACAAATTAATAGCTGAAAACATCCCAGGCTGTTGTTTTCAGAGCTGGGGATGCTGTCAGGAGCTGGCCAGCTCACTCTGTCCCTGCTCTGCTGCTTTTCCCTCCTGCACCCTGCCCAGCAGTCACTGCACAGGGGGAGGGTAAGTTGTCAGAGCAGGGGGATCTCTGAAGCCATTTCACTGTAAGCTTAACCTATGAGACAGTTGTTCCCTTGCTTTGTTTTTCTCTTGTCCAGACTGACACTTTCTTACTTGGCTTCACAGAAGCACAGAACGTTAGGGGCTGGAACAGACCTCTGGAGGTGGAGTCCAACTCTCCTGGCAGAGCAGGATCACCCAGGGCAGGTCACACAGGAACACATCCAGGCAGGGCTTGAAAGTCTCCAGAGAAGGATGTGAACCTCAGTTAAGGACAGAGAAGCAGGAAATGATAGGAGTGCTTTGGTGGAAAAGATCATTGAGTCCAGCCATCAACCTAAGACCAAATGGCCTTAGGTTGTGCCAGGGGAGGTTTAGGTCGGACATGAGGAGCAGTTTCTTCCCCTCAAGGGTTGTCAAACCCTGGCCCAGGGCACTGGGGGAATCCCAAACCCTGGAGGGGTTTTAAAGCCATGGGGATGTGGTGCTGAGGGACATGGTTTAGTAGCAGGCTTGGTAGTGTTGGGTTAATGGTTGGACTCAATGATCTTGAAAGTCCCTTCCAGCCTAAGTGATTCTGTGCAAGCAGCAGGGAGCAGATGGCTCCTTCCTGTCCTGTCCACCCTGTCCTGCCTCTGGATCTGCTTGTGTAGCAAACATCAAAAGCTCCTTTAGCCCGGGGATTGAGTGGAACCGCAGGAAAAGGATTGCTGTCAAGGAGCACTTTCCCACTGGTCACTGATGGGAGGGGCGTTGTGGGGCACGATGGGGGTCGCTGCAGCTGGGGCGGGCAGGACCAGGTGTTGGCCCCGGGTCTCCTCACCACCGGCCCTGGTGCTTCTCGACCACGGCCACTAGAGGCCCCACGAAGCTCATTGCATCCCTCCACAGCAGCTTCAAGGACACTTTGGGGATGCCGAGTTCCCCCTCTCCCTCGAATCAGCCTCTACTCTTTTAAGAGCCCCCTACCAGCCCTGGCACTTGATCTGAACCTCCTGGGGTGGGAGCTGTGTCCCACCCCAGCCTGTGAGCTGCTGGAACCAGGTGTTGACGTGCAGAGTGTTTGGACCTGGTTACCCTGATTGGTTTCACCAGTGCCTGATTTGCCCCTTAGCTGAGTCAAGGGGACCACAAAGGTCATTTCCAGCCTGCAGATGCCAGGATTCTGTTGAGATCTTCTACCACCATCCCGTGCCTCTAGCTGCAGCACTTCTTTCCTGGGCTAACTGACAGGCCTCTAGGTAAGTCAGCCTGGTGCCCTGCCTGCCTTCTCAAATCTGCTACCTTGCAATTTTCTGCTCACAGAGGCTGAAGTAAAAACTTTATTGCACTTTTGTGCTTGGCATTTACATCCTGTTTATGTAAATTCTTCAAACAGCTTGATTTGTAGTAGAGAACAACAATTCCTGCTGTATCTTGGTGTCTTTTGAAGTGTCCATCCACTCAGGGAGAGGAGAACTTGTATGGAAATTAAGTAATTTGTCTGAGTGGGATTGTTTTTTCCCCTCCTTTTTCTTTGTGAGACTTCACTTTGCAGTCTTCCCAACAGACTCTGGGCTCATGTCATTACCAAACCTCAGACTGCAAGTTTTCTGCATTCAAGTTTTCTGCTGGTGTCTTAGATATTTTTGGCTGTGTTAGGCTGATGGAAAGGATAAAGCTAGGTTAGGAATTAGGAAGTTTGGAGAGCTGATTCTTGCTGGCCAGGTACAAATGACTGAGAAGGCTCCAAGAAGACCTAATTGTGGCCTCCCCATATCTGAAGTGGGCTCCAAGAAAGCTGGGAAAGTGACTTTTGAGGGTGTCAGGGAGTGATAGGACTGGGAGGAATGGAGCAAAATTAGAAGTGGGGAGATTCAGATTGGATGTGAGGAAGAAGTTGTTCCCCAGGAGGGTGGTGAGAGACTGGCACAGGTTGCCCAGGGAGGTGCAGCCAGGCTGGATGTGGCTGTGAGCAACCTGCTGTAGTGTGAGGTGTCCCTGGCCATGGCAGTGGGGTTGGAACTGGCTGATCCTTGAGGTCCCTTCCAACCCTGACAGTTCTGTGGTTAAATGGACAACCCCACTGGCATCTGGAACAGCAGAGGTGGGGAGGTGGTGGACAGGGTTTGATGTAGGACTATTCTGATAAGCAGTTTGTGCTGTGAAAGCTGGAAGTGAGTGCAAACTGGAGGGGTAATTTTGGTCTCATCAGAGCCTGCCTGTTCACATTTAAACTGTCTGACAGGGTGAGGATAGCTGGAAACAAGATCTGGGAGCAGTGTCCCTTGTGTCCCCAGCTCTTGTCACCTTTTAGTCCATGTAGCATGTACTTGTTCTGAAAACCTTTCCAAGCCAGCAGCTGTCATGGCCACTTGTCCCTGCAGCATGAAACACAACAGGGCAGCTGCAGGCAGCTTTGGCTTTTCTGCCTGAAGCTGCCTCTGTAAGGGGGCTCCCGAGTGAAGCCTGAGAGGTGACTGCCACATTCTGCTGGCTGTGGCCCCACCAGTGCCTCAGAGTCTCTCTGTGTGACCCTGGCAAACTTTGTTGCCATTTTGAGTTCACCAAGGGTGAATTCAGTTGGGTCATGAGGGCTCCTAAAAATAGGCTCCAGCATGGTTGGATGTGTTGCATTGCAGTACCAGTGGAGAGGGGGAAGGAAGGAAAGAAAGTGCAGGAGGAGTACAAACTCTCCTGAAAATACCTCCCATTCCTGAGAGCCATCATTCCTTCCTGCTCTCCCTCTTCTGGTAATCCTCCCTCCTCTTTTCTTGGCTGCTTGTTGCCAAAATGTGGTCATCCTAAGGCAAACACTTCCTCCCTGGTAGCAAACTGAGCCAGGTATGTGAAAGGAAATGGTTTATTTCAGGAGTGTCTTCCAGCAGGAAGCAAAGAACAGGAACTAATTTGCCTGTGGGGGGGAAAAGAGCAGTCAGACAGGGGGAAGGCATCACATTGTTGAGATCTTAAGGCTCTAGTTAACAGTGCTTGAATAAAAGCAACACCAGAAAATGTCTGTCAGCTCCAGGGTCTCTGCTGACCCTCCCTGAGCAGGCTGGAGAGGAAGCTGGTCCCAGCACTGGTGGAGAAATCACTGTGCTGGAACTGGGAAGTGCTGCTCCCAAAGCAGTGTGAGACCCTTTCACATGCCCTGTGGTTTTAATTGAGCAGAGCCTCACATCATCCTTGGAAGCCAGGCAAGCCAGATTCTCAGCCCAGAGAAGGGAGAGCACAGACATTTTAATCTGCACTTGGAAAAGGAATTAGCTGGAAATGGCCACAGCTTTCCCCCTCTCTGCTCCTGCCAGGTTCCCATGAATCACAGCTGCTGGAGATGACTTTGTTAGCTTTGCAGAGCTCTGGGGAAGGCAGGGGTGGTTTATTCAGGCTTGGATATTGTCAGTAAACCAAACTCAGTGCAAAATGAAGTTTGTTCTCCTTTCCATCTCCAGCTCTGACAGCAAAGGAATCAAAGAGGTGCGGGGGAGGATGTTGTGGGTGGTGTGTACTGGTAGTGGTGGGAGAACCTGCAAGAAGGATACAGCAGAGCACAGTTGGTGCAGCAAAAGCATCCTGAGCTTTTCTGTAGCCCATGGAATGGAAGGAAGACACCATCAGAGTCCTGTAGACTTTGACTCCATGATCTGAACAACCAGGGGCTGAGGGAACTTGAGGGATGAATCTAAATCTCAGATCACCTCTGAGTCCTTTGCTGCTCTGCCTCATGTCCTCCAGACATGCAGGTTCTTCACACCTCCAGCTTTGAGTGCTCCTCAGAAGGGAGTCTGAGGTGCAAACCCCCCTCTGCAGCTGTCTTCCCCAGGGTCAGAACCTGATTGCTGCTGACTGTTCCATGTTCTGTCTGCAGTGCTGGCCGAAGGGACCAGCTGTAGTGCTACAGCTACTTCTGTTGGCAGGAGAGTTTCCATCAGCAAGAGAGAGAGCTTGGATCTGCCCAAGGCTGCTTACAGGGCTCACTCTTCAGAAAGGGGACTTGGAGGACAGGAAAGGTCTCCACTATTCATTTCACTGTCTTTACTCAGCCACCTGGTGAAAGGTGGCAAGCAGAAGATGCATGAGCTCGGGTCCTTTAAAAGGCATGTCTGCCTGCTGGCTTCCAGGGACCTTTCCATTTCACTCTGTGATGTCCTGTGTCATGCAGGTGCTGCTTCTGGCCATGCTTACTCCCCTGCCCCTGTGCATTAGCTTTGTTACTAGTTGAGGTCTGAGCTTCGGGGTGTGCAGGTGGTGGTGGTTGGGAAATGGCTGCCCCAGCTGGTGCCTGCTGGGCTGCCCTTGGCTCGGGGGCAGCGCTTCCACCACTCACATTGTTTGCGCTTGGCCGTGGCAGCTTCTCCACGTGGGCTACCCACTCCTTCAGGTGGTCCAGAACGATGGGGATGAGGCTCACCACCCCTCCAAAGTGATTCCTTGCTTCATTGCAGCTCAGGTGGTTCACAACATCATGAGGGTATCTGTGGGACAGAAGAAGAAAAGGAGTGGCCTGGGCAGTGGCAGCAGGCTGGTGAGCCCAGCAGGGCCATCCTGAGCCCCCCCGGCAAGGGCAGAGACGTGCAGCCAGCCAGGTCCCCAGAGCCAAAAGGCATGGAGAGAACTGCATCTGGAGAAACAGATCCTGTCCTGGCTGCTGGGCTCCCTCTGGAAGAGCTCAGGAGCACAGACAGACACTTGGCCCACAGGAAGCAGCTCCATGCAGAGCAGGGATAGGAGGAAGGGGGAGATAAATCTGCCTGAGTGTGCCAGGGTGCTCACCTGCCCTCTGCGCCCTCCACCAGGGAGAAGAACCAACAACCAACCCCCTTTGTGGGAAGGGAGGCTGGTGCTGGTTTCCCAACAGCTGGAATAGCAAACTGGGCAGCAGCTGGTGCCTCAGGAAAGCCTGCAAGGCTTGCAGGGGAGCTGATGGGGAAGGCAAGAGGGAGTGTGGGTTCTGACAGTCCTCCAGAGACACTGAGCTGCTGGGGAGGCCCTTACTTGGCTCGGATGTGCTGAGGTCGTTGCTGGGGCTGAGGAGCAGCTTGCACTTCTCCAGAATGTCCTTGGTGGTGGTGCTGTCAGGGTACCTTGTCTCCAGCACGGTGCAGAGGTTGCTGAGATCATTGCAGATGCTCAGGAACAGGGTGAGGATGCGTCTGTCCGTGGAGTTGTGGCAGTGATGGTCCATGTAGTTCTGTACCTGTGCATGGGGAGAGATGGAGTCATGCTCTGCTGAGACCCCCCCTGTGTCCAGTTCTGGAGCCCCCAGCACAGGAAGGATCTGGAGGTGCTGGAAGGTGTCCAGAGAAGGGCCACGAGGAGGAGCAGAGGGCTGGAGCTGCTCTGCTATGAGGACAGACTGAGGGAGTTGGGGTTGTTCAGTCTGGAGAAGAGAAGGCTCCAGAGGAGACCTCATTGTGGCCTTCCAGGATCTGCAGGGGGCTCCAAGAAAAGCTGGAGGGACTTCTGAGGTGTCAGGGAGTGATAAGACGGGGGGAATGGAACAAAACCAGAAAGTGGGTAGACTCAGATTGATGTGAGGAAGAAGTTCTTCCCCAGGAGGGTTTGGTGAGAGCCTGGCACAGGCTGCCCAGGGAGGTGGTGGCAGGCTCCTGCCATGGAGGTGTTGCAGCCAGCTGGAGGTGGCTGTGAGCAACCTGCTGCAGTGTGAGGTGTCCCTGCCCATGGCAGGGGGGTTGGAACTGGCTGAGCCTTGAGGTCCCTTCCAACCCTAACAATTCTATGATTCTATGCTGTCGGAGAGCATTGAACTTGTGCTGCAGAGCTGGTGAGGGAGGAGAAGCTGCTTCCTCCTGTGACCCTGCAGCTGTGAGCCACCATGGAAACTGCAGGAGCATGGCAGGTAGTGACATTTCTAGGGCAGGTCTAAGATGTTTGCTTGTCATTCGTCGTGGCTGGCGAGGATTAGGGTGATGGATCTGCTGAGCAGCACCCCAGTGAGCCTTGATCCCCTCTGAAGGTGCTGTAGGAGTAGCACAGACAAAACCACAGCCCTGCAGAACGGGCTTGAGTGTGAGGTGGTGGAGTCTCCATCTCTGGAGACATTCAAAACCTGCCTGGATGTGTTCCTGTGTCACCTCCTCTAGGTGACGCTGCCTTGGCAGGGGGCTTGGACTCTCCAGAGGTCCCTTCCAACCCCTAATATTCTGTAGGTTTGTGATCAGAGTTTTGTGTTTGCTGTGAGCAGGGCACCCACTGCCATGGCTGAGAGGCTAGTGGGAGGTGAGGCAGCCAAACTGGGACTGGAAGGTGTCCCTGCCTGTGGTGGGGAGGTTGGAACTAGATGATCTTTAAGGTCCCTTCCAACCCAGAGCATTCTGAGATGCTGTGGCTGGTTTGTAGCAGTGTGCTTGCATCATCCCTCCTTTGTGGCTCTTCATTTGGCACCACTGGATCTGGTTTCATTTGCAGATGTGACTTCACACACAGCCTATTTAACCTAAAACTGTCCTTCCTGACCTGTTCTGGCAAGGAGAGCTCCTGTTTGCCTTGAGCAATTTTGTCCCTCAGAGTGCCTGGCTAAATGTTATGC